>VXBT01002871.1:270466-368687 GCA_013400235.1 Oriolus oriolus
CCCCCGGCCGGGGGGACGGTGCCGCGTTTGAAGCAGGAGCAGCCTGAGCGCGGCTTTGGAGCTCGAAAGGGACGCGGGAGGCACCTGCGGGAGGCACGGGCAGGCACAGCCCGGGGGCCGCTGCCACCCCGGGGATGTGGCAGAGCCCTGGATGTGCCCAGCCGGGAGGGACGGGGCTCAGGGAGCCCGGAGGGATTGGAGCTCGGCGCTGGATGCTCCTCTGGGATAACACGGNAGTGCCCCGAGCTTGGCATGGAAGAGCAGGGAAAGAACAGCCTGGCTCGGGTGGTTTGGGCTCAGTGAGAGACTTTTTGTGGTTCTGGGGAGGAGAAGACCCCCGGGTGAAACCCCACAGCCGCTCCCGGGGTGCCGGGAGCAGTCTGGGAGCGCTGTGAGGGACCCCCAGCTCCTGGGGACGGTGTCACCAGGGCTTGGTGGCTGCAGTGGAGCTGCTGTGCCGGAGAGGGATGGATCCAAGCCGGAGAGCCCAAATCTTAGAATTTTTCCCCCTGAGATTCCTCGTCTGGAGCTGCTGCACTTCTTGGAGCGAGAGGAGCTGTTCCTGAGCTCCTTCCAGTGGGGCTCTCCCTGAGCCGGAGGGAGCCGGGGCTGTTCCCGCTCTCCCTCAGCCTGAGAGCGGCCACAGCCTGGAATGAGCGCTCCTCCACTGATCTGGCATATCCCTGAAATCCCGGGATGGTCCTGGATTGCAGAGGGAAAGGTCGGAAAAGAAAGCTTTAGGGAAAACCCGCGGGATTTGGGGATGTGCCGGGGCTGGAGCGGGGTTTGGGAGCTCCACCCCAGCCCCACTGCCCGGTGGGAGCGCAGAGATGGAGCTTCGCAGCTTCCTCTGCCTGGAGTTCCTTAAATCCGGGAGCAAACCCAGTTTCAATCTGGGACCAAACCCAGTTTAAATCCAGGAACAAACCCGTCTTAAATATGGGAGCAAACCCAGTTTAAATCCAGGAGCAAACCCAGCTTAAATCCAGGAGCAAACCCAGCTTAAATCCAGGAGCAGACCCAGTTTAAATCCAGGAGCAAACCCAGTTTAAATCTGGGAGCAAACCCATCTTAAATCCGGGACCAAACTCAGTTTAAACCTGGGACTAAACCCAGCAGCATTTGCTCTTCACGAGTGTTTGTGTGGCAGGAGCAGCTCAGCCCGAGTGAGTAATCCCTGAGCACAGCAGAGCCCAAAACGTGTTTGGGGAGGAAAAAAAAGGATTCAGCAAATATTTGGCCGAAGAAAATACAATTCTTTGAGATTTTTATAAGGTTAAAAGTGGGAAGAAGTTGTTGAACTTGGAATTCAGGTGATCAGTGTTGAGTCCCAATTCAGGGAGTCGGAACAGAGGAGGAATTTCATGTGAAAAAGTTTTGTTTTCAGTGGAAAAAAATCCATAATTCCGATTTTTGGGGTGCCAAACACCCCCTGAGAAGCAGCAAAGGCAGATTTGAACCAGGAGAAATCTCCTTTTTGGGAGAATTTGAATGGATTCCTTTGGTTTTTAAATTCCAGGTGGTGGGATACGGTTGAGAATGGGAAAACCGAGGTGTCCGTGCTGTGTGGGAGCTGCTGGAGTGGTAAAGAACATTTTTATAGCTCAGGAGCTGAAGCAGCTCTCAGGGTGATGCTGCATTTCCCTGCTGCTCCCACCCAGCTTTCCCTGGATTTTCGGGTTATTCCAGAGCCGCTCTGCCAGGTCACCCCAAATTCCACACCACCACTCCCTCCTCTCCTTCTCCTCCATCCACAAATCCAAGGAATCCACACAAATCCAAGGAATGAGGCCCCGTGGGCTCTCTGGGATCAGCAGCTGTTGGACACTCAGCTCTGTTGGACACTCAGCTCCAAAGGGGAAAATTTACCAAAATCCCAGGAATTTATCACAGCCAAACCCACGGGGTGGGAAAACCCCACCAAGTTCTGCTGTGGGGAGACAGTTCCTGGAGAGTTCTCCCGGTGCTTTTCATCCCAAGACAGTTTTAAGAGCCCGGATTCCCGCTGGGTGTGTTATCCCTAATTATCCTGCGCCTGGAAGCAGCAATCTGCCATCCTGTTGCTGTAATTCCATTTTCCATTCCCAGCAATTATCGTGGATGCTGCAGGAGAGAGCGATGATGATTCCAGAGGCAAACAGGCAGCAGGATCCAATCTGGCCTCAGAAAATCAGGTTTCCTCCTGCAATTCCTGCCTGATCCCTGCCCCGCTCTCACGCAATGCTCTCCCTGGAATTGTTTTCCCTTTCCTGCCGCGACCAGAGCCAGGGAAAATTTGAGCCTTGATCTTTCCGGGCAGTTTTAATTTCAAATTAAAGATTTTAATTTCAGTTTTAAACGTTTGTTTTTCCTTAGGTTGGGATGATTTTTCAGTCCCTGGGGTTTTTTTTCCCAGGTTTATTTAGGACTTTCCACAAATGTTAAATTCTAGCACCATAACACCTCTGCTATTTATTCCCGCATTTTTTTGTGTGGCAGGCACAGAGTTATGTTCAGCTGCTGTGGATGCTGATTTTTTTTCCAGGATGCTGCACTGTTAAAACTTGGAATTCTATCAGCAATTATTCCAAGTTTATGTTCCCAGCTCCTCAATTTTGAGTGGAAAGCCCAGAATTTATGGACAATCCCAGGGTGAGGGCTTGGAGATCGGAGGGAAAAAAAAGGTGGATGAGAGGAAAATCCCTGGGGCGTGTCCTTGATTAATCCCTTAATTAAGAACACCAAACAAGGGTCTGACGGATCAATCAGCGTGTCTTAATTACCTTTAATTATTATCTTTAATCACCCTTTGTGGAGGCTTGGGGTCGTGGTGACAGAAGGAGCTGAGGCCAAATCGTGCTGGTGATGACAAATTGTCACCTGGATAGCGGGAAAAATTCCCTGTGCTCGTCCCAGGCAGCCAGGAAAACATGGATTGCAGCTGGGTTTTGTTGTTTCCTGGACAATTCCCAGAATCCTGGTGGCTGCAAGGCAAAGGCTGAGGGAAGAGGACACGGAATGGGGATCTGGGCTCAGTTTGCAGATCTGGGGGACTTGAAGGACATCAAATCCTGGGAATGGGGAATGTTCTGATGGAACATTTCTGAATTCCTTCCTGGTGCTGAAACCGGCGGGGAAGAGACGGAAGGTTTTGCACCAGAGCCATGGGAAATGGATTTCCCCTCAGGAAATGCAGTGGGGCATCCCTGGAATTGCCCACATCCAGGTTGGACGGGGCTTGGAGCAACCTGGGATAGTGGGAGGTGTCCCTGCCCATGGATGAGCTTTAAGGTCCCTTCCAACCCAAACCAACCTGGGATTCTGGGATTCCCTTCTCAATCCGCTTGGTGGGACAGGGAATATTGTACAGTTCATCCCACGGAACAAAAATCCTGAGGGGAAAGGTGAATATCTCCACAAACCCAAGGGAAGAGCCCCAAAATCTGAGGTGCCAAAGTGTCCCCGACTCCAGGAAAAGTCTGGCACAGCTGCCGCTGCTGGAGGAGCCTGGAAGTTCCTCTCCATGGAAAACACACCCAAGTCCTTCATGAAAAACCTCTGGAATGCCCATGGACGGCTGGGAGAGCCCGAGGCCCTTTGCAAACAGGGATTTGGGGCTGGAAGATTTCTCCAGGGGGAGAAGAAATTGGAAGTATCCAAAGAGAGGTGCTCCTCTTCCCAAGGCCTGAACTCCAAAGGCGATGGAAGGAACAGGATTGAAGTTACTGTAATTCCCACAGTCCCCGAATCAAGGATAGGTGGGAAAAGGCGCTTTGGAAAAGGTGTCCTTTCCCATTTTTTAGAGGATGAGCCGCACATGACTGCCCCTGCTGACCTTCCCTGCTGAGTTCCAGCCCTGCTCCTTTCCGTGTGCTCCAATTTTTTCCAGGCTCAGAAGGAAAATTGGGCTTTTGGGCCCAGCCTGGATGTGCTGAGCTCGTCGGGACTGCTCGTGGGGGGAAACATTCCCTATCCCAGCAGCATCCCAAGGATTCAGCTCCGTGGATCTGAGTTTATAAACACTGACTGCCCCATCCCACATATTTTTCCTTCCTTGTTCTTCCCTCCAGTGATCCCAGCTGGGGCACAGCAGGAAAATGGGAACTTCTGAAGCCCTCCCAGCCGGGAATGAGGCGCTGCTTTGGCTTCTCCCGCATTTCCCCCATAAAGAACCTGAGGATTTTCAAATGAGGGGCAGACCAGGATTTAAAATTCCAATTTTCAGCCAGAACTGGTGTTTTCCGTTGTTATTTTATCCAAGCCGTGACCCACTCCTATTTAATTCATAAGGAGCACAGTCTTGGCTGAGACAGAGGGATTTTGGGAATTGCAGGGATGCTTCCTTAGCTAGCTGCAACACCTAAATCCCTGATATTCCAGCAGCATTTTCAGCTCCTCCTGCCCCGTCCTCATCCCCATCTCCCAGCGTTTGCTGGAGCTCCGGCAGCTCCCTCAGCTCTCCCTGCCATCCCCGCATTCCTGATTTCCCGTCTCCGCCCGGCCACGTGAGACACCTACTCCCCATCTGCACATTCCCACGGCTCATTTGTGATTCCTCCCGGGAGCTGCCGGGACTCCTCCTCTCCCCCCAGGTTTTCTCACCGCAGGAGAAAGCCCAGCCACTGACGGAGGTGGCTTTGGATCGCTCCTGGAGAGGAGGAGTTTTTCCAGCACCGTGGGCTGGGTGTTTGTGATTCCAGCTCCAAACCCCCGGATTATTACGGGAATCTGATCGTCAGGTGATGGGAGCAAAAATTCCCAGGCATTGCTTCCACCTTCACCAGGATTCGCTGTGGGATTTGGTGGAGACCTTGGTGCTTGAAATCTCCATTTTTTATGGGCGATGTTTCTAAGTTTCTCCAGGAAAATGCTCGATAAACACCTCCTTTGAACCACACTCTGAGAAAAATACGGAAAAATATTCCTGGGAATCAAGCACACCCCGGGAAAGGGGCGTTGGAAAGTCTCCACCTCTTCCAGAATGGTTGTTCGGATTTATTCCAGCTCCAGATCTGTTCAGCTCTCCTGGAGCTGCCCACTGCAGCTTGGATTTCCTGCAGGAAAAAGGGATTTTTTGGGATAAAAACCAGTTCAGGGTGAGAGGAGAGGATGCAGCAACACAAAAAACAGTCTTGAGAGATGGAAAAAAAGGAGTTTATTCCATCCTGTGTCTGTGCATACATCCTGACCCCTGGGAAAATGAGTTCACCCATGGTCCTTTCCATCTTGGAATTTTTTCCAAGGGTTTTCCATTGTTCTGTTCTTTATTTCCTCACCTGTTCACTGATACTCCCTGAGGTTCTCCATTGGTTGTGCCAGGCAGCCTAAAAAGTGTGATTTAAATCCAGGTCTGCCCCTCATTTTAACATCCTGAGTTGGGTCAAATCTTGGAATATTCCTCGGGGAACTCCGGGAGAAGCCAAAGCAGTGCCTCATTCCTGGCCGGGAGGGGTTTGGAAGATCCCGTTTTCCTGCTGGGCCCCAGCTGGGATCATCGAAGGGAAGAATAGGAAGGAGAAGTGGGTTTGTGGAAACAGGGAGACCTGGGAATCAGCACAGTGGAGCTTCCTGGAAAAACCAGGAATTCTCTTTGGCTCTGGTTCCAAAAGTGCCTGGAATTTGTATGGAATCAGGTGGGATTGAGTCACCCCGGAGTCTCCCAGGTCCCCTGCAGAGCTGCCCCAAACTGGGATTTAAAGAGCTCGGCACTGAGGGAAGGCTCTGCTCTGAGCCAGGTGTGCTGCTCTGAGGCCTCCAAAATGATATTCTAACAATTTCTGTGCCAGATTTTAGGTGGAAAATCAGGGGCCTTCTGGATTTTGTGGAATCCCAGAATGGTTTGGGTTGGATGGGACCTTAAAGCCCATCCCATTCCAACCCCAACACCTTCCACCATCCCAAGTTGCTCCAAGCCCCATCCAGCCTGGCCTGGGACACTTCCAGGGATGGGCCAGCCACAGCTTCTGTGGGAATTCTGTTCCAGAGCCTCTCCACCCTCAGGGGGAAAATCCTTCACTGTTACACCCAGCCCCGGATCCTGTGAAAATGAAACAGAGCCCGGGATGTGCTGGGATGAGCCCTCGGATTCTCCCATCGTGCAATTCCTTTGTTGGGAATTGATCCCATCCCACTCCCTGGCTGAATAATTCCAACCGGAATGCTGAATAGAAGAGAAAATGGAAGTGATTGTGAAAATCTGCTTTGAATTCACTCTTCCTGTCTCTCTTTTCCTTCCTTTTTGAATTTTCCTTCCAGGAACAAGATGCCCGTGAAGTTTAATCTCTCCTAAGAGGAAAACCACAGAGAAAAAAACGATGGATCCTTTGTACTTTTCCAGCACATTTAGCATGGAAGCCGCTCCTGGCGAGGTGAACTCGTCCCTGCTGCCCAACGTGACGGAGAACGGGACAATCCCGGAGCGGCCCCCGTTCCAGTATATCCACAAGGTGCTCATTCCCATCTGTTACCTCCTGGTGTGCGCCGTGGGGCTGAGCGGGAACGCCCTGGTCATCTACGTGGTGCTGCGCCACGCCAAGATGAAAACCGTCACCAACATCTACATCCTGAACTTGGCCGTGGCCGACGTGCTCTTCATGCTGGGCCTGCCCTTCCTGGCCACCCAGAACGCCATCTCCTACTGGCCCTTCGGCTCCTTCCTCTGCCGCCTGGTGATGACCGTGGACGGCATCAACCAGTTCACCAGCATCTTCTGCCTGACGGTGATGAGCATGGACCGCTACCTGGCCGTGGTGCACCCCATCAAGTCCACCAAGTGGAGACGCCCCAGGGTGGCCAAGCTCATCAGTGCCACTGTCTGGACCTTCTCCTTCTTGGTGGTTCTCCCAGTGATCATCTTCTCGGACGTGCAGGAGGACTTCCAGACGTGCAACATGAACTGGCCGGAGCCGGTCAACGTCTGGTCGGCGGCGTTCATCATCTACACCTCGGTGCTGGGCTTCTTCGGCCCTTTGCTGGTCATCTGCCTGTGCTACCTGCTGATCGTGGTCAAGGTCAAGTCCTCGGGGATCCGCGTGGGCTCCACGCGGCGCCGCAGGTCGGAGCGGAAGGTCACCAGGATGGTGGTGATCATCGTGGTGGTCTTCGTGTTCTGCTGGCTCCCGTTCTACACCATGAACATCGTCAACCTGATCCTCATCCTGCCCGCCGACCCCGTCCTGGAGGGGCTCTACTTCTTCATGGTGGTGCTGTCCTACGCCAACAGCTGCGCCAACCCCATCCTCTACGGCTTCCTCTCCGACAACTTCAAGCAGAGTTTCCAGAAGGTTCTCTGCCTCCGGAAGGGAGATGGACCAGAGGATGGGGACCCTGTGGAGCACAGGCAGGAGAACAGCAGCCGCCTGCAGGAGTCCATGCTGACCCAGAGGAACGCGGAGTTCAACGGGCACATGCAGACCAGCAAGGTCTGAGAGCATGGCCTGGCACTGCAGAGTCCCCCTGGAGGACTTGGGGACTTCAAGGAGGGCACAGCCTGGCACTGCAGAGTCCCCCTGGAGGACTTGGGGACTTCAAGGAGACCTCAGTTCGTGGCAAAGGGAAAATGTGGAGCCCCACAAGCTCCAAGAAATGTCCATAGAGGGCTCTTCCCTGCTTTTCCCAGCTGGAAGCGCCAAGCTGTCGTGGTGTCCTGCTGGATCAGATGTTGGTGACCACTTTGGGTCCTCTAGGGAATAATTTCCAGGCTTTGTACCCCTCTAGTGATGCAAACCAACACTAAGCCAGCTCTAACTCCCTTGTTAAGCTGGGTTTAAGGCTGCTTTGCACAGCTGGGATCAGCTCCGAGCAGCAAACAGCTCAGCTGGGATCTTTGGGATTCTTCAAGGGGATTTCTTAAAGGAAAATGAGATTTCTTCAGAGTTTCATGCAAAAATGGCCCCAGCACTGCTCTGGAAACGGTTCTGACGTGCTGGGTGGTGCCTTGGCTTTGTTTTCCCATCCTTAACCCATCCCAGGGAGCCAGAACAGTCAGGAATCTTCAAACACAGCCAGAAAGGGTTAAAATCCAAGATGAGGAGAACATTTCGGAAAGGAATCCATGCACCCACACCATTCCCACCTCCCCAGCCCCATAAAGCGCGGTGTAACCCCACTGTTATGGTGTTGCTGGTGATGGCTGTGGGGTCCTGGGGAGCTCTTGTGTCCATTCCTCGGTTCTGAGTGTAAGTCCAGACTCCAAACTGTATTTCCAGAAATTAAACTCAGCTCAATCCCCTCCTGACCGGAGCAGCTGCCAAGGGGGTGTTTGGGCCTCGATCCTGGAGGTTTTTCCCAACTTGAATGATTCCATCATTCCGTTTATTCCATTGGATGTGCAGCTCACATTCCCGAACCCAGGAACTCATGGGATGCACTGAGACACAAGCACAGGGTGTATCCTGGGTTGGACCATGAGTAATCTACTCCCAGCTTTCTCCCAGTGGCAGGCAGTGCCCACGTTCCGAATCCCAGCACAGCCAGGTTTAAATGATTAATTAATACAATATCTGTTATGCCTGGAATTATGCGGCTCTTCCAGGCATAAATCAACCTCTGATCCGTTCCCGAGTAATTGGTGCAGCCTTTCTGTCACCTCTGCCCGCTCCAGTCGATTTTCCAGAGGTTCTTCCCCATGGACGGAATTAGAAAATCCCATTTTAGCTTCCAGCTCCGTTTGGAAGTGGCTGGAAAAAGTCATATTCCCGCAGAGGGAGGTGCCCACGGTGCCCTGCAGAGCACAGGGATGCAGAATTCCAGCTGCTGGATTTGTCTGATCCTCTGGAGCAGCTGAGCTTTGAACACAGGGAAAAGTAACGGAATGAGGAAAGCAGGAGCTGGATTTGATGATCCCTGTGAGTCCCTTCCTACTCGGGATATTCCATGATTTTTCAGCCTGAGGTGTTTTGCATCCACAGGGGCCTGGTGTTACTTCATCCCAAAAATCAAAGCCCCTTCCCAGAGGAGGTCCCGCCTTTGGAAATTCAACAGCAGAAGGAGAAGAATAAACCCCAGACCCAAAGAAAACCAAAAAACTTCCTCAGGAAAAACATCCCCCCAAAAATTGGAAAACACTCACAAAATCCAGTGAAAATCGGAATAATTGAAGTGTCAATGATTTCTGAGTAATCCCTAATTTGCTTTCCAGGGAAAAGTTAAAATTCCTTTCAAACCTATCCGAGAGAGAGCTAAAGAGGAAAAGCTCCTGAGTTTTAGGGCTGTGCCACGTTAATTTGGGGCAGTGCCAGGAGACACCACCGAAACCCTGCTAAATTAGGGATGCTCTGTTCCCCTTCCCGGGATTTTAGGACCTGCTGGAAAGAAAATCCAACAGATTTCATGGCAAGGTCCTTCACAAACACGGAATTGTGCAATGAGGGATCATCTCCCCCACAGGAAGAGATTTTAGCGCAAACCAGGAGCTCTTTGTGCCCAGAGAAATCTCTCTGTGCTTTTCCCAGTCGGGTTTGGGATAATTTGTGTTGTGTGGAATTTCCACGGAGCATCCAGCCTGGTTTTAGCCTGATCCCATGGAGATTTTGTCTTCGCTTCCCTCTGTTCAACCATTCCGGACAAATTAAATGTTGAAGGAACCAAACTCCATTAAAAAAAATATTTTCTGAGTCCTAAAAACTCTTTTCTTTCCCAAATTTCTTGGAACTCTGAGGTCATGGAAAGCCAAGCCTCCCCGGCAGAACTGTCCCCTGGGAGACACAGAGGGATCAGCCCCTTGGAATATCCCTGGAATCCTGGATTTGCTCCCACCTCCAGACTGAACCAAGTGGAGCAAACTAGTGCTGATTCCAGAGTGAAATCCAATTTCCTGTCCATCTCCAGGCAATCCCACATTTTTTCCATGACCTGTTGGATGCTGTGCCCACGAGTGATGATCAGAAGGACTCGAGGGATGCTGGAAAGCAAAATCCATCTCCTGATCCATCTTTTTCCCTTGATTGCCAAGGAAACTGCTCTTGCTGAAGCACTGGAAATGAATTCCTTGCAAACAACAATGACCCCACAAAGCAGAAAAGCTCCAAAATCTTGGAATTTCTCCCCGATTCTCCTCCTGACTCAGAGCAGGCCTTGGCTCCTGTGAATTTTCCATAAGAAAACCCTTTGGAATTGAGTGCAGCACATCCCCAGGAGACTGGGAAAAGCTTTCCCATTAAACTGATTTGTTTTCCAATTGCCAGTGAATCCAACCTAATTTTATTTCCTGGGCAAACAGCAGCAGCCACGCTCCGGGGAATGAAAAGATGCAGATTTCAGAAGGAATTCTGATCTGGCAAACACATTCCATTTAAGGCAATGTATTCCCATCAAAACTGGGGAATTCATGAGGAAGGGAGGACTCCAAGCAGGCCTGGATTGTCTGGGATGAGGAGTTGGGGTTGATTTGGGGACCTCCAGATTTGGGTTCAGCTCCTCATTTGATCTTTTCCCGTTGGTTTGGTGTAAGCTGGGCTGTGATTCCCTTGGTTTTCCACCTAAAACGATCCCTCCTGGAAGCTCCGGAGTGGGAAATGGCTGGAAAGCTCAAGGCTGGGGCAGGAACACCTTGGAAAGAAAAAGGATTTTAATAAAAGCCAATTTATGGGAAGGAGCTAAACCCTGGCATTGCTTGGGCAGAGCAAAGGCCATTTCTCTCCTCCTTCCATGGACTTTGATCAAATCCATGGAATTAACCAAGGGACATTTGATTTGGAGGGAACAGACCCCGGAAAAGAGGTGGATAAACCTGAGCCTTGTTTTCCACACACCCCACACCGACCCCACCTCTTTGCCCACTCCCCCTGGGTCAGGAGTGGGATCCCAGTTCCCAGAAACCAGATATTCCAGCCAGCCCATCCAGCATTCCCGCTGATAATGCTGCAATCCATCTGATTTAAGGAGCAAATTAAGGAAAACTCCCAGTTCCCAGGAAAATTCCCTTTCCAACCAACAGCTTCCTGGGGAATTCAGTGCCATGGGAATGCTGCTTTCCCTGGGAGCTCTTTCCCTGGCCCAGGGAATTGTTTTCTGGGAGCAGCTCCTGCAGATCATCTCTCCCAGTGTCACGCAGCCTTTGCTCCACAGCATTCCCTCCCCATCCCAAAAAATCCTTCCTCGGACCCGAGCTGTGCCTTTGAAAGCTCCGCTGGCTTTTCCCTGAATCCCAAACGCCGTTCCTGGGCTTTTCCTGGCAGCTTGGCAGTGGAATTCTGAGGAGCCAGCTGAGCTGACAGCATCCCTACACACATTCCATCAAAACATGTCATCCTTCCACAAAGACCGACAAATTCCCGGGAAAATCTGTCCTCCCAGCCAGCCCTTCCCGGGAAGCTCCAGACAGCAGCGACACTCCCCAAATCCATGGTTTTTTTCACACATTCCAACCCCAATCCCTCAGCCCCAGGGATTGAGTGACATTTTTAATACCTCGACAGACAATCCTTCCGAATTCCAGCTTATTCAGCTTTTCCTTTGATTCATCCAAGGATTCAGAACGTTGGCTCTGCTCTGCCGAAGAAAAAGCCACCCACGGGAAGATCATGGAATATCTGCCCGGTGCCCACCTGACCTTCAGGAGGTGGAAAAATCCATTGGATAAAATAAAAAAATAAATAAAATAATAAATAATAAATATAAAATAAATCTGTATTTCTGGTTTAGTCTCCAGCTATGAATATTCAGTGAGATCCATGGAATAAAGGGAATTCCAGCTGCTGGATACCAAAGGGCTTTGCTGGAAGATGTGTGGAAAAATCCACCAAGCAACCTTTGGGATACAGGAGCAGCTTCCTTCAGGGATTCACTTTTTATTCCATGAAAAATGGAGTTTAATTGAGGGGGGAATGTCATGGATTCAGTTTGGCATTAGGAGACAGCAATTCCAAGGGGCAGATTCCAGGTGAGCATCTCCGAGGGATCGGGATTCACGGGTTTCACTGGGGAATTCCTGGGTTTCAGCAGGGTCACTTGGAATCCTCTGGCTTTGGGATCTCTCCTGGCTGCTCTCCAAGGGAGGAAAATCCCAGGCATGTGCCTGAACCGTGGAATTTACCCCGGGATCAATGGATTGATGTTGGAGTCAGAGCAGGGATGGAATTTCTGCAGCTTCCCTATTTAACTCCCAGTTAAACCCAGCTCTCTGTTCCCTGAGGTTCCAGGGATGGGATTATCCCTGGAATCCAAACATTCCCCGTGACACAAAATCCTGGCCCAGCCTTGATCCATCAGCAGCATCCTTAAAACCTGCAAATCCCTGTTTCCAGTGCCTTTCCCTGCTCCTTGGAACTGCAGCCAAGGCAGGAGTGGCTGATTTTATTCCTGTGCTTTATTCCCAGGATATTTTATCCATCTCCAGCCCCTCGGTCACCTGGAATGCCTCAGCCGCTCACCTCACCCCGCTCCTGGTTTTCCTGCACCGTTCATTCCCGCCCGTTTGGGTGTTGTTTGGATAACTCCATGGAAATCCAGCGCTGTTGCCATGGGATGGGCGATGCTCCGGGGTTTCTGTGTTCCCTCTCCCTTTCCCGCTGCAATCCCGTAACACTTAATCCTCCCTATCTGCCCATCATTCCCTGGAAAGTCACGGAAGGTGAAACTGTCTCCGCTGGCTCCATGCTCCTGAGCCTTTAAGCCCCAGATCCCGTTCCTGACCTCGAGCCGGGAGTCATCCCAAATATTGGATGTATCCCATTCCCTCAGCCTGGGATGAACCCGCAGTGCTTTCTCCAGCAGGAGCACTGGAAAAGCAGCAGCCCTTGGAAAAAGCTGGGAATGAACAATCGTGGCCTGTGGGGATGGGAGATAATTCCATCTGGATTTGACCCTGCATGCAAACACAGCCCAGCCCTGGAAGGGCAGCGTGCTGGGAATTAGCAGGGAAGAGTTTTCCATTCACCTTTCCTGGATCACCTCTCCCGCTGCCGGGTGGATTCGGGTTTATAATCCTGGTGCATCCCTCTCGGATGGGAGGGCCGGGATTGCAGCCACCACTGCTCCAGAGGATCCCTGTTTTATATTCCAGAGGGAGATTTGGGGCTTCTCCCCCTGCTCCAGGGGTGAATCCCACTGTGGTTTTCTCTGGAGAATCTAGTGGGGAAAAAAAGGATAAAAACCCCTCCCAAGGCCTCAAGGAATTTCAGCTCTCCTGGCTTTTCCCAGCAAAACAAAGAATCATGGAATGGTTTGGGTTGGGAGGGACCTTAAAGATCTTCCCATTCCAACAACTTCCACTATCCCAGGGTGCTCCAAGCTCTGGCCTTGGACACTTCCAGGGATGGGGAAGCAATCCTGGGCACAATTCCTGCTTCCAAGGGGAACAGCAGAGCCAGGGAGCACAAATCCTGTGCACAATTCCTGCTTCCAAGGGCCAAGGAGCACAAATCCTGTGCACAATTCCTGCTTCCAAGGGCCAGGGAACACAAATCCTGTGCACAAAATTCCTGCTTCCAAGGGCCAGGGAGCACAAATCCTGTGCACAAAATTCCTGCTTCCAAGGGCCAGGCAGCACCAGAGGAGAAACCCGGCTCGGGAGCCGTGGTGACAGCAGCTCCCCCAGGCAGGGTAATTAATTAATTATGCATTCCCAGAATTAATGAGAGCATTGTGTTTGCATCCCTGTCCTGTTTTTCCACAGATTCCAGCCCCATATGCCGGGTGCCAGACAGGGCTGACAGCCCTGCATCCCACACTTGGAATGATTTTATTTCCTGTCGTGCCTGTGCCTGGCTCCTGACAGGAATCAGAGGCATTTCCATGGAATTAATTCATGGCACTCCACGGTGTTTGGATGTTTCCAGCACATTTTCAGGGAGGGAGAAGCCGTTCCGTGGATTTCTGACCTGAGAAAAGCCTGGAGCTGAGCTGGGCCACACGGACAGGGCCAGGAAATGGGAATGGAGGGTTCGGCGTCCCTGGAATCACGGGATCATTGAGGTGGGGAAAGATCTCTGACATCACTGAGTCCAGCCCTGTCCAGGTGTCTTTCAATCCAGGAGAAATTTGGGATTGTGCCTTAAAAGGGATGAAAACACAGAAAAACAGGGAAAAATGAGCTGGTGGAGGAATCGGTCTGGGTTCTTCCTTGCATGGAAACAGGGAGATGATTCCAATGGGATTCCCTGGGGATTCACAGGCTCTGTGCTGGGTTTTGGATCAGCAAATCCCCAAATCCAGTGGCAATTCCTCAGTTTCCTGCGCATGGAATTTCACTCCTGAGATGGCCTTTGAGGCAGGAGATTGCAACATTCCAGCCCCAGAACCAGCACACAGGGATCTGCTCCCAGCACGATCCAGGGAGGAAACAATTCCTTGGAGAGTTGATTTTAATGTGATTTTCCCTGGAAATAGCATTAGGCTGTCATTCCCAATGTCTGCCAGGGACTGTTGGGTTCCCAAATCCTCTGCAGCAGCTTTTGGCTGGAATACAAATGCAGCTGTGGAGGAAATATCCGCTGGGTTGGGAATAGGGAAGCAAATCCCTCCTCATCCCAGAGATCCAGCTCATCCTCCCGTTCCCATTCCCAGAGGGAATTGACCTCTGCCCACATCCCTGCTGTAGCCAAATCCAGCCCTGCAAGGACACAAATCCAGAGTTTTCCCCACAGGAAAGTCCTGCCCCATCAGAATCCCAGGGATTTTTACCGGAAGACCTGGGAGAAAACAGGGAATCTCCCAAAATTAAGCAAGGAAAAGGTACTGAGGGCAGAGGGCACACACGGATTTGGCCTTTCCGGGGGCTGCTGCCTGGATCTTTTCAGGAACGCTAAAACCAGCCTGGAAAATCAGGAGGAGAACAAGGAATCCCCAGGATTTTCAGGAACAGAGCACGGAGCAAGAAGAGGGAACCCCCCACACGTGTCCCACCTCTCATCCTGGGAGAGGATGGAGATTCCCAGCCTGTCCTGGCTTTGGGAATGGCCATTCCCAGCCTGCAGGGAGGGTGTGGAAGCACAACCCGTGCAGGCCAAAGTCTCCATGGAGCCTTTTAGCCGGGATTGCTCCCTGCAAAGCTTGGAAGCGCCTTCTGTTTGCTTTCCCGCTTTCCCCTCCCATCTCCCGCATTTTCGCCCGCCGCTTCCAATCTTTGGGAGCGAAGAGATCCTTCCTGGAGTCATTAAATCCCATCCCACTCATCCAAAGGCAATCCATTAGCCTGATCTGTTGCCTGGTTTCCTTATCGGCCTCGATGTTATCTCCCCGTTCCCATCGTAAATCCCAAGTTTCCTTATGGAGAGGAAGGGAAGAGTTTGCCCAAGGCACGGGCGCCTGTTGTTCTTCCCGAGAAAAACCCATCCAGAGGGATGAAACTGCACCCAAACAGGCTCTTTATTCCCCAAACACGTTGTGAGAAGATGGGAATGAGTGATCAGGGCATTCCCGGGATAAAGGGAGATGAACACCACAAACACAGCAGGGAATTTCCTCTAAAATCCGTTTAAGTTGGATTTTAGGAGATTTTCCTTCCTAAAAGGGTGTCCAGGCCTGGAAAAGGGATTTAAAATGTGGCAGTGGGAAGATCTTTGGACATCCAGCTTTCACATATTCCAATTTTTCCCCCAAAACCTCAGCAAGTTGAGATTCCTGGTGGTTTTTATGCCATTAGGGATAATTTGGATGCTGTGGGCACCCTTTGGATACTTGGAAAGGTCACTGTGTCCCTGGAATTGATGTGGATTTAATGATTTCCCTGCTCCCGGCACTGGGATGAGTCATGAGGGCTCCGAAATCCAAATGTCTCCCCTGGAGATGTGTTTATTTAGGGATAAAAATGATGGATTTTTGCTGCTTCCCAGGAGAGAGGGACTTCTCCAGAATTCCGTGGATTGAACACGTTCTGGGTGCGGCTTTTCTAGCCCAGCTGGATCAGGGAATTTTTTCATTGGAATTACAGTCAGTGCAGAAAATGGGAGATGGGAATGAGCCAAAACTGTGGGAAAGCTGCTGGATGTGTGAGGAATGAGGAATTCCAGCCCACCTCAGCCTGGGAATGCTCCGGCTGCGCCACAGAGCTCCTGCCAGCAGCACATCCACACCGGGAATTCATTTTCCAACCGAGGGATGGGACTGGGAGGATTTAGAAGTAGGAAAAGGAGGGAAGAAAAGATTTGGAGCTCTCCAATGTGGCCTTAAAATGATGGGAATCTCCCAGGTTTCCTTTTTGGGATGCAGATCGAGGGATGCAGGAACGCACTCGAGGTTTCAAGGCTTGGGATCCATTTTCATCTGGAATTTTCTACTTCAAAGTCCCTATTTTCATGAAAATTGGGAGATCTTGAAGATCTGGGATTGATTTAGGGGAAAAGAGTTGGTGTTGGCTTCCTTTTGGGAATGCTTTGGATTAAAGGAATTTAAATTGTCCCCAGAGACTTTTCCAGGGTCAGTGTGGTGCTTTTAGCCAGGGAATCTGGAGGAGTTTATGGAAAAACTCATGGAAAAGAGAGAAACAACCCCAGGAACTCAAAGCAAAATCTTTATTTCAGCTACTTTTCCCAAAGCTGAGGGAAGGGAGGTGCAAGGAAGCATTTTCCTGGCAAGAATTTCCCTGGATCCTTCATACAAATGGCTTGGGAAGCAAACGAGAGACTGGGAGAAAGGAAAAGAAGGAATGGGATAAAATTATGGGGTTTTGCTGCATGCACCACTGTCCTATCCAAACTTATTTAGGAAAAAACCCCAAATCCCTAAAAATCCCTGCTTGAAGGAAAGCTCCTTTTCCTTTCCAGCTTCTCCTCCATTTTCCAGAAATGATGGCGCTCCAAAATGGTAATTTCCAGATGGGAGCCCAGCCTGAAATCCCAGCTTGGCAAATTCCAAATTCCCACCATTTTGCTAAGTTGGGAAGCACATTCCTAGCCAGGCTGGATGTTCTTACGGGAAGTTTTTCACTGGAGCTTGTGGCTGTACTAAGCCCTGTTTCCCTGGAAAAGCTTTCCCAAATCCATGTGCTGTTATTTCTCTAATTCCACCATTTTGCTGGAATAATGGGATATGCCACGGAATGGAACCAAACCAGAATTTGGGATTAATTCCTGTGCAAAATCTTGATTTCAACACCAAATTTCCTGCCTGAGAGGAGCCACCCTGGTGCTGCTGAGGGGGGCTCCAATTAGCCAAGATCTTTTTCAGGAATAACGACAGTCCTTAATTAGCACCTGGATAACCACTCTGGTCCTGAGGGATAAATATATTATCGTAATTAAAATATAATTATTATAATTCCTTCTCTAAAGCACAGCAAGGAAGTGGAATTTTGGCTGCCAGCTGGGCCAACTCTTCAGGGATGTTCCTGAGGGGCCCCACATGGAGCTGGGAACCTTCTGGAATTCTTGTGCAGGTGGAAGAGTTCCCTCCATTCACACGGGGGTGGAAAAACAACATTTCCAGGGATGCAGCCATTCCAAATGGAACGGGAGACACAGAGAAGGAAGGGAAATTTTTGCTGTCAATTGGACCAATTCTCCGGGAATGTTCCTGGAGGATCTGTAGAGGGAGCTGGGAGCCTTCTGGAATTCTTGTGCAGGTGGAAGAGTTCCCTCCATCCACACAGGGGTGGAAAACAACACTTCCAAGAGCTACAAATATTCCAAATGGGACAGGAGATGCAGAGAAAGAAGAGCTATTTTTGCTGTCAATTGGACAAACTCTCCGGGGATGTTCCTGAGGGTCTGTGCAGGGAGCTGGGAACCTTCTGGAATTCTTGCGCAGCTTGGATCCACAGAGGGGTGGAAAACAACACTTCCAAGAGCTACACGCATTCCAAACAGAATTAGAGATGCACTTCTAGAGGGAAGACCCTGCTGGATGGCCCAAAGCTTGCCCTGGAGTTGAGGAGCTCCTACTCCACGGCGGGTTTGATGAGATGCCCATTGAAGATGACGTAAACATCGGACTCCTCGCTGTAAATGGCGTTTTCCCGTTCCCTCTTGAACATCCTGATCCAAACCTCATCCCCTTCCTGCAGATCCAGCATCAGGCTCTGGCTCTGCATGATGCTCCTGTCGCTGGGCTGCGCGTACAGGATGGCCATGGCCTGCTCGTTCCTCATCAGGTGCACGTAGGTCTCCTTGAAATTCCAGGTGTGCACGTTGAGGCTGAAGTAGTAAATCCCTGGAACGTAGCAGAAGAACTTCCCAGAGAACATGTTGAAGTGCTGGTAGAGGTTGACGAATTCCGTGTCGAAGGTGACGTGCTGGAAGTAGTCAGAGCTGTGGAGCGGCTTCCGGCGGCCCACGGAGAAGGCGGCGAAGAGCTGCTTGCAGGAGTGGCCTTGGGGGCCGGGCTGGCCCTTCTGGCCCTTCCGGCCACTCAATCCACGTAATCCTCGCTCTCCCACCTTCCCAGCTGCTCCAGGGTATCCCTTCTCCCCCATCTCACCCTTCTCACCTGGGAGGGTGAAGGAAAAGTGTGTCAAACACGAGCACAGGAAGCACAGATTCCAGGAATATCCCGGAGGCAGCCGGGATCACAGCAGAGGAGCTGCTGGAGTATTGCTTTCCCAACCTGGGAATATTGGTCAGACATCAGCACCTTCCCTGTTCCCAGAAGGATGAACTTGGGGGCATGTTTGGGCACCGCCACATTTTGGGCATCCTTTGACATTTGTTTGGGCACATTTTGGGCACCCCTTGACCCCAGTTGGGACACAACCATGTTTTGGGCACCCCTTAACCTTGTTTTGGGAACATTTGGGCACAACCACATTTTGGGCACCCCTTGGCCTTGTTTTGGGCACATTTTGGACACAAGCATGTTTTGGGCACATTTGGGCACAATATTTTGGGCACCCTTTGACCAGGTTTTGGGCACCCCTTGACCTTGTTTGGGCACTTTGGGGCATTTTTGGGAACCACCACATTTTGCAGACCTTTTAATTTTGTTTTGGGCGCATTTGGGCACAATCACATTTTGGGCGCCCCTTGACCTTGTTTTGGGCACCCCTCGACCCTGTTTAGGGCATAACCATGTTTTGGGCACCCCTTAACCTCGTTTTGGGCCCATTTGGGCACGACCCCATTTTGGGCACCCCTTGACCTTCTTTTGGGATCATTTAGGCACCCCTTGACCTTGTTTGGAGCACTTTGGGGCACATCTGGGCACCAACACATTTTGGGCACCCCTTGATTTTGTTTTGGGCACACTTTGGGCACCGCTTGACCTTGTTTTGGTGCTTTGGGGCAGAACAACTTTTTGGGCACCCCCTGACCTTGTTTTGGGCACATTTTGGGCACCCCTTGCCCTTGTCCTGGGCTGAATTGTGCTGCAGGGAAGGACCAAGGAAGAGCGAGAAGGAAAAGGACGGGAACGAGCCGCACCCACCTTTGAGGATGGTGATGTCTATGGTGGGCTGGATTCTGGGCACGGAATATTCAGGATCCCCACTCATCCTGGTGGACCTTTGGGAGATGATGGACACGGGCTGCTCCGAGGGCCCGCAGCACCTCACGCACGACAGGCGCCGCCTGGGCAGCGCCTTCTCCGGCTGGGATCCGGCATTCCCGGCGGAAAGCAGGAGCAGCAGGATCACAACCCTCATCCTTGAGAGCAGCTGGAGCGGGAGAGGGAAGACAAACCATTAACGGGGTGATCCCAATCAGGGCCACCTGGCGAGTGCTTTCCTTGGGGTTAATAATTAACGGATCCTGGAGTGGAACCAGGAGACTCCAGGTGGGAATGGTGCCCCTTGGAGCGCTGCGAAAGGCAATCCCTGGCTGGAATTACCTGCGACAGCTGCCAAGAGACATCAGGTCAACAAAAGAACGGGGACAAAAAAAAAATCCCAAGCCAAATAAAACCTGCTGGGAGCAGAAGCTCAGCTGGAAAAGTCAGCTGCTCTTGGAACAGCCCCTGTGGAAAACTTCTGGGGAGAAGACAAAAGTGTTGCTCGGTTGGTTTGTTGGTGCCTCAGCATCCCAAAAAATTCAAAATTAAGGGCAAAATATGGAATTTTATTGAAATACAGAACCGAAAGCTGATTTTTTGGGGAGGAAAAACCTGGAAGAAAACTGAAACAAAAAGAAATCAAAAGCGTTTCTCTCTTTAAATGTTCTCCCGCAGCCTCTTGCTGGTGACCTTTTCCCAAGTGTTGCCCATTCCCAAGTTATTTTCCAATCGGAATTCCTGTGTGTATTTCCACATATTTTCCAATGTGTGGAATGGAATCCGAAGTGGGATTTGCTCGGCACAAATCCCAGGTTTCTGAATCCTTTGTTTTATTTTCATCTGCTCCTGGTGAGCTCCAAAGGTTCTGGATACCGGGAGAAATCCAGGGAGAGCATGTCTCAGGTGGGGAAAACAGAGGAATTTTCTCTCATTCCTCACTGACCTGTTCCTAGGGAAAGATTGGAGCTGATACTGGGAGAAATCCAGGGAGAAAATTCCTCTTCTTTTCACCTGCTCCTAGGGAGGGATTGGAGTGGATTCTGGGAGAAATCCAGGGGAAAAAAAATGCCTCAGATGCGGAAAACAGAGGAATTTTCTCCCTGTATTTCTCCAGTATCAGCTCCAATTTTCCTTAGGAACATTGCAATGAGGAGCCAGAGAAAATTCCTCTATTTACCCCATCTGAGGCATTTTTTCCCCCTGGATTTCTCCCAGAATCAGCTCAGATGTTTCCCTAGGAACAGGTCAGTGAGGAGCCAGAGAAAATTCCTCTTCTTTTCACCTGTTCCTAAGGAAAGATTGGAGCTGATTTGGGAGAAATCCAGGGAAAAAAATGCCTCAAATGTGGAAAAAAGAGGAATTTTCTCTGGCTTCTCGTTGACCAGTTCCTAGGGAAAGACCGGAGCTGGAGATTGGACACTCATTCCCATTCCATGTGTAATTAGTGTCATTCCACTGATTGCAGTGGTGCCTCATCCAGGACAGATCTCTTGGATTGATGCCTTTGTGGATCTTCTCCAAAGTGCAATTAGTGAGATGGACTCGGACTGACCCCGGGCTGGGAATGGCTCCTCTTCCACCAGCTGGAATTCCTGGAATCGGTCAGGAAGGGGGTGCTGGATGGCCTGGATTTCAGAACCCATTCCATGGACACCCAGAGGGAGGGAAGGAGGGAGCACATCCAGGCTTGGAGCTGCTTTCCTGGGAACAAAATGAGCCAGGAGGGAAAATAAGGAGGAAAAACCTGTCAGCAGTGGGGTTGGAGCAGCATTCCCAGGAAATGTTTTCTTCCTGTTCTTCGCTACTCCATAAGAAGTGTCAGTCACACCTTTCCAGCTTCCTGGAAATCCAAGAAATCCTTATCAGCAGGGAATGTTCTTCCCTGAAATCCATCAGAACTGGAAATCCCTTTGGATGTCTAACTGTACCTCATTCCAGCAGCAGCTGGAAGAGGGATCAATCCCCCTTTTCCATCAGCCTCCAGGGCTTTAATTCCATGTAATTAAATCCTTTCTAATTTCCATTACTTTTTGAAGCCATCTTTGTGTTTCCAATTGGGAATGGAAACACAGGAAGGTTAAATGGGGAAAAAGTCCCAAAAACCAGCCCAGGATGGACTTGATGGTCTTGGAGGGCTTTTCCAACCTCAAGAATTCCGGGATTCCCTGAGCCACACTCTGAATTCCTGTTGATATTTTCCTTCCTGTTATTCCTAGGGCTTCACTTGGAAAAGGAACCCATGAGTATCCTTGCTTTAAATCCATGGAAAACACCATGCACCGCCCCTTTTAATTCGGGACAAACCCGGACTAAAACCCCACAGTTCCACCCAAAGACTTTCTGGTGCCGCAGAGATGGAAAACTCATTCCAGACATGGAAAATATTCCCGTTCTGCCTTTTTACCTTTTATCTTCTCTCCAGCCCCAAGCTCCTCACAGCTCCAGAGCTCCTTGGATTGGGAGCAGCAGGAAACGAGGCATTCTCAGGGCTGGGTTTGTCCGGACACCGCGCTTCCTCTTGGAAAGGATTTTTCCGGGATTTGTTTTATTTGCTTCCCCAGGAGGATCTAAAATTTCTTAGTGGGCAGCTCCTTGTGGAAAAGCCCCAAACACTGGAGGAGTTTGTGCGTTTTCCAAGGAAAATGCTGCTGGATTCCGGTGCCGAGCTCCGGCAACTCCTGACAGACAAAATATCCCGGAGATCCTTTAGGAGCCGACTCCGGGTGCTGGTCTGCAGCAGAAGGGATCAGAGAACTCCCAGGCAGGAATATTCGCATCCCAAAAAGGAAGCGGTTTAGGAATTCCCGGTGCCTGTCGTGGTTTGAGGATGAGCAGTGTCCATGTCTGGGGTGTTTATACGACCCTGGGGTGATGGAGAAGAGGGGCTGGAAGTGCTGCTGGAGCTGTGAGGGAGGCAGGAATGGAGGGAAAACCAGGATGCAGCCCTGGAGAGATCCAGGAGTGGAGCTGCATCTGGATTTGCGGTACCTGGGTGAACATTTTTCCTGGAATTTGCAGCTCCTTTTCCAATTATCCGGTTTAGTTTTGGTTTTCTGGTGCTTTTTTAGCCCCACCCTTTTTCCAGTGGGGATGATTCCCTGAATTCCTCTGTCCTGGGAGGAGCCATCCCTGAGCAGCAGCCACTGGGGTGCTCACCTGCTCTCTCCAGCTGGGAATTCTCCAGGAATGGGAAGAGCTGAGGTTCCCAAGGAAATATCCCTGCACGCCTGGGGGATTGGATGGATTTACACAATTCCATGGAGGTGCTGTGACAGGAGAGGCTGTGCCTGCATGGAAACATTCCCATGCACCTGGATTCCTGCATATTCCCAAGGTTCCATCCTGCCCTGGGACACGGAGCGGGAGGATGTTCGTGATTCCCAAGGGAACAGCTCTTCCCTGTCTCCATCTCCGTGTCCCTGCCCGCACCTCTGCCTCCTGCAGTGTCCTGGGATTGTCCCTGCTCCAGGCTGGGCGGCTCCCTGGCAGAATTCCCAGCTCCCGAGGCAGCCCAGGCTGTGATTCAGCAGGAATTACAGTAAAAGTCATTCCCAGGGCAGCTCCTCCCGGAGGACAAATCTCTCTGATGGAAGCAGCCGGCACCGATCGCTCCTTCACCCTTCCCGATGGAAAGGCAGCTTTCCCGGGATTTGCCAGGGCTGGGAAAAGTGAAGGACCCTGCAGAGGGTCCCGGGTGGGATTTTCCCACCGGGATTCGATGCCTGGATCCCGCCCGGCCACGCTTCCATCCCAATCCCATCTCAAACCCTGCTCCAGAGCAAGCAGCACATTCCAAAGGGCTGGAGAAGCACAATTCCCTGAAAGTTTCCACGCCTGTGGAGACTCCAGGAAATGGCTCTTTCCTGCCCCGTCTCCCGCAGCCACATCGGATCCATCCCCATCCCTCTGGGAGCAGCATCCCGCTGGGAAAAAGCTCCGTCCTGGAGTGTCCAGGGTGGAGAACGGGATAGGGAATTTTAACAGGAACAAATCAAAGCCAGCTCAGCACTGACCTGGCGCTTCCAGAGCCCCTCATTCCTGCCTTTCCCAAGGAATCTGCTCGGCAGGGCGGGAATGCTGTGTTCCTGCAGCAAGGGGGGGATTCGATCCCTTTATCCCGATCCCTGTAACTCACCTCGTCCTTCAGAATCCTTGGATCTTCCTTCCCTTGCTATTGCTCAGCTGCTGTTTCAGCTCTCCGGGCAGGCTGCAGCTTCCGTGCTGGGATCCAAGAGAAACACAGAAAGTCGGGCTGGATCCTTAGGAAACCTTGGCAAAAGGAATTTTTCCCCTCGTTTCTTTGCTTGCACCAACTTGTGCCGGGCTCCGGCGCCTTTGTCCTGCTCTGGTTTCCTCGGGATTCGCTGCCAGTCTGGAATTCCGCAGGGCCTCTCCCGGGGATGGAAATAAAAACCAAAAAAATTTGGGATTAAAAAAAAATAAAAGTGAAAGGATGACAAAAACTGCACCACAGAACCCAAAACCACATCCAGAGCTCTGGCCAAGAGGGAAAGTGCTGGGATCACATGGAAAGAATTTTTCTTTGGGAGCTTTCGGCACCTTTTTAAGCGGGAGAAAGGAAAAAAAAGGAAAAAAATGAAGCCACAATAAAAACTCTGGAATTTGTGTGTAAGCTGGAAAAGTGGGAATGGCTTTAGGCTGAAAGAGGGGAGATTTAGATGGGATATTGGGAAGGAATTCTTCCCTGGGAGGGTGGGGTGGGGCTGGGATGGGATTCCCAGAGAAGCTGTGGCTGCCCCATCCCTGGGAGTGTCCAAGGCCAGGCTGGATTGGGTTCGGAGCAGCCTGGAATAGCGGGAAGTGTCCCTGCCCATGGAACTGGATGAGCTTTAAGGTCCCTTCCCACTCAAACCATTCCAGGATTCCATGATTTTCATGCCCACACTTCCTCACCCTCAGCCATTTCCTTGGAAAAAGCACTTTGGGTATTTATTTAAAGTCACTTTGGGCTCTGAATTTATTTTTCCCATTCCTTTTCCTTCTCCTGTTTCCGACTGCTTCCCGTTAATTGCAGGAGGCAGTGGGAGATCCGGGTATCCCACAGCAGCTCCAGCATCATTCCCTCACTATGGATGAAAAGGAAAAGGGAATCTTTGATCAGCCTGGGAGCACCAGGAGGGAAAGGGGAATTCTGTCCTCTCTGTGCTCTTTCCCATTCCAGGTTTAAATATTCCCTTCCCTGGAGTTTTCCTGACTCATCCGAGCAGGGACACACGAGGTGCTCACAGAAATTCCCCTTCTGCCCCAATTCCCAGTGCCCCCAGTGCTCCCAGTGCTCCCAGCGCTCCCCACAGCTCCGAGCCCTGGAGCAGGGGCGGGGCTGTTCCCATGGAAAAGGTGACACAGCTTTGGCGCAGCTTTTCCAAATAAAAGCGGGGAAACAACCTTTAAATCCATGGGTGGAGCTGGCCTGTGTCCTGCCCTGCTGCAGTTGCTGCATCCATTTCTTTATTCCCACAATTCCCAGGATTCCAGAAGGGAATATTCTGGATGAAGGCAGTTGGGCCACAGTCAGCAGAGGCAGCACATGGATGGCATGGATCCCTCGGGAGGATTTGGATCTGTCTGCCCATGGAGAAGCTTCCGGAGAGTCCCTTCCCTTCCTTTGTCATCCAGCAAATAATTGGGATTAGAGGACAATTAATAATTAATATTTATTAGCCCTGCCGAGCCTCGGGTGCTGCTTTTCCTCGGGAATGTCCTGGAAACAGGAACCAACACCAAAAAAAAGGGCACAAAATAAAATTCCGGAGCCTTTAAAGCAGAGGGATGGAGCGCTGGCATGGGAATTGGATTCCCGGTGTGGGGTTTTGGGAAAGCTCTTCCTGCGGGTGACACATCTCTTCTCCCAATTTTTCATCCCTATTTTTAAACCAAGCTCTCCAAGGCCAAAAAATACCTGGAATTAGAGTGGGAACAGCTCTGATTCCGCAGGGGGAGAAAGGTGAGCAGCAGGTGAGGCTGCTGCTGGGAGCTTACACACATGGAGAGGAAAACAGGGATTTAACTGAAGAAAAAGGAGGATTTGGGGGTCTGAAAACCTGGAAAACTGGTCCAGGAATGGTTTAAATGGGAGCTTTTAATTTAGTCCGGGCTTTATGTAACCGGTGCCGGTGTCTCCAGAATAAACAGGATTTCTGCCTGCTGGAATGACAGCTTTCCCTTTGGGAAGAATAATCCCATTCAGGGAAGCATATTCCTGTTTACACAGTCGATTTACAGAGCTGGGATTTTGTCCATGCGGGAGAAAAAGAAAAGACAAAAATCAGTGTGGAATAATGAGGAATGGAAAATCTTGGGAAGAGAGGGACGGTGACTGCAAGGGGGAAAAGAGGGAATTCAGTGATATCCAGGTAGGAGAGAAGAGGCTGAGAAAATTGGGGATGTCCCCCTGGAGAAGGGAAGGTTTGGACACCTCAGAGCCCCCTCCAGTGTCTGGAGAGGCTGCAGGGAAGCTGGAGAGACAGGAAAAGTGGGAATGGCTCCACAGCCGTAAAACCTCCTCCTGATTTCCTGGACTTTGGAGCAGGGAAAATCCAGGTAAACAAAGGTTTAACCACGGAGCTTCTCCAAGGATCTTGTGGTCAAAATCTGTAACACAAACAACGGAGTGTGGGGTTTGCTGGTGGTGCTTGGAACGTTCTATTTAATCCTTGAGAGTTTTTATCCCAGCTGAGCCTTATCTGGAATTTCGGGCACCATCAGTTGTGCTTCACATGGATTTAAACTGTTCCAAGCCCAGCTCTTCTTCCCCCAGCATTCCCAACAAAACAATGAAGGCTGATTCTGTGTTTGTCTTTTCCAGAGGCTGGAATCTCAGTGAATTCCTGCAAACTGGATTTGGAGCGCTGTTGGATGCTCAGTGCCTGGCAGCAGCACGGGAGGTGCCCTGGGATAATCCCACAGCTCTCTGTTGGAATTGTGTCCCCTCATTCCCTGTCCCTGCAGAGGACACAGGCGAGGCTCCCACAGCTACAGAGGCACCAGGATGGGCTTTATTCCCAGGGAGCTGCATTCCCTTCTGGCTTCCTGGATCGTCAGTCATTTTTTGGGAATAATATTCTGTGATTTCAGCATCTCAGGGAGGAATAGGGGTCTGGAACGGGACACGAACCCCGCTCACCTTCACTGACAACCCAAAGGATCCTTGGATTTTATATTTCATTTTTGCTATTTTAAATTCCTGAGAGGAGCAAGAATTCTGGGAGACTCCGAGTTGCTCCAGAGCTCCTGAAGGAGCTTTTCCCGGGCAAATTTCCCAAACCAACTGCAAGGCTGAGTGCAAGAGGGACTTTGTGGAGCAGCTCGAGCTCCTGTTTTTGTGGGAACAGCTTGAGCGGGAAGGTCAGGGAAGATCATTGTGCTCCCGAGGAAAAGGAGCTGGGACACGGCTGGGGGAGCACAGGGAGGGCACAGCTTTCCCTGCCACGAGTCCCTGCTGAGGAGCCAAGGGCACCTTGGCCTGCAGCTCCAGACTTCTAGAAATAGGAATTCTTGATAGGACAACAGGGAATGGGTTTGAGCTATAAAGGGTTTGATTTAGGTGAAATATTGGGAAGTTTTTTACAGTGAGGGTGGGGAGGCGCCGGCACAGATTTCCAGAAAAGCTGTGGCTGCCCCATCCCTGGAATGTTCAAAGCCAGGTTGGACGGGGCTTGGAGCAGCCTGGGATAGTGGAAGGTGCTGGGGTTGGAACTGGATGGGCTTTAAGGTCCCTTCCAACCCAAACCACTCCCATTCCATGATTATAAAATGGGGCTCTTGTGCTTTCCTAAGGGAAATTCCTCCTCTTGCCTGGTCCGGAGCAGAGTTGGCCATGAATTCCCACGATTCCTCCCACAGCCCTGCCAGTTCAGGGAGGTTTCTGCCATAATTCCCAGGAGGTTTTTGCCATAATTCCCAGGAGGTTTCTGCCATAATTCCCAGGAGGTTTTTGCCATAATTCCCAGGAGGTTTCTGCCATAATTCCCAGGAGGTTTTTGCCATAATTCCCAGGATTCTCCTGCAGGTGTTTGGGCTGGGTTTGCCCCGTTTTGGGCAGTCATTCCCTGTGACACAGGGACATGCAAGGAACAAGGAACAGCGCAACGTAACCGCTGGATGTTCCTTTGTACAGATCCATCCTCAGGGAAAAAAGCGCCCCAATTTCCAGCCCCCAAAGCCAGATCCAAACATTTCTATAAATCCAGGAAGGATTTTTATGCAACTCCTCTTCTCACCTTTTTTTCCCCCCTTTGATTGAAGGACTCTCACTCGAAATAAGTGATGCTTTTTGTGAGATTCCTGATAAACCCTTGCCAGGAAACACCATCCTCACCCAGCCCTTTTCCCTCAGTTTTAAAGGGAATTTTTGGGATTTGCTGCTTTACCGAACACCCAGAGCAGCTCAAATCATTGTCTCTTTTTTTTGGCACAGTTATTTATCATCATTTCCCTTCCTGCTGAACCTGAGAATTTCCAGGTGGTTGCACAAAGGCAGGGCTGAAGTTGGCAGCAAAAAGAGGGAAATAAAGCAGGAATAATCCAAAGAATCCCCTGGAGTGATTGGCACAGCTTTGGAGAGAGCTGGCACCGATCACCACTCCCAGAAGTGGATCTCAGTGCTTTAAAATCAATTATTCAGGCAGGGTTTGTCTGATCGGGTGGGAATCAAAAGCTGCTGGTGGATGAAGGAGAATCTGGCTCAGAGAGTTCCTGAGAGGACAGCAGAGGTGGGATGTGGGGATTTATCCTGGCAAAAAATGACTTTACAGCATACCCTGTAACTGCTGGGATGAAAACTCTGCAACTGGGCTGTGGAGATGGCCCCAAAGCAGGCCAAAAACCAGACCCCAAAGCAGACCCCAAAGCAGGCCCCAAACCAAGCCCCAAACCAAGCCCCAAAGCAGGCCCCAAAGCAGACCCCAAAGCAGACCCCAAAGCAGACCCCAAACCAAGCCCCAAAGCAGACCCCAAAGCAGGCCCCAAACCAAGCCCCAAGCCAAGCCCCAAACCAGGCCCCAAACCAGGCCTGTGCCATTTTCTCCCTGCCCAGACATTAAAAATATCCGCCAACACCTGGGAAAATGGGATTTTGGAATGTAGGACACACAGTTTTCCCGGGATACTCTGCCCATCCATTTTTCTATTGATTTTCCCACCAGGCTCTGAGAAATAAAGTAGAATTAATCCCTTTAGGATGAATAAATCCCTTCAGGGTGATAATTGCTGGCTAAACCTTGGGGAATGTTTTTTCCTAAATACTCTGATCTGTTCTTATCCATGTCCAGGTTTTTTTTTCCTACTTTTCCACCTCACATTAACAGCAGGAAAAGTTTTCCAGTGGGACCAACAAAAGCAGGGATGATTCTCCGGTTTCCAGGTGGGGATGAGGAATATGAGAAATGATGGAATTACAGGAGGAATCATCACGGGGTTGTTTTAAATAAAACTTTGGTCCAAGTCTTAATTACTTAAAAAAAAAAATCAGGATTAACTTCATCTCCCATTGTAAGAGCATCAAATATCCCAAATAATACCAATTTTAAATTCCCCTAATTTTTAGTTTGATTTTGGGAAGCTCGGGATTTAAAAGGAGAAGAAAAAATATTGGGAAAAGAGGGTTGAGTTCCCTAAAAAGTTCTTAAATTGTCTCCCAATTATGTTTTATTACTAATTAATAAGCCTGGACTTGTTTTCCATATCCTGGGAAGGACAACTCAGGAGATGGCACCACTAGAGGCCACTCTTGTATTTTAGGAAAACAGTTCCAAGGGAAATTCTGCTGTTAATTCCGTTGTTTATTAATTTTTTAAAGGAAATCTTCAGTAGGTGCTGACCCTGGAGCCAAAACAGTGGATTTTATTTTTTCCAAGGGAAGTAGAGCTGCCATGAGCTTTCCTCTCCCAGTTTTCTTGGAGGAGTCAAAGCCAAAGCTGGAAATTGGGGAATTCTCGAGTTAACCAGAATTGGCACAAAACCTTAAAAAAGAGGAACATTTTACATTCACAGGTATCAGGATTTTTCCTGCTGATGTTATTCCCTCTCTCCCGTCTCTGCTGGGTTTCTCTCTCATTTTCCAGGTTTGCTTTAGAGGATGAACCCATCCAAACTGGCCCAGCTGGACATTCCAGGTGTATTCCCAACCCTGGATCCCAGTCCCCTCTCCCAGACCCACCAAAGAGGACACCAAGGCTCAGATGGGCTCAGCCTCCTTCTCCTGCAGGATAAAATGTCCCATCAATCCCAGAGTAGTTTCCCTCTGGCAAATTCCTCCCTGGGAGCCCCTCAATCGCATTTTTCCATGCAGGGATTGGGACTGAGTTGCTCTCCCAGCACTTTCAAGGCGGGTGATGCTGATTCTCCTGAGCTGCTCCTCTTCCCATTAATTCTCTGACTCCAAATGATTCCTGATTTTATCCTGGGGTGAGTGGCAGGTAAATCTCTTCCAGGACAACATGTTGTGATTCCCATTCCCATCCTGGAAAAAGTGGCCGCTGGAAAACCTCCTCCACCCATGGCATATCAAATATCAATTAAATAATCAAATATCACTTGGATATTTGGACTTGGAAGCAAAGTAATAAAAACCCCCTGATCCCTGAGGAAGAAGCAGTTTGCATGTTCCGATGGATTTTTGTGGATGTGCCACTAGAGGGGAATAAAGATCCGTAATATTTCCCAGATTTGCCCTGAAAAACCTTCTGGAATGTGGGGCCTGGAGACGCCAGCCCCTTGTGGATGTTGCTCCTTTTCTGCAGCAGGAAAACAATCAGTGGGATTAATCGCAATTATCCCAGGAAAAGGAGAGCAAATCCTATGATTCCCAAGGATCCCTGAGCTGTGTTACCCTGACACCTGTAGCAGGTGATAAAGAAGGAAATGTGCCCTGATAACGCCTTTGCTGATAACGTTATCTCTAAATGGGGTGTTTGGGATAAACATGGGAAGAACACGTGGCAGACAGAGAGGGATTCATTCCAAACCATTCCTCATTTCCGTGGAGAGGAATCCTCTCCGTGCAGTTTGTCTGGCAGTGGCAAAGGTTGATAAGGTGATTAAGATGTCGTTAATTAGGGAGGCATCACTCATTTGCAATAATCTGGAGGCGTTGGAGCTGACAATCATTAATTAGGATGCTCTGGAGGAAACACGCAGGAAGGAAAAGTAGGAGGGATCTTGGAATTCTCTCCAGAAAATGAGTTCCCAGATGAAAAGGAAAGGGTTAGAAAATTAGTGACTTAATTAGTTTAGAGGAAAACTGGAAATTATCTGGAATGATAATGTTGGGAAGCTCTAATGCCTCGGGAGGGGTTGGAATATGGGTAATCCCAGCAGAAAGTGGGATTTGGCGGGGATTTAAGTGGTGTGGTGGAAAGATTTGGGCATGGAGAGGGCAGGACACATCCCATGGACTTGGAGCTCAAGGAATCTCAGGGACTGAGGAGGAAAACTCAGAGGAAGTGTTCCCCAGATCCTGCAATCCTGGAATCCCTCCTCCAGCTGCTTCCCATCCCTTCATCCCAACTCTTTCTCCTCTCTTCAACCTGCTCCAAGCTGTCATGGAATGTCAGGAGGGAGGGAATGGGGTGTCCTTGCTGGAATAGCACAAACGGGAACTCCCCGTGCTTATCTGGATCCAGCTGATTTCTCCAGCAAAATATAAGCTTTTTTCCCAGGATCCTTGTTGCTGGAGGCACAAGTGGAAGTTCACTGGGAGATTTGAAGAGAAGAACAGGAATGATCACCTGGATTTGGTGCAGGAGGAACTTGGAGCTGAATTCCTCTCTCCTCGGCCTGGGATAAAGCAGCAAATCCTCCCTTTGTATCCTGAGCTTCCTAAAGGCTCCAGGGTGGGAGCCTCATGTCCAGTTTGGAGTTTGGGCCCATAGCCCAAATCCTTCATGGCTGCCAGCCCAAAATCTGGGAGATTCCCAGACTGGATGAGGTTGGGATCATCTCAACCCAAAGTCAGGTGCCACCTCTAAATTAAACCATCACCCGCCAAAGGCCTCCATTTATTCACAGAGAGGATCCAGCTCCGCTCCAAATCCAGAGGGACTTGTTCCTCCCAAAGCATTTCATCTAAACTTCCAGAGCTGGAAAAAAATCCAAGGGAATACAGCGATGTTTCCACATGCTGCAAATCCTGACGAAACTCCCGTCCCGTGGCCACGCTCAGCTTTCCTGAGCCTAAATCCTCTTCCCAAATTTGCACCATAACTGCCTGAAAGCCACAAGCGGAAGGACCCTTTGGAAGCGACGTTTGCTCCTTCTGATGTTGGAAATGATCCCTGATCTGCCAGGAAGGGGTGAACTCTTTTGGGATCATCCCGATGGGTGAGGACACCACACTGGGCACATTTTTTGGGACACTGAGAGAGTCAAAATGGAGTTATGTTTTCCCAGAGACTAAAAAATAGCTGGAAATTAAATCCCACCCTCAAACAGCCAAGAGTTAATGTTTGTCTTCCACCAGAGGAACGGGAAAAGTTGGAGCACGGCGGCTCCGCTCGGGGTGAAGTCGAACTCCCAAACTTTCTCTTAAATTAGGCCCAGCGGGGGCGGCGGAGCCTCCTTGGGGACCACGGAGCTGTGCAGCGAATGATGGCAGCTCCACCAACTCGTGCTCATTATCGGTGTCGCTCACTCATGTCACCTCCACAATTATTTTAGGACCTGTCACCGGGAACGTTCTCCCACCAGCAACTGCTTCCCGCTCACTCTTAATGGGGAGGCTGAAGTTCCAAGCAAAATTCCCTCCTCCCTCGCACTTGCCGCCTTTTCCCGCCCCTGCTGAGCAGCCCAAGGCTCCGGGAAGCTTGGGAGGGAGGGGATGTGGGGCTGTGCGGCTTCCCACACTCCCATTGAGGGGGAGATGGCATGGATGGGCAGCGTTGGGATCTGGGAAGCAAATCCAGGTCTGTGATGTTGAGATTTCAACCCGGAAAGCCCCAAATTGGAGCGGGATTAATGCCAGGCTCCTGTGGATGGAAGGGGAGGACAAAGAGGAGGCGAGGGAAGTGTCCCCTGTTCCAGGGTTGTCATCCTGATCCTGGTGGCTTGGATGCACATTTTGTAGCTTCCACGTTTTTGGAAGCATCGTGGGAAACTGGAAAGCCCAGAGTCACACTAAGACAGATCTGAAGAGGCCCCGCAGGTCCCTAATCCAGCCCCAAAAGAGGCACAAGATGAGGAGGAAATTCCAGGGCTTCATCTGGATGAGCATCAACCAGCTCCAAGGATGGAGGATCCACACCTTTCCTGTGCCCCTGTGCTAGGACTTTTCGCCTCTTTTCCCCTCTTTTCCCTTCTATTCCCCTCTTCTCCTCTCTTTTCCCCTGTTTTCCCCTCTTTCCCCCTCTTTTCCCCTTTCCCCCTCTTTTCCCCCCTTTTCCCCTCTTTTCCCCTCTTTTCCCTCCTTTTCCCCTCTTTCCCCTTCTTTTTCCCTCTTTTCCCCTCTCTCTTCCCATTTCATCCTGCTTGGGAAGGCTCTGGCTCCATCTCCCCTCAAAGCCTCCCCATTTCCTCCCCATCTCTGTCCCACCCACGCTCCTGTCCCCACTTTGTCCCCACTTTTTGGCCACTCTGCTCTCACTCCTGGAGCTGGGAGAGGCTCCGGCTCCAACGTGGATGTGGCAGAGGAGCCACGGCCGGAGGCTCCGGGGATGCGGGAAAGGAGCAGCTCTGATTAAGTGGATTATGCTGGAAATAAGCCCCGGACAAAGCCCTGAAATGTTGACAAGAGCTGCAGCTCTGAGGGGAGGCAGTGATTAATCAGCTGCAGGGCTGGAACTAATCAGTGTTTGCAGGAACTTTGGACCTGGGAAGCATCGGCTGAGAAATCCTGGGAACGTTTCCTCCGGGATATTGATGATTCATATCGGTATTTTCATGATTCTATTGATATCTCTCCAAATCATGTCAATGTATTCACAAATCACATCGATGTTTTCACAGATTATATCGATATCTTCCCAAATTATATTGGTATCTCCCCAAATCTTACTGTGGATATCTCCACAGCAGGGAAAAGGGCTGCTGATTCCTTTGGTGGAAGGGATATTTTCATAGAATTATGGAATATTCTGAATTGGAAGGGATCAGAATCATCAAATCCAACTCCTGGCCCTGCCCAGGACATGCCAACAATCCCATCCTGGGAGCGATGTCCAAAGGCTCCTGGAGTTCTGACAGCTTTGGGAATGTGACCATTCCCTGGGAAGCCTGGTCAGTGCCCCACCACAGAGCCTTTCCCTGATATCCAAGGTTTCAGTGATGCTTTATCCATACAGCCTCCCCACATCCTCGTCCCAGCTCCATGGCTCTGTGTGTGTCAGGATTTTGGGATCCCACTGTGCTTCCACAGGTTTGGATGCAGCCAGGATGGAGTGAGGTGTGTGGCCCACGGGAACCTCCCTGTGCCAGGATTTCTGTTCCATCCCTCTGCTCCCTCCCATCCCGTTCTCGAGCCAGACATTCCCTGGGTAACCAGGAGCAAACAGATCAGAGCCCGTTATCAAATTTTCCTTCACTCCAAGTTGAGCTGGAATGGGATTTCCTAGGTTCATCCCTCCACGAGCCAGCAAACAAAAAACCCAATGGCTGGCGAGAAATTTCCATCCTTTTGGAAATATTTCTGGGGAAAAAATCCTTGGAGTCAAACCCAGCCTTGCCCCCAGCAGCGCAGACATCCCCAGACACCCCGGCCTGAGACAACAGGTGAAAAGCAAATTCACGGAGAATTTTTCCTTCCTCCAGTTTCCCTTTTCTTCCCCTCTCGCCTTTTCCAGCGCAACACATGGCGGGGGTCATGTAACAACAAGAATTCCCAATGTCAGGCAAATAATTTTTCCATCTGTGGGGTGTTTTTTCCTATTTTTTAACGGAAGTGGCATCTGTGAGGTGCTGGCTGTAAATGATCCCTGCAGGAGCTCTGCTCCATGCCCAGCATCCCATTTTTGGCTGCTCCAGCTGTTGTTGTGGAGAGGGCAGGAACGGGTTCAGCTGACAGCTGCAGGCACTCCGAGAAAAGGAAAGTTGTTTTTTCCTGGTCTCCAGTTGTCTCTCCCTTCCCAGACACCACGGAGAGGTTTTCCAACAGGCAAAGGTTAAAAAATGAGGAGGAATAGGCACAAGTGTCCTCTTGGTTTAAATCCTGATCCTTTTCCCAGCCGGATTTACCTGGTTCGGGAATGCTCAGGACACTGGGAAGGTCTGAGCTGCTCTGGGTTGTGCTAATTCCCATCAGGAATGGGATGAGTGAGAACTGAGGGAAGAAAGTCCTCCGGGGTCGGTGTTTGAAATGTTTCTGTGGAAACCAGCTCTGAGCAGCAAAAATTTAGGGATTGGTGCTGTTTCCCTGGAAATGGACTCCACTGGAGAGCCCCGGTGGGAGATGTGAAGGGGATGAGAGGATTGGAGCTCCTCTGCTCTGGAGCCAGGCTGGGAAGACTGGGATTATCCAGCCTGGAGAAGGGAAGGATCCAGGGAGATCTTAGAACCTCTTCCAGTGCCTAAAGGGGCTCCAGGAGAGCTGGAAAGGGACTTGGGACAAGGGATGGAGTGACAGGACACAGGGAACGGCTTCCCACTGCCAGAGGGCAGGGATGGATGGGATACTGGGAAGGAATTCCTCACTGTGAGGGTGGGGAGGCCCTGGCACAGGTTCCCAGAGAAGCTGTGGCTGCCCCTGGATCCCTGGAAATGTCCAAGGCCAGGTTGGATGGGGCTGGGAGCACCCTGGGACAGTGGAAGGTGTCCCTGCCATGGCAGGGGTGGAATGGGATGATCTTGACATTCCCACGGCCATGCCAGAGGTCACCCACATCCCCTCCATTCCCCAATCCCCATCCTGGGAAATTCCCTCTGGGTGTGAAGGAGCTGGCAGGGCTCTCACTCACTGACACATCTGAGAAATCCAAGGATTCAAGCTGGGCCGGGGGAGGTTCAGGTTGGACATGAGGAGGAATTTCTCCATGGAAAGGGTGGTCAGGCCTTGGAACTGCCCAGGGAGGTTTGGATCCCTGGAGGTGTCCAAGGAATTCCTGGATGTGGCATTCAGTGCTCTGGGCTGGGGACAAAGCAGGGATTGGGCACAGCTTGGACTCGATGACCTTGGAGGGCTTTTCCAACCTCAAGGATTCTGGGATTCTGGGATTCTAAACCCCTGGACAAGTGGGCTCATGGCTGCCCCCAGAGCCAGCATCCCAGTGAAGGAGAGGCTTTGGGAGAGCTCCAGCCACACTTGGCGCTCCTAAAGGCACCTTCATGGAGACAATTCCCGAGGTTTGCACGGAAATCCTTCCTGCCCAACGGAGCAGCTCGCCAGCCAGCGCTGTGACCACATCCAATGGCCAGCTGGGATGCCGTCATCCCTCATGGATCAGCCCCGCATCCAGCAGGATCCTCACCCGGAGCCCTGTGTGGGAGCAGGGGGTGACACATCCCGCATCCCACATCCCGCATCCCTGCGCATTCCCGCGGCACTTCCATCCCGTTACACAACCCCAAACCTCGGCAGCAGGTCCTTCTCCTTCCCGGCAGGGTCTGATTCCTTCTGAAATGCCGTGTGGAGGTGGGAACGCTCCTTCCATCGCTTCCCTGCCCACACTCCTCCTGTGACATCCCACACACGTGGCAATCAAAGCCGGGAATTCAGCCCGGCTTCCCGAGCGCTTCTCCCCCAGCCTGGCAGCGGGAGCACTCGGGAATGTTCAGCTCCAAGGTGTCCAGGGGTTCTCTCCTCCACGGGAATGGCACATGGAATGATTTGGGATCCGCAGTGTGGATACAGGAGGAATATTCCCCCTCAGCAGAGCATCCTAAGGCAAAATCCAGGATATCTGTTTATTTTTCCAACACAGGCATCATGGAAGGATCATTCTCTACCTGCTAAAATCCTGAGAAAATGGAAAAAACCATTCCTCATCTCTCCCTGTTTAACTGGAAAAGCATTCCCAGCATCCTTCTTTTATTAAATGCCTTTTTTTTCCAATCCTACATGAAAAAAAGGGACTTTATTGGGTAAATATAATGCAACAACCATGTGTTGTTTCCCACTCCATGGCAAATGTTCCCACTTCCTGACAGGATTGATTCCAGATCGAAAAGCGCTGCTTCATCTCAGGACTTTTCACACAATCTGTTCGGCTCAGCCTACGAGCCTTGGAAAATTTCCTTTTCCATCCCATTTCCCTGATTTTTAATTCAATATTTGGGGAGCCAAAACTCAAACATTCCTTCCAGATCAACCGATTTTCCCTTTGTGTTTCCTTTTCCCGGCTGCGTATCCGTGAAAAGATAATTTCCTGATTGTGGAAAACAAAGGAGAAAGGGAATTTTGTGGAAAATTCATTCCAAATTGGCCAAGTGCTGGTGCTGACCCTGATCCACCTGAGAATAAAAGAGGAAAATCATAAAATTCTGGACTGTGAAGAGATTGGAAAGGGCTTTCCCCTAAAAAGATATGGATTGATGGATTCTCTGGAGCAGCAGAAGGGATGAAATTTCCTCTGTTTGGAGAGGAAAACCTGAAATTCCCACATTCAAACTCCATTATTTTGGAGGTAGATTCCACCAAGATGCATGGCAAATTTCCCATGGAAACCCTGTTGCTGATGGAAATGAAGCTGAACACCCAAACCTTCTTCGAAAAAACCGATTAACAATGATGTGGGATTGTATTTTCCTTCAGGAAAGCACCCTTCAGGAAAGCCCAGAATTCCCATGGATTTGCACAGATCTGACTGAGCCATCAGGAAGGAAATTTGGGGCTGGTGAAATCAGGTACCTTTCCTTGGGAATCTCTGCTTTGGGATGGCTTCCGATAAGGAAAACCTGTCATGACCGAGATCTCAAACATCTCCTGTCTCTGATTTTTGCGTGGGAACATCCAGACCTAATTCCAGGTGGAAAAGAGGTGGGAGAAGAGCTGTTCCCACTCTCTATCCACGAGCCCAGCCCAGGCTCAGGGCGTGGGAAGCAGCAGCTTCTCTGGGTGACAGGGGGATAAAACATTCCCAAACATCCATCATTCCCTCCCCAGATCTCTGGAGCAGGAATTCCGCCTGCATGGATGGCTCACCTCAGCACCCTCTGCAGCACTCCTGGATCTTCTCCCTTACCTCCAAGAATGGGAAGCTCCAGGCATGGAAATGAGATTGGGAAGAGCCAATTTAGACCGGGAAAAGTATGAGGACACTGGGATTAGGGCATGGAATATCTCCCATCCCTGAATGCCAGCGGGTTTTCCTCCAGCTCTTGGTCCTGGGGGAATTTTCCACCCTATCCCTCAGAACCGATCTGGAGGATCCCATTCCTGCTGGACTCTTCTTCCTTGGCTCTTCCTTCCCACCTGTCCAACCAAACCCGCCCTGATCCATGACATAATCCCAGATCCATTCCCAACTTTTTGTCCCTTTTAGCCTCACTCAGGCACAGACAAATCCCCCGCCTCCTCCATCCAGTGGAGGGACCCAACTCCCTCCAGACTGCGAAAATCTTGGCATCCAGATCCCAATAAAATGATCTTTTTTCACTGTTGTTTTATGTTGTTGATTTATCGAGGGCTCCGCATCTCCTCAGCATTCCCAAACATCCGATGATTTTATTCCAATTGCCCGGTTATCCATGGCCAGCCTGCTTTTCCACTCACCCAAACCTCCTTCGGTTATGAAACACAAAAACCATGGAATGCTGGATGTTTATTTGATCTCTTTTCCCCGGAGAAGGAGTTTAATAATTTAGCAGCAGATCCAAAACTGCTCCATGAGGAATAATTTGGTTTAAGGGGGAAAAAAATGAGAGGATTTTTTTTTTCCTCCCTCTCCCAGATTCCCAAATAAAGGTCTGGTTTGCTTTGGATCATGTTCACTCTCCGAAGACTTGGTTTTCCTATTAAAATCTTTATTTCACTCCAGATTATTCTACCATTCCTTTGTCTCTCTGCCTTTGGAATGCAGCCGTCACCATGGCTTTTAGGATCCTGCTTCCCATTGGTTCCCAGGAATGCTTTATATCCCCTTGGAACGAGCCAGTAAAGGAATTCAGGTGCTTTTGAACCTGCCAAGTGCAGCTCATCAAGGGATGCATGGAAAGGAAGGGCAGGAAGCAACAGATTTGGGGTCACAATTTATTTACTGAGAGCATTTTTTTGGAGTTTATTGCTTGTTTGGGCTCTTCAGGAATTGTTTTTCCTTATGGAACAGCACCTTGATGCTTGGAGTGTCCCAAAATGAGGGATGTCTGTGCCCACGTGCATCCAGGATATCCCTGCATCCCTTCCATGGAGAGCAGGGATCCATGAACTCCATTTCGAGACTGTCAAAGTTGTTCTACACAATTCCCAGAAATTTTAGAGGTTTAAAAACCTCTGAAATCACCGAGATTTTCCAAAGATCCATTCCCAGAGGATCTGTAAGATTTGGTATTTTGGCAGCCTCAGGGACAGAGCCACGCAGGGCTCCTTCCACCAGGAAAAATCCGAGTCCTTGCACATCCACGGTCTGCCTTTCCCAAGGATCCTCAGCCCAGCCTAAAACATGGATCCCCTATGCTCCCAAATGCATCCCCCCTCCCTGAGGATTAAAACCAGGAAAAAACCAGGATTAAATCAACAAATCACAGCTTTTCCAGCTGCAAAATCCTCCATAAGATCTCTGCTTCCCATCCTTCCCAAATGGAAACTCTGCTTTATTTGGATTTTTTTTTAATTTGCTGCTTTTTAAAAAAAATATTTCTCATGGGTTTCCCCCTCCCCTCAGTGATTTTTAATGTGTGGCACATAAAAATACGAAGCTGAGGACACTGTTCTGATAATTCCTTGGAAAAAGCTCTCCAGATGTGTTGCTGCTTTTCTGCAGGGGGAATGCATTGTGTGTGTCTGAAAAAAACCGGGGAAAACAGGGAATTTTTCCCTGAGTTTGGCTTTTGGTTTGAAATAAAGGAAGATGAGCCCCATTTTGGGGCTGGAGATGAAAACCAGCACACCCAAAACTTCCAGAACATAATGAGGATCCAGGAGAAGTTGTTTGAGGAAGGAAAAGCGTGAGCGAAAAAAGTAGGGGAAAAAATCCCACCCAAGCTTAGGAATCAGGAGCAGAAATAGGAGCCTTGTTCCCTTTAAGCTCGGCTAATCTGAGTCAAAACCCACATGAATCAAGTTAAACTGAGCTCAAACTGCTGTTCCTGCCCACTTGGACACACTCACACCAATTTCCCAACGTTTTAGTGGCTCCTGCTTTGTTGGGAATCACATTTGCTGCGTTCCCACTCCTGAGGAGGGCTGGGATTGTTTGGATTTTCCAATAATTGGGCTTTCATCCCCGCCCCCCCCCCCCCGAGTGTTTTCTAAGCACTATCTAATAATCCTCGAGGGAGGTGGGAAAAGGTGGGATCATCATCCCTGTTTTCCAAAGCAGGGAGAAGCCAGGATAGGGGTGATCCCTGCCTTGCCCAAGGCCACGCAACATGGAGAGGGCAGGATGGGATTAATCCTGAGAATCTGCTTGATCCCAGCCCAGGATCAGGACTCCATCCACTGCCCTGAGCTTCCCTTGGGATGGGAATGCAGGGAAAGATGGGACAGAGGGATGGAGGGTGGGATGAGCAGGAATTCTGCACCACCACGAGTCGCTTCAAGGGATTTTTCGCACCAAAAGGATGCACCGGGAAGCTCAGCGGTGTCACCCCTATCCTGTCCCACAGGATGCTGATACTGGGATGAAGGGAAGGAGTTTTCCCAAGGTCCTTTCTGCCCGAGATCCTTCGGACAAACCCCAGCTGAATTCCAAGCGGGAATGAGCAGCAGGTCCGTGCTAACAGAGCTCTCCGGACAGAGATGGATGAGGGAGCGCTGACCCCGGCGGCCCCGCTGGCAGGGGAGCAGGGACAAACAGCTGGGAGCTGCAATTCCCTCCCCCGGAACAGCTGGATCTGAGGGAGGACATCTGGACGCAGTCTGGGTGGTTTGGGAGGAACAACAACCACGGAGCGAGCCGGGATCCTCGGGATGCGGAACGCGAGCCGCCCGGATCCGCCACAGGGATGGGGCCACGGGGCAGGGATGGGGATGGATTGGGCCTCCCACGGAGCAGAGGTGGGAGGAAGAGCCTTGTTAGGGGGTCACGCACTCCGAACCCTCCTCAGCGTCCAGGGATTGCCTGTGAATCACCAAAATTCCATAAATCCAACGGCGCGCATGGAGACTCCTCATCCTACCAGGGCCAAAGAGCCAAACAGGTGGAGGGAAAGCAGGAAATCTCTCCCAACTTTTCCCACAGCTGCCAGTCCTGGTTTAGAAAGCTGCTGGAAGCTTCTGAAGCTCCAAGATGGATTTTTTCCCCCATGGATGTGCCAATCCCGCATCCCACGGCTGTGCCCGGAGCCTCGTGGGTGATGCAAAAGCACCCGAGGACTCCAATTCCAGGAGTTTTCCAGCCCCTCTCTGGCTTCCAGCAGCAGGTGAAGCTCCACACAAGCGTGTGAGCAGCTGCCCAGCCTCTCCATCCCAGCTTTTGGGAAGCTCACAGTCCCTTCTGCCAAGCTTTCCCTGCTCCAGAACTGATTCCTGACTTCCCAGAGCAAGATCCCAAGGCAGCATTCCTCAAAAACCCCTGTAAGAGCCAGAAAATCCCATTAGTGCAGAAGCTTCATCCGTGAGGAAAATGAAGGCAGAGCTTGCACCTCCTGAGACATCAAAGCCTCAAAAGGGCGAGAAATCTGGGTAGGAAACCATGTCCTGGAGCTCAGGGTTGTTTCTTACCAAGATCATAGGGAATTCCCTTGGGATATCCTTCTCCACACGAGCAGGAATGCTGGGTAAGGATTAAGTCCAGCTCTGTTTCCTTCCAAATTTTCCTGTCTGGAGCAGTATTTGCATGGAATTGCTGTGTTTGCCCTGGGAGAAACGGAACATTCCCTGTTGGAGGCACCTTCAGCCCTCAATCCCAGGTGACGTCATGTGGATGACAAACCTTATTCCAGCCAGATTCCAAACCCAGGAACAGCTGGACACAGGAGTGTCAAACCAGCTCCACCACCCTTTCCAAACTGGCACCAGAACCCACCAGGAGTTCAGGGCAGGAATTTATTGGTTACAAATCCATTTAAAGCTGAGCTGGCCAGGAGTCAGGACCGGTGGCCACCACACCAAGCAGCTCCGGAGAGCTGGAATTCCTTCTCCTAACTTTGGCTGGAAGTTCATCCCAGTTCACAGCCGTTGTGTTTTTCCCTTTGTTCTGCTTCCCTGCGCACGAGCCCGTGGCCTAGAGGGAGAAATGCTGCTTGAATATGCAGGAAACCTGGGCTAGATTCCCGTTCTTCTGCTCCTCCAACGCCTTTAAAAGGAAAAGGAGCGGGGTTTTCCAGCCACACGGGTGTCACATCCATGGATCTCGTTGGGAACTCCCTCTCCAGGCCTCATTCCCTTTTGTCTCCCGATCCAGGAGCGGAGCCGGGGGTGCTGCCAGACCGTGGAATGCAGCGCTCGCCCCTTGAAAAGTCTTTCAGGAATTCCAACTTCGCACAGGCGTTTGGAGCTGGCCCAGCTGCCAATTCCACATGAGACAATCCGGAGATAAAGGGATGTTTGTGATCCGCCAGGTGCTGGAAAAGGGAGGAACCGTTCAGGTGAGGAATTGATTGAATTTACCTGCTCGGGGTGATTGAACTGCAGGGTTCACCCACAGCCGTCCACACTTCTTGCGGTGCCACTTCTGCCCTGCTCAACACTGCAATTACCTTGATTCCCTTCCCTTTCCCCGTGTTCCCATCTTTGGGAAGCCTGGAGAGTTTATCCATGGCTAATAGCAGTGGAAAATGGTCCTGCAACTGGGGATTTGGGCTCCTTGGCACTGTCAGGGGGAGGAAATAGCCTAAAAAAATAATGAAAAAATGGTTTGGCTTGAGAAATCCCACAGCAGATTCCTGGGGTGCTCGTGGATCCTTCCGAGGGAAGGAGTGACTCTCCCTGGTGACCCTCCTGGCCCCGGAGCACTCAGAGGAGAACTTCAAGCAGGTAGAACTCACCTGGCATGGGGATTTCATGGCAAACCCAACTCCAGGGCCAAAAGTTGGCTGTGTGGGGGGAATCTTTCTGAAGTGGGATTTGCTGGCAGGGAAAGGCTCAGCCCCGAACTGCTGGAGCCCTCGGGCTTCGCTTAACCCCTGCCTGGCCTCCCCAGTCTGAGCCCACGCTAAGCCCGGCTTTGATACGGCCCCGCAGCCCCCGGCAGCTCAGGGGCATCAAATAAACCCCTGAGCCCCAGGGGCTCAGCCCTGCACTGCTCAGCCGGAGCCCGTGGAGCACAGGGAGAACATGGAGAACATGGAGCACATGGAACACATGGAGCACATGGAGAACATGAAGAACATAGAGAACATAGAGCATGTGGAACACATAGAGCACATGGAGAACATGGAACACATGGAGCACATGGAGAACATGGAGAACATGGACCATGTGGAACACATAGAGCACATGGAGCACATGGAGCACGTGGAACACATGGAGCACATGGAACACATGGAACACATGGAGCACGTGGAACACATGGAGCACATGGAGAACATGGAGCATGTGGAACACATGGAGCACATGGAACACATGGAGCACATGGAGCACATGGAGAACATGGAGCAGTATCCTCCATCTGGCTGAGCAAGGTTTGCCAAGAGGGATGTGTTGGGACAGGGAATTTCCCAGCATTCTGAGAAGCATCTGCCATGGACAGATGTTGGGATGGGGAATTTCCCAGCATTCCGAGAAGCATCTGCCATGGACAGATGTTGGGACGGGGAATTTCCCAGCATCCCAAGAAGCATCTGCCAAGGACAGATGTTGGGACGGGGAATTTCCCAGCATTCTAAGAAGCATCTGCCATGGACAGATGGTGGGCCTGAGCATTGCCTTGCCCTTGGTGTGCATCCTGCAAGGTCGACTCCGTGCTGCTGGCACTGGTTTTGTAGGATATTTGCAGGTTTTGGGATCAAACATCACCCTGCCCTTTGGGATCAAACATCACCCTGCCCTTTCTGAGCATCCTGCAAGGTCCATTCCCTGCTGCTGCTTCCCAGCTGGAGGAGGTTTGCGGCAACCAAGTGCAGCAGGAGCGGATGGACACCGGGAATCCAGTTCAAAGAACTTATGGAACCACGACCTCAGTTAACCACCTGTGGCCTCCTCGGAGCTGACACCTCCTGATGGTGCAAATGTCCTTCAACTGGATGGGCAAGAAATGAGAAAAACCATCAGAGAACCATGGAATCCTGGAATGGTTTGGGTTGGAAGGAAATTTTAAAGGTCATCTAGTTTCAACCTCCCACCATGGGCAGGGACACCTTCCGCTGTCCCAGGTTGCTCCAAGCCCCATCCAACCTGGGCTTGGACACTTCCAGGGATGGGGCGGCCACAGCTTCTCTGGGAATCTGTGCCAGGGCCTCACCATCCTCTGAGTAAAGACCTCAGGTGTCCCCTGGGCAGGGTTGGGGGGAGCAGATGTCACCTCTCCTGTGAGGGGACACTGATCCAACCACGGCCCCACGCTCCGGAGGGTGGCACTGACCCCCCGGCCAGGCCATGGAGCCTGCGAGGCTTGGGTCTCTCTCCTTGTCCTAATCCACACTGGATCAGCTGATTTGATTTCTAATTTCCTCACACATGTGCTCCAGCACAGCTGTGGAACATGAGCCGAGTCTGCAGAGGAAATCCTGAGATTTACACAGGCCCCAGTGGATTATAAAAACCTGGAAACCGGACAGATAACACTCATGGAACAGACTCGGAACATGCTGAGGAGAAAAAAACCTCGCAATAGATTAAAACCTGCTGTTCCCTGCTAAATGTAAAAGTGTCTTTTCCAACACTTTGAACTACTGTGGTGAAACTTTGTAGGTAGCTGTCGTTTCAAAGGTGCAATCTTCAGGAGGATTGTTTTCCTTTTTTTTTTCCATGGATTTGCGAAAGTTGCAATAAAAGAGTCCTTAAGAGGCCTTGACCTGGAGGGCTGCGAGCCTTTAGCCTGGCGAGGTTCAGTCCTAAACCCTGCACAGCTTCCAGAGCTTCTGAGAACTTCCAAAATCCGAGCCGGCTGCTGATGTTACAGCCCAAGGTGGTGGGAGGAAGAAGTAAACAGTTCCTGTTGGGAGATGTTGCGTTTTCCATCCCACCGGAGCCAGTTGGACACTCCGTGGGTTTCTGACAGGGGACAGGGCTGTTTTCCCAGCTTCCCACTGCCTATGGAAAGGCAGCTGTGGGGGAATTATCCTGGAGAAAAGGAGGCTCAGGAGGGACCTTGTGGCTCTGCACAACTCCCTGACAGGAGGGGGCAGCCGGGGCGGGGGTCAGGCTCTGCTCCCAGGGAACAGGGACAGGTCAAGAGGAAAAAGCCCCAAGCTGCACCTGGGGAAGTTCATGTTGGACATCAGGAGGAATTCCTTCATGGGAAGGGTTTCAGGCGTTGGAAGTGCCCAGGGAGGTTTGGAGCCCCCATCCCTGGAGGTGTCCAAGGAGTGTCTGGATGGGGCACTCAGTGCTCCGGGCTGGGGACAAGGTGGGGATTGGGCACAAGTTGGACTCAATAATCCTGGAGACTTTTTTCCAGCCTCAAAGATTCCATGATTCTATGGTTTTGAACAAATTCAGCCAATGATCTCAGGGATGCCACTGTCCTGAGGAGACATTTTCCTATTCCCCATCTCAGCAGGATGGACTTTTTCCACCCATTTTCCAGTTGGCTGCTGAGCCAATGGCTCAGAGCTGCCATTTTTGTGCTCTTGCAGGTCTCCAGCTGCATCAGTGGGATCAAAACCAAGCCCAAGGTCAGACTGGGTTTTCTTGAGCTGTCAAATGGGATTTATTGCTTCTCCCAGGATCAATGACTTCAGAATTTGGGCTGCCAAGCTGTGCTGGGTCACGTCCATCCAGGGCCAGAACCTCTTGTTTTGAGGCCTCTTCTTCCCCCAAGAATTGTGGGAATCTCGCTTCCATTTTATCTTGAGCGTCAAAAGAATTTCGAGAAGGGGTCACATGAACTTTTGGGGCGTTCCCCCCCTCATTTCTGTGAAGAACAAACCAGGATGGTTTGGGGTTTGTGAAAGCAAAATCGGCTTGAGTTGGATCTCAGATCTATTTTTATCTCAGTCCCCAATCTTTCATTTGAATTTAGGGTTTCCAAACCAAAACCCAGGGAAGACTTTGTGGAAAAACCAACCTGAACTCCAACCTCCTCCACACATTCCAGGCGGCTGCTGAGAGGAATTCTCCTCCAAGTTCATCTGAATCAAACTGTGATGAGGAGAAACCTTGGCTGGCACCCACCTCCCCTCAAAAGGAGCAAATCCCACCCCGAGAGGGGCAGAAGGAAGAACAGGGAAAAGCAGACAAGGCCTGGCGTGGTGTCTGTGCCACCAAAATGCTGTAAGCTGGAGCTGTTCCAACGCAAAGCACCAACTCCAGGCATCTCCTGACCTTTAGCAGGGCTTGAGACACTCAAAATGTTACAATATCCTAGGACAAGACAGAGGAAATGCTGCTGAGATTTCCCTGGAATGCCAGAGCTGTTGGAGCAGCCAAGAGAATGGAGTGGTTGGAATTTGGGCTCTTCACAGGTGGATGGAGAAGGTTTGAAGGTGCCTCGTGATGGTTTTTTCAAGGGCTTTGTAATGCTGTCCTCAAAAAGGGTGTCACTTCTGTCCCAGATGAGTTCAGGCTTAGGATTTTTTTATTTGGGATGTGGAGGAAGTTGGGCAGTGCACAACTTAAACGTGGCCTTGCAGCATTTGGATTTTGAACCCTTAATATCCAGAAAGAATCAGGTCTTGGCAGATGGTCAGTGACACAAAGGAGGAACTCAGTCCCTGCAGGTCAATTTTTCCACCAGTAACATGATCCCGCATTAAAAAAAAAAGTCATTTCCATCCTCTCCCCCTGGAATCCGTGTGTCTCCTCTTGGATCCAACTCTTTCCAAAAATCGCTTCCCATTTAAAAAACTGATTTCCTCAATCCTAAATCTGCATTAAGTCCCTCATATTGTGTTTTCCGAATTATCCGTTTCACTCCTCGCATCAAAAATCGTCCCCTGAGGGGTTTGTGACATAAACTGTGGCTTTTGACCCAGAACTGGAGCTTCCTGGGGTGTTTTTATTTGCAGTTCTTCCACTCCAGGAACTAAAAAGTAGCCAAATGAAAACCTGCCCATTTTATGCAGCCACAGCACGTTCACACAAATCATTTTTTTATTTTTTGCTGTCATTTTGGGTATTTATTTGCTGCGTGTCACTCAAATTAAATGGGAAATAGAATGAATTAATCAAAATTTGTGGTGATGCCTTCATAATTTAATGTAGTGTCTCAAAATTGTGCTGTGAATAGTCCAGAGCAGAGATCCTGGGATGGTCTAGAAACAAAATCAGGGTGAAGTCGGACGTTTAAATAAGTCCTCAGCGAGGGATTTGGACATTCACACCATCCCTTGAGTTGATTCTTCCAGACACTTCCAGCCCTTGGACTTCTCCACCACTTTTCCATGGCCTTGTCCACCACTTTTCCATGGCCTTGTCCACCATTTTTCCATGGCCTTGTCCACCATTTTTCCCTGGCGTTCTCCACCACTTGTCCATTCCCACTCTGCTCTGGGCACGTTCCAGGTGACACCAGGCTGTGGATTGTCCCACAGGATCCACCTTTTTGCAAGCACAGAGCCAGAAATCCCAAATCTGCCCCACACCCTGCACCCAGCAAAGGGGACAGTCCCCAGCCCAGGCCCTGCCCTTCCACATGGATCCAAGTGGGATCGGGACGCCCCTCTGGAAAACCAAAGGCCCCCACTTGGGGATTTTATTGGAGCATAAACTTGGACAATTAAACTCTTCAGGGAGGAGATTTCTCGAGACAGTTTTGTCAAGCAGCTTTTTCCAGCTGAGCCTGGGCCCCAAAATAACGAGAGCCTGAACACAGAGACGCTGTTTGCCGGTCGGGAGCGCGATCCCGGGAATGTCAACCGGGAGCCTGGTGAGTTTTCCTCCTTAATGAGGTGCGAAAAATCAACGGAGCTGCGTGGCTCTCGCAGGGGAGCCGTGGGGAGGCTGTTCCAGGGCCAGCCCCTTCCACCCTGCCCTGCTCCAAACCCCACAATCGCCCTTTGACAGCCACGGATCCAGCCCTGCTTCCCTTCCCTGATGGAAAACAGGGAGAGCCTGGAAATGCTGGAAGACCCCAGAGAGCCCAGCAGCACCTGGCTGCATCCATTCCTCCATGGTTTCTCTGGTGATGGGATTCACCCACTGAATTTTGGCTGATTTGGGGTGTATTTCAGTGCCTCTCTGCAAGGTGGGTTCTGTCCTGCCAGGCTCGTGATCCATCTGGGATGATCCTGATCCCGTAACAACTCAGGAGCCTGAGGCACTGGGTAATTCCTTATTTCTGGGTTCCCGAAGAGCTGAAATCCTAATTAAATGCCCAGATTAGGGTGCTGTGGGCTCCCCATGGGAAGTCACCCAGTGCTTTGTGCCATCACCTCCAGGGCTGAAGCCACCAGAGAAAATATTTTTCCTGGTGCTTATGGTAGAGAATTCCAGGTTAAAGTCAGCTGCACATTGGATTTTTGGGGAAATTTCCAGTATATCCCACTACAGACTCTGAGCTGAACTCCTCAGGCTGTCCTGGGATACATCCCCACCACAACCTCCACAGCCCAGGAGAAGCCGAGGGAATTTCCACAAGGAAGAGAAGCATCCAGAAACATTTCTGGGAGCGGAGCGGGCTGGGAAGCGGCATGTGGGATGCAGGGAAGCAGTGACAGGTTGCCTCCGAGCCGCTCCTGGCACATGTTCCCGGCCGCCTGTTGCTGTCTCCGAACAGATGTGGGCAGTTTGTGGGATGATGAAGTATTGGATCTGTTTCTCCTTCAGGGATTATTCCTACCAAATAAATCTGCAGGTTTATATGTTTAGCAGCTGACGGAGATCCCTTTTCCCTCCCCTTCTCCATTCTGTTATTCCTTGCAGCCGGAGCCAAAACAAGGCTTTTAAGGCAAGGAGAGGAGGGGGAATGATCAGGATGGGATTTGGGAAATTTTGGAGACAACGCAACAGTGAATGGGGGCAAAACATCCTGCCCAAAACACAGCTCATGGATCCATATCAGCTTGTTCCAGGATGGATCCTGGACTCCAGGAGTGTTGGTTTAACCACCAGGTCATAAATTCGTCTGGGAGCTTTAGAATTTGTGGCCTGGGGAAAGATCTTCCCCTCGCTCCTGGTGGTATTGGATTTATTTGTTTTTCCCTTTCTTTCTTTCTTTTGGAGCTGCCTCGGGCTTAGATTTATGGTGGTTTATATTCCTCTGAAAATATTCCCTGATCAGCCCCAGAATGAAAGACGGAGAGCGTGTGATGAGGGAGCCCAACCTGTTTGCAAGGGCATTCCAGGTTTTCTTTGGGAATGGCAGGTTGACCCAGAGGCATGAGCTGAGTCATGGATGCTGATGTTTGGACGTCTCCTTTTTAGGGAGACAGTCTGAACTTCTTTTTAAAGCCCCTCCAAACCCAGCCTGGAAGGCTCGGTGCTGCTTCCGTGGCTCCTGGATGTCTGGTGCCAGAGGTCTTCCTGCAGGGCTTTGCTTCCTAAATCCTCCTTCCAGCTCCTAACTTCCCCTTGTCCCAAAAACATCCAATTCCAACTGCCAGCTCTGGGGGAATAAGGGACGTGCAGGAAACACTCGGTCCTTAAAACGATGCAGCCGCCGCTGCACCTGAGAAGCTCCAGGACTGTTCTACCTGGAATATTCCTCAAGGGATGGGGGATTCCTGGAGATTCAGCTGCTCTGGGAAAGGGGCCAAATCCAGCACTCAGTCCTTGCACATGGGAGCGAGGGAGCAGCTGCTGAAGGGTGTCCTGGAATCATGGAATATCCTGACTTGGGAGGGACCCACAAGGCTCAACGAGTCCAACTCCCAGCCCTGCACAGGACATCCCAAAAATCACCCCATGGTGAAAAATCACATCCTGACACTTGGCCATAATCCTCATCATCATCCTAATCCCAAAGGCACCATGAGGAGAGGGAAGTGGTTGTGGATTCAGCTCATCCGGAGCCTCGGGAAGCCAAGGAAGCAGATCCCACTGGGGTGGAGCAGGAAGGCATGTGGTGATGTTTGAATCTCCCTGCTCTTTTGACCACGGATTGAAAAGCTGAGACCTCTGCAGGAGGAAGGCAGGATTCCATGGGGAGGCTGTGAAAAACTGGGAAAGGTGACTGGGAATGAGGGTTTGGAGAGGGCTGAATGCCCTCGGTGACAGGGACACAGCTGGATTCAAGCACTGTTGGAACTGCTGATCTTAAAGGGCTTTCCCAGCTTCAAGGATTCTCTGATTCCATGTCTTCCTCGGCTGCTGTGTTTGGGATGGGAATGTGCCCATCCATCCCCTGGGAATACAAGGCCGTGTCCCTGTGCGAGTGGTGGGACAAAGGGGATACTTGGAGCAGGTCTGGGACAAATCCCTTGGCTCATGGGTTTTCCAGCCTCACCCTTTGCTGCCTTTTCCACCCCTCCATTTTAATAATTGATGAGATAATTAAAGGAGCACGGATCAAATAACAGGATCCATGCGAAGATGGGGAAGCTGTTGGAATCCTGACTATATCCCTGACTCCTGTGGCCAATCCAGGGAACGTGCCTCTGGAGGCGTCTCCCAGACCGTGCTGAATCACCCAGCAATTTGGGAAGAAAAAAAGCCGGAGTGGTTCTCATGTTACCAGGGAAAAGCCAATGGAAGTAGGACAGAGCCACTTCCATATTAAAGCCTGGGGTTAACGCGTTTCACGACAGCAAAATCTCTTCCCAGCTTGTCCTTTATTTAATGGTTAAATGGGGGGGAAATGCTGTGGAACCCCACAGGGACAAACCTGCTCTTGGACTCATCCCACGGCAAAGCCGAGTGGGAAAAAAATCTTATTTGTAGCATGTTTTAGACCCAAATAACACAAAAAAACCCCATTTGTAAAAAATTTTCCATCCCATTTTGTGTGGATGACCACGATATTACACCACTCTGAGGGAACTTTGGCAGCTTCTCTCGCTGTTTTACAGCACAGTTGTTCTTCGAAACAAAAGGTTTGGATTAATGGTGTTTTAATGTCCAGGATATGACAGAAATGAAATGCAGGAACAGTTGGCTCGCACGCTGGGAGCCGAGTCAAGCTCAAATTTGGCCGGCAGCCCGCGGAGCTCCTCCGGGACACCCGAAAGGGGTGTGAACATTAACTCATAGAGCCATAACCCCGCTGCTCCCGAGCCTGCTCAGCCTCCCACTAATGCAATAATTGAATCAAAACCATCTTCAGTTGTGTTAAAAACAACTTTGAACGCTGGAGAAAGACTCAAAAGCCCGGCAAACCGCACATCCCGAGCTATTTAAAGGCCTGGATAACTCCATTTTCCTGCTGAAGGTGAACCTCTGGCACAGGGCGAAGCTTTGGTTGCATTTATTAAGATTTAACAAATTACCCCCCAAAAAGCAGCACTGATTTGGCTTTTTTGTTGTTCCAAGGCAACATAAATCCTCTAAATACCCAGAGCAGAAGGCAGGGATAATTATCACTGAAATATCTCTGACATTTCCTTCAGGGTTTGTGAAATCCTCAAGGCCTCTTTCTATCTTTGTCAGTGCCTTCCTCTGCTTCCTACGACCACGTGCCTTAACTCCTCCATCTCTCCAGCCTCCAACTCTTCTGTTCCATTGTGTGCTTGACTTCATTTTGGTGCCAGCTTCTTCCACTCTGTTTTTCTTTCTTCTTTCATTTTTTTTTTTTTTTCAGTTTTGGTAATTGGGAACAGGCAGAAGTTTTGGGTATTTTAAAAAAAAAAACCAAAAAAAAAAAAAAAGAAAAAAAAAAAAAAGAGTTCCACAAAATANAAAGAGCGTTCCACATAATTGAGAGAAGTTAACAAAGCGTGAAACGAAATAAAAAACACCATCCGGTGCTGATGTCAACGTTCATAAATGCAGGAGTGCTCAGAGCCATCCAGGAGAGGTTGGAGCTGCATCCCTGCTTTTGGAATGACTTTGTTGCTGTTGTTCTGCAGAATTTTTAGGAGTTTTTGATCAGATCATTTTTTGGACCATGGGATCTACTCGAATGCTTCAGGTGTCCTGCTTTGGGTACTTGGTGTGTCACTGGTGTGACTCTAAATTATCCCACACACGGCCCTCTGGGCACTGTCTGAGTGTTTGATCAGAATCCCAGAATCCCAGAATCTCAGAATCCCAGATAGGAGGCTGGAAAAGCCCTTCAAGATCCTTGAGTCCAAGCTGTGCCCGATCCCCACCTTGTCACCAGCCCAGAGCCCTGAGTGCCACATCCAGGCATTCCTTAGACACCTCCAGGGATGGGGACTCCAAACCTCCCTGGGAGCTTGTTCCAGTGCCTGACCGCCATTTCCATGGAGAAATTCCTCTTGAATTGTGGCCACCCTTGATGAACTCACCTTCTGCTCTTGCTGAAGGTCAGAAAGGCCCATAAGGAGGAAGAATTAATATGGAAGAGACTCAATATCCACTGGAGTTCCATGAGAGGATGAAGAGGCACCTCAGTGGTGCTGTCAGGCTGGGAGTTGGAAGATCCAGAGCCAGAAGCCATCATTTGATTTTGTCACCGACTGAAAAGTCCCCAGGGAGAGAGGAACCAGCAGATTTTCAGCTGGCTTTTTTCAGCATTTTTTTCAGCCTGTTTCTCCGGCAGATTTTCCACATCCATGAGCACGATCACCTCCAGGACATCTCTGCCACGTTTTACTCCTTATCTCCAGGAGGATGGAGCTCCCTGGAGCTGGGGGTGTCCTGCCAGTGTATTTTGTTGCCCAAGTGACAGCCCCGTGGTCAGGCTGTGCCCTGAGCAGTGCCAGTGGCAGCTGCTTTGTGTCTGTCAGTGTGACCTCAGCATAACACGGCAAAAATCGATTCCTTCTCCATTTCTCCCGTCCCCACCCTGAGCCCCACAGCAGCAAAGTTGATTTCCTGCTTGTGATTAGGGATGGTTTACATCCACTTCCTAAAGTTGTTTTCCTTTTATTCCTATCATTTAAACAGAATTCCGGGGAACGTTGCTTTGCCCAGACATCTGCACTTCCAACTTTGCCAACTTTGGGATGCCGGAATCCAGCTCATCCCAGAGGATTTGCACGGGCTGAGGCTCCGACCTGGACTTCTCCCTGTGAAATCCCAACCCCCTCTGTCATCCCACCACTTCCAAGTGGATCTGGAAGAGGCTCTGCAGGAATTAGAGCAGTTAGAGGAAAGTGTGATGTTAAATCCCTACGTGCCAAAGCCACCGGGATGAGTAATAACGAGGTGTCAGACTGACACCGATCCTCTTCCCACGGAAAAGGGGGGATGGAGCTGGCCCGAGCCGGGCACAGGCAGAAGGAGCTGTGGGGATGGATGAGAAGCTCCTTCCCTGCCCATCCTCCCTCCAAGGAAAAGCTGGATGAGCTGGGTGAGCTCTGTGCAGATTTCTCTCCTCCCCGGCTCAGCCAACGCTGTCAGCACGACTCCAACCCTCCCCTGCCCATTCCCATTCCGGGAGGAGGGAGAGGGAAGGTGAAAGGGAAGTCCCTGGGAGCTCGTTTTTCCCTGCTGGAATTAAGTCATGCTGCTGAGTAAAGAGGTGGATTCACTTCTTCCATGAGTCCCCTGCCGCGGTCTGAGGGGGAGTGGAGCTCGTTCCTTCTGCACCGAGCAGCTCTCGGTTGGGAATTGTCTGTCCTGCATTTCAGGCACCTCTTGGCCTTTTCCAGAGGGAGTTTATTCCTTGCTGAAGGCAGAGCAGGAATTTCAAGTGGATCAGGAGGCTGCACCTTGGTCATTTCCAAAAAAAGGACGATGGAGTGGCTGTCAAGGGCAGAGTACCCAATCCTTTGGGAGAGCAGAGTGGATTTGGGATCAATGCTGGGAATGAGGGCTTGACTGCACACTCACCTCATGGGATTACACCACCTCGCTCAGCTGGGAATCACACAGCAGTTGGATTCTGGGATTTACCTCCTTCACCCCAAAAAAGAGTCAAAATATTTCCACACTGGGTCCCACTGGGAAAGTCCCACTCAGGCAGCCAAAACAAAATGTTCCGACCTTATTCCCACAAAATTGTGTCAGAAGCTTTGATTCCTCCTCCTCTTGTGCTGGTGTGGCTCAGTCCTTTGCCTTTGGCAGCATCCCTCTGGATTTACGAGCTCTGGGAGGGGTTATTAATGTGATTCCAGACTCCCTGACAATCCAATAAAAGAAGTGTTTTCTCCACCCCTCAGATCCCAGCTGGCTCCAGAGAAACAAGTGTCATTCCCAAAAACCCCTGTGCTCAACTGTGCCCGGCAGTTCCCAGGGCACTGCCTTTGCTCCGAGCCAGCAGCAGGGAATTTCTAGGGATATCTCCTTGTTCCAAGCTCTCCTCCTCTCCCGCTTTACTCTCCCTACAGTTCACATTCCTGGAGGATGGATACTTGCCTCTATCCTATAAAAATCCAGTTATCCTGGTCATTCCTGCTGCAAATAATGGATTGAAGCACCTGCTGTGGTGTCTCAGGCTGGCAGATCCAACCTCCCCCGTGGTTAAAGACAGAGTTGTGATGACTTCAGGAGCACGTGGAGAAAGCAGGAGAGGGATTGTGCTCCCTAAATGATTCCCATGGATATTTCAGGAGTTGAGATCACACACAGAGGTTTTAATACTTTTTTTTTTTTGGCATAGGTGCCTGTGCCTGCCCTGGATTCACAGGGAGTGTTGGAATATTGTCTTCCCAATTTCCTGGCTTAACTCTGCGAGCCAGAGCCAGGAGATGCCAAGGGAAAACCAGGAGGGCATTCCAGTAATTCAGATGCAGTGATAAGGGGAAATTCAAGGAACAAGTGCCAACAAGTCAGGAAAAGGCATTTGTGCAGGAAAACCGGGATCACAGACACTGCCTATGGAGCTCAGTGAGGCCTCATTATCCACGGATCCATCCATTCCCCTCTGGAATTTTACAGTTATTGGCTATGATTAAACTCAAACTGGATCCCTGCTTAATGAATTCCAGCTCTTTCCCTACGTACCAGGATGGCAAAGGAGAGGAGATCACCCAACCAGATTCCAATTGGAAAGAGCTCCTACATTCTCATCCTCAGCTGCCCTCAGCACCCCTTGCTGGTGTCCCGAGGTCTCTTCACGGACCCCATCTATAGGAAATGGAGATGGCATAGGGATAAATTTATGGATAAATCTATGGAAAGGCACTGAGACAGGTTTCCCTGCGGCTGCCCCATCCCTGGGAGCATCCAAGGCCAGGTTGGATGGGGCTTGGAGCAACCTGGGATAGTGGAAGGTGCCCCTGCCTTTGGGGCTGGAATGGGATGAGCTTTGGGCCCTTCCAGCCCAAATCAGTCTGGGATTCTGGGAATATACATTCCTCTGCAGCCGGAGCAATCCCTCCACTGGTTTTCCAAGGAGTCACACAGGGATAACCCAACTTTTCCACCTCGCAGGGTGGGAAACACAACCCCCAGCACTGCCCTGCCATGGGGAAATAATCCCGAAATAAACATGGAGGGGGAAAAAAAATCACTTTTAAAAAATATGCAGTTCCACAGGCCTCATCCATAATGGATCCATAGTCCCTGGATTGGGAAAGGCTGGGTGGAGAAGGCAGAGCTGTGTTTGCTGTAGCAAAGCAACAGTAGCTGACATGAAATCCCATTCCAAGGCTGGATTTTATTCCTGGAGGTGCCTTTGAATTAAAGGGTTTTAAGCAGCATTTCTGACTCAACCCTAAACACGGCAACTGTTGCTAACAGCGGGCAACAATTAACAAATTAATCTCAACGCAGGCACACGCTGGGGACCTGCTTTTCCCAGGAAACGAGAAGGGATTTTTGCCCTGCTCCTTTGATTTAAGCTGTTTTTTCCAACCCCCAAATTTTGCACCCCCTTGGCTGCATCACCTTCCCAGCCTGATGTGCCCCTGGAAAAATCCTGCCCTTCCAGAGGGTGCAGAGGGGAGAGATTGTCCTGCTCAGAGGTCCCATTGTCTGATGGAGCGGGAGAAGACTCCACTGCGTGGTTTCTTACCTTCCCAGGCTGTTGTTTTCCTGCCAGGAATCTCCCATTCACCTTGGGAATGCTTTAAATGCTTCCAGGTGCTGCTCAGGCTCCTGGATAGGGAATTGTGTGAGCACTGGGCCTGGGATGAGAGCAGGGATTGATGCCACCAGCACACCTGATCCTCAAGGAAAACCCCATCATGGCCCCAATTCCGGACATTTCCCATGTTTTTCCTGAGCTCTGCAATTGAGGATTTTCTTGTCTCTGAGTAGAGGGTGCAGGAAATCAAAGCACCAGAAATCCAGAGGCATCTTTGGCAATGGAAAACATGGGATGGAGGGAGCACCAGAGCCAGCTGGGAGCACAACCCCCTCACCCTTCACCCACCAGAAGCCTGAGGAAAAATGTTATTTTATTAAAGTGTCGTTTTATTAAAGTGTCATTTTATTGAAATATCATTTCATGAAACCTTCAGCAGTGAAGCAGAGACTGCAGAGCTGCTGCAGCCAAATAAATCATCCTAAAACCACTTTTTTTGTCATTAATTTCTGGGTTTCAACCAAAGAAAACAACAAGTGGGTCTGAGGAGGCTCTTGGGGATTGTCCCTGCACCCAGCTGGGCCTTTCCTGCCCTGTAACCATCAAAAATCCCACAGAAATCCTGGGAAATCTCAGGAAATCAGCCTGCTGCTTCTCCTGGGTGCTGCATTGCTGCTGCCTCATCAGGTGAATGCAGTTTTACTCCATGAATATCCAATATCTTTCCTGTCCCAGCAGAGAAGGCCAAAGCGGGTTGTGGAAGGGAATTAGGGAGAGCTTGCTCGGCATTCCTGGGAAAGCAGGGAGCAGTGAAATCCAACCCAGCGTGGTGGACTCAATAAAGACTTTGAGGGATGCTTCATTTTCATTGCTTAGAGAAAAACAAAAAACCCAGGCCGTGAAGAGCCAAGACATTTACTGGGAAATTCCTGGCATTTCTTCTTGGAACGCTTCGTGATCATTCCAGGCCGGGGGTTTTTAGGAAAACACCGAGAGCAAGGATGTATTATCCAGGGAATGCTGCAATGCCACATGGCTTGGTGTGCTGGATTATTTACCAAACAGAAATCCAAGGAGGAAAGGCCGAGGAAAGGCCGAGGAAAGGCCGAGGAAAAGCTGAGGAAAGGCTGAGGAAAGGCTAAGGAAAAGCTGAGGAAAGGCTGAGGAAATGCTGAGGAAAGGCTGAGGAAAGGCTGAAGAAAGGCCAAGGAAAGGCTGAGGAAAGGCTGAGGAAAGGCTGAGGAAAGGCTGAGGAAAGGCTGAGGAAAGGCTGAGGAAAGGCTGAGGAAAAGCTGAGGAAAGGCCGAGGAAAGGCTGAGGAAAGGCTCCCCTGCCTGGCCCTGAAGCCCATCCAGCCGGGATCCTGCAGTCAGGAATGCTCCAGCTCCGAGGTCGGGAATGCTCCAGCTCCAGCTCCGAGGTCTGCCCAGAGCTTTTCAGCAAAGCAACACAAACCCCGGGCAGACAGCGAGGAAATCGCCCTGTGACAGCCGCTAAAAATATGCTGGAAAACATTCCAAGGCAGGCCAGGGCCGGCTGGAGCGGCCTCTCTCTCCCTGACAGACCTCCCTGGTCACTCCAGCTCCTGCCTTTCGCTCTGCTCCTTTTTCCCTCGGATTTTTCCCACTGAATTGGAAGGGACACGACTTCCTATTGCGACCAAATTGCTTCCGTCGGCTTGTGGGGGAGAGAGCAGCACATAAATATGGTAATTTTCCCTCTGAGGCCCGGAGAAGACGATGAGGAGAGAGGCTGGATATGCAGATGGATAAATGATTAACCAGGCGCTGTCCTTTATCTGTCTGGAAGTCCTCTGGAAAAGAAAGGTTAAGGAAAAAATCCAGGAGCAAGTGGTCCTGGAGCTCATTAATCCGTCTCTTTTTGCTGGCACCCGGCAGGTCCTCGGCCCCCCAGGGGCTCTCAGGATCTGCTCCAACATTTTTCCTTGATAACCAAAGCAGTTTTTCATGGCCAGCAATGACTAAGAGGTGGGTTTGGAGCTGTTACCTCACCTTACCCCCGATATTTTCGGATCACAGGACAACCCAAGCATCAGGAGCTGGCCCAGGCACTGCTTTTAATGGGATTTCCAGAAAAAAGAAGCCCTGGAGTTCGGATAGGACACAGCCTGGGTTTCTCTGGAGTTAAATAGTGAGGGAGAGCTGGAAAGCTGGGAAGCATCTGAAAGCACAACTCTCCTTAGCGAGGGAGTCTTGACCAGCATAGCTGGGGTTTTTCCAAGAATTTTCATTGTTTTGCTCCATTGGAAAAAAGCAGCCCACATTCCCAATATGCCAAACGTGTAAAATTGAGGAAAACATCCTGGGGAGGGTCTTGGGGCAGTGAATCCCACCCTGTCCTGGTCAGCAGCTGGGCTGTGCCCTTCTCCAGCAGCTCTCAGGGGCAGCATTCCCAAATCATCTGGAGAACGGATGCCCCAAGCCGTGCCCACAGCACAGCACGTTCCAAATGGGAAGAGCCAGCACATCCCAGAGTCGGGGGCTCTGCAGGAAAAAGCTCCATCCCTGTGGCTGTGGGAATAGGGAAACTGAGGCACAGGTGACACCAGGGGGATGTCCATGGAACATCAGAACGGTTTGGTTGGAAGGGACCTCAAAGATGATCCAATTCCTCCCTTTGCCATGGGCAGGGACACCTTCCATTATCCCAGGGGCACATTCCCAAATCCTCTGGAGAATGGATGCCCCAAGCCATGCCCACAGCACAGCACGTTCCAAATGGGAAGAGCCAGCACACTGCGGAGTTGGGGACTCGGCAGGAAAAAGCTCCTCTAGGGGCATCTCCATCCCCGTGGCTGTGGGAATGGGGAAACTGAGGCATGGGTGACACCAGGGGGATGTCCATGGAATATCAGAATGGTTTGGTTGGAAGAGACCTTAAAGATGATCCCATTCCACCCCCTGCCATGGGCAGGGACACCTTCCACTATCCCAGGCTGCCGTGATCCCATTTCCTCCAGCGCTGAGCACTCCCAGAGCCTCCAGCGGAAAGTGAGTACCAGGGAAAGGAAGAAAGCAAAGCAGAGCCCAGCAAATCCACTTTTCCCTTCCTTCCCTCAGGGAATGCAGCAGGGGAGGGAGGAGAAGGGGTTAAAGGGATCCATCCAAGCAGTGATCACAGGAGACCCCCTTTGGCAGGGATGGGGCTGAATAATTCAGCATCTCCTTAACCCTGGGCCAGCAGCTCCCACTCGCTCCCTGCTCCTGCCAGCCCGTCCTCAGGGAGCCATGGCAACGCCCCGGGCGCCAGGAATATGGAAATCACAAGGATTTCATTTTGCTGCGGCACAAAAAAGTTGTTTGATCTGAGGGTTGCGGCTTTTCTGCAGCTCTCAGCGAAGAATCATTTCTGTGTTCGTATCTCCTGTTCAGCTGTCAGTTCGCAGCTCCGAGAAACCCCAAACATGAAAATAAAAAAGGCCAAAAGATCCTCCCCCAAAATTTTTTAAAAAATCAAAATTATTTCGTTTTTCTGGGCTGGGTTAACACTTGAGGTGCTGGAGGGAGCTTCATGCTGATGTCAGAAGGGTTGGAGAGGGATCTGCCCTGAGTGTGTCCAAAGGATGGGAAATAGTGAGGTTTAGATGGGATATTGGGAAGGAATTCTTCCTTGTGAGGGTGGGCAGGCCCCGGCACAGATTCCCAGAGAAGCTGTGGCTGCCCCTGGATCCCTCCCTGGAAGTGCCCAAGGCCAGGTTGGACGGGGCTTGGAGCAATCTGGGACAGTGGAAGGTGTTGGGGTGGGACTGGATGGGCTTTAAGGGCCCTTCCAACCCAAACCATGCTGGGATTTTCTGATGCTGTGAAATTTGGTGGGAATCACTGCAAGGGGAGAGGCAAAGATGGGATCAGGATGGGGCCAGCAGGATGGGATCAGGATGGAATCAGCAGGATGGGATCAGGATGCAGCAGGATGGGATCAGGATGGGATCAGCAGGATGGGATCAGGATGGGATCAGCAGGATGGGATCAGCAGGATGGGATCAGGATGGGATCAGCAGGATGCAGGTGCCACCTCCACAGCTCTTCCCTCGGGAATCTGCCTCACCCCAGGAGCGTGGGATGCTCAGGCTGGTGGGAAGAGCTGAGCCCTGTAGGAATCCCCAGCTTTTGGTGGGATATCAGCACTCAGAGCCCCTCTAGAGACAGCACCCAGCTCCTAAGTGCTCCAGAATTCCAGGAAAATCAATGCTGACCCCTTGGCTTCCCGTGGAGGAGCGGGTGGGCAGCAGCTGCCTGTGCAAGCTGCCGAGGGAGACAGGAATGGAGTTACCGGGAGAGCTCCGGCTCGTTTTCCCTCCCCGCTAAATCCAGTTAAAAGCTGGAACAGCTTGGAGCGAGGAGCACGGGCTCAGCAGCTGCTGCTGGGACAGTTTGTGACCTCTGTGGGTTGGCAAAGAGGGGAGGCTCCTGTAACACATCCCGGGAAGCTGCTCTGGCTCCTCCGAAGGCTGAGCTCGGAACAGATCTTGGAGCTGAGTTTGAAACACTCAGAATTCCCTGGAGCTTGGGGGGGTCCTCTGAGGCGCTGCTGCCACGCAGGAAAATCCCATTTTTCCAAAAGACACCTCAGAAGGGACAGCTTTCGGAGGATTGACTTGGCCTTTGGATGGAGGTGGATTTGTGGGAGCATCCGAGGGGTTTTCCACCTTTCTGCCTCTCCTTGCTCCCATACAGACCCCAAAGAAATCAGCTGGGGATCACAATTTTTCTTAGGAAAATTCCAACCTGGTTTGTCATTTGGAAGCAAGTAAGGAGAGCCCTCCTGGGAAAAGCAGAGATTTTTATGCTCCAAGCTCAGAGAAGCAAGATCATGCAGAGGAGATGTGTCAGGAAAGGGGAGGAAGGTCGGACCTGAGTGGAATTTCATTATTCCAAGGTTTTTCAGATGCCTTGTGGAAAGGCAGCAGAGTTTTGTGGATAAACAGCTCTAAAATCTGCATCAGCTCCTTCCTTCTTGGGATGATGGAAAACACTTCAGGCTCCCGCAGTCCGTTCTGGTCCATGGAACACATAAATTATCCCAGATTTCCAAGCTGTCGGAATAAAATAAACACAGGCGGCACATGGCCAGAGGACACAAAAAATCCTGGAGTTCCCTTCCCAGCTTTTCCTGCTGTCCAGAGCTCGCTGGCAGCCGAGGGCAGGATTGGTCAGGCCTGGGCAGCAGCCCCCCTGGAGCAGGGAATTGCAGGGAATTCTTTTCCAGGAATTCGAGGCTGGTGATGGGGAATGTCCTTCCCAATTCCCTGTCTGGCAGCCACTGGGGTAGCCTGAAATGTGTCAGCTCCGGGAGTCCAGGGCAGGAATTCAGTGGGAATCCAGCAATTCCCTGACCTTCAGATAACATCTAATGGAGATCAGGTTCCTTGGAATAAAATCATGGAAGCACCGACCAAACCTGGTGAACTCCAACTCACCTGAAAAACCCTAAATGGTCCCACCCAAAGCCTAAAACTCCTTCATTTCTGGGAGCATTTTCCCCCCACTACTGGGATAACTGCGATGAGTGGATTGCACTGCATGCAATCAGCTCCCAGGGAGAAAATTCCAGGCAGACTCCACACAAACCATGGGAAGAGCAGGATAACTGTGCCCCTTGGAGCATGGGCTCTATCAGCCAAAGGCTCTCAGCACCAGAATTCCACTTTGCTGGAAATTCCAGTATTTCCAAGTGGTATTTTAAAATATAACAATAATAATTATAATTATAACAAAGCTAAAAAAATGGTACAGAAAGGTCTTACTGATGTGTTTAAAAACATGGCAAGAAAACCTATTAATAATCAAAATACAAAACATTAATTAAAAACTTCATTTATTAACAAGGAAGAAGGAAAGTTGGGAAAAAAATCTTTTTTTTTACCTGAAAATTGTTCTTTTAATGAATTCCCAGATCATCTGTTTCAATCCCCACATTTCAAGTGCCACAAAAAAGCTGCAACGAAACCCAACTTTTGTTGGCCCTTCTATATCCATTTAACTTCCCTGATCCCTAAAACTGAATTCCTTCCAAAAAATCCAAGGAATTCACCCCAATACCAGTAAATAATTTGATTGCAGAAGAATTTCTCCATATTAACGTATTTTCAAATCCTCCTCTGTCCACGGCGGGATGAACTTTGCCTCTCCCGTCTGGAAGTTTATTGCCCATTCCTAATGATCAGTATCCATTTCATTCCCGAGGAATGAAGGGATTTGAGCGCTAATGTGGTGCTGGGAGCAGCACTTTGCTGCTTGCTTGAACTGGGAAAATGATTCCGTGTCTCCGTGTTTTCCTGGAGAGGGCGGATACGTGACACCAGCCCGTGGAAATCGCTCCCGGGTCAGGAGTTTAAGCCTGAGCTGGGCTGGGGGAGCTGATCCCTGTGGGGATCCTGATCCCAGAGCTCCTCCCTGGAGTGCAGATCCTCGTGGATACGGGAAGCCTGCAAAGCAAGGGAGAAATCCTTTCTTTCCGTGCTTTGTGCACACATTCCGAAGCATTTTGGACTTTATTCCTCTCCAAAAAAATCTCGTTTGGAGCCTTCTCACATCCTCAGGCCTGGTTGTTGCTGATCTTTTCCAACATCATGGAATGGTTTGGGTTGGAAGGGACCTTCAAGCTGATCCAGTTCCAACCCCAACACCTTCCACTATCCCCGGTTGCTCCAAGCCCTGTCCAACCTTGGACACTTCCAGGGATGGGGAATCCACAGCTTCTCCAGGCAACCGAGGCCTCTCCACCCTCAGTGTAAAAAATTCCTTCCTTTTTTCTTGTTTGAATCTCCAATTCTTTGGTTCCAAAGCATCCAAGGATGGGCTTTGGAGAAACCTGGGATGGTGGGAGATGTCCCTGCCCATGGCATGGATCAGGATGAGCTTTAAGGTCCCTTCCAACCGAAGCATCCCAGGATTCTGTGAGGATCAGCAGAAGGAACGAGCCAGTCCTGAGCGGGGATTTCCAGGCAGGACCTGGTGGGCTGCAGAGCCTGTGATTCCCAGGCCTGAGTTCCCAGGCTGGAAAAACTCCTTGGGAAACTGCCCAAGGGATGCTGAGCTGAGATGAGATCTCTGGGAGATAGGATTGTCCCTGTTGCAAGAGTGGTATCAAGAAGATAAATTAAGGAAAAGATATAAAGGCAGCCCCTGCCACAGTGGATGAAAGATCTGGGAATTCCTGGGATCTGCTGCAGTTCAAGGGGAGGAGGCAGAGTGACAGGGAGAGAGGGGATAACAAGGAAAAGACCACCCAAAGGAAAACTTGGATCTTGGAAGTCTCTGAGCAGAGACAGCTGGGAAATCTGCACTCATGTGAAGGAGGTTTAATGGCTTCTGGTCCCCACGAAATTTTGGATACCTCACAATCTGCTGCATCCCAGTGTTCCACAGGAACATCCCTCTTGGCTCCGGGAGCAGCTCTGGAACGTCCTTAGTGACACTCAGACCTTTTCCCTGTGCCTAAAATCCCATACAGGACTCAGAATTCCCTCCAGAAACTCATCCCCGTGTGTTGCAAAGGATTTTGGTTTGCAGGTCATGGAATGCTGGCTCATTCCAGCTGGGAAACCCTTCCCTTTCCAACCTGCAAGGAGCCAGGGCTGTTTTCCTTGCAAAAATCCGAGGAGCTGCTGAATTCTGCTCCGTGGCAGCAGCTCCCCAAGGCCAGTTTTCCTGGCTAATCCTCGGAGCCTGTCAGGATCTCGGAGCCAGGCCCGGCCTGGCACGGTCCCCAAGGGGCTGTGGCTGTGCAGGGAACAAAAGATCCCGTGACACAGCTTAAATCCAGGGATCTGCGGGGCTGCCTCCACTCCAGCCTGGATTGGCCTTTTTGCTGCTTTTCCTGAAGAGTAAAAGGGGAAAACCCTGCAAGGTCTGTGAAAGACTCCAAGCCCTCCTGATAAATTCCGGATAAATTCCTTCATCACGAGTCAAATCCAACGTCTTTGGCTGCAGCTGGGTTCAGTTTGTGCCCAATGAATTTTTCCTGGTGCCACTGGACACATCCCAACCCAATCATTCCCGACACTCTGCAACCTTCTCTTGGCTTCCAAACTTCTCCAGGACACAGCAGACAAAATATTTCCCTCTTTCCCCTTCCTTATCCCCTCTCTCCAGAACAGGGGAATAACAATAAACAACAACAACAACAACAACAATAGTAATAATAATAACAATAATAATAACAAAGGATGTGAGCTACTTTTGGAATCTCGTGGAGCCTGAGGTTTGGGAGAGGGAGGAATAAAAACCAGCCCTAATTATAAGTGTGCAGAGGAGTTGGCCTGCAGGAAATGGGAAGATTACACGCTGGAGGAATTGGGAAGCAGCTCCAAGACAGGCAGTCTGAAGGGAAAGATGGCCCACTTGGAACTATTTTCATTTCAAATTGAAAAGGAAAACCTTGTCTCCCTTCCTGATGGTTGGGCAGGGCATTCCTTGCCTAAGGAACAGCAGGGAAATTCCTGGACACGGAGGAAGATGAGGAGGAGGAGGGATTCAGGCCTTCCTCCAGCCCTCCAGCTTAGGCAGGAATAGAAACCATTGGGATAGAGCCAGAAGAGAAGGTTATAAATCCATATAACCTCGGGATTGTGCTGTTTTCCCTCACTCCGATCCCGGGATCACTCCTGGATCCCATCCGGATCCACAGCATCCCTGTGGCCTCACTCATCCTCACATCCTCCCCACGGAGCAAACTTTGAGCCAGCTCAGGAACAGCTAAGAACGACTTCACGGGAGGCACCTTCATGGCCTGAGAGCTCCTAATTAACCACCTCGGGGTCAAGTGCAGCTGGGAGCTAATTGGAGAAGACCCCAGCTAATTAGGACTTCCCTTCCAGGGTCACAGCCCCTTTAACTTGAAAATATCTCAATTTACGGTGAGGCAGAGTAGGAAAAATCATTGGAATTAGACCTGGCCGCTCATTTTCCACTCCCTCAGTGCCGGTTCCTCTTCGCTCCCCCAGCATATCCCAATTCTTGCACTTGCAAAGGAAATCCTTTTCCAGTTGGGAAAGTTGCCTTCACTTCCAGGCTTCATTTCTTTTTGGCTGCCTGGTTGTTCCTCTTCCTCCAGAAAGAAAGGGAACAGCTCAGCCAGCAGAGGTTGGGATGAGGAGGAAATGCAGGAGCGGCTGGCTCGGTGGATGGTATTTTCATGGCTCGCTGGGATTCTCCTTCCATCAAATCCTCGTTATTGCACGGGATGCTTTTTCTTCCAGATGAAACTACGACTATCAGCTCTGCCTGTGAGTAAACCACAGACAGGGCAGGTTTGGGGCTCAGAAATCGCTGAAATTGAACCCAAAAGGAGCCCAGTGATCGGAGCCTTCCCATTTATCCGTGTGTATTTAAACAGGAATTACTGCCTTGACAATAGATCCAATAGCAGCTGTTTTAGGGAAGAAAATCCCTGAGAAAAGCCAGTGGTGAGCAGAAACCACCAATTTCATTCAGCAGGAGCTGGAGGTGGAAATCAATCTTCTTCTTGCCCAAGAAGTCTCTGGGTGTCTCCAGCCAGCAGTGGCAGGGATGGGCTGAGCCAGAGGCAGCCACAGCTTAATTTATCCCATGGATTTTCCCTGCTCAGTCCCAAAAAGAAACCCCCCCTGCCCTGGGCACTGCCAATGGATACAGAGGCTCTCCAGCTTTTTGTGGGATTTTGGCCTTTGCCAAAAGCTCCACTGCACATTTTAGGACTTGGCACAACAAAAATCCCAGCCTTGGACAGCAACCCCATTAGTGGCTTAAAAATAAAGCCCAGCTTAGAGCTCCAGACTAAAGCTCTGCAGAGCCTGAGGGGTTTCTGCCCCCTGGTGATGTGGATTTAAACAAGGCTTAACTCCAGGGCCCAGTGCTGGCATTCCAGGACTGGGATCACCAGAGCCAGGTGCATCCGCTGGATGAAGGACTCCCGGAAAAACGGGATGTTGTTCCCGTTGAATGGTGGAAAACAAGGCTGGAAAGGACCTGCCCAGGCCATCCCAGCCATTCTCCTGCCTCAGGTGGTGCCTGTGGGGTAAACCTGATCCCCAGGAGCTTCCAGGGGGATGATTCCAGTATATCCTCAAGAGGTTTTTCCCAGTGCTCAACTCCACCCTGTTAAAATGATTTTTCCACCTTAAAACTCCCGTGGTTCCATCATTTCCAGAGCTTTTCCCAGTGGGTACGGAGGGAGCAGCAGCTCTGATGTGCTGGAAGACCTGAGAAGATGAAGGAGTGAACTCTTCTGGCCTCAGCAGGAGATTGGATTAATTAATAACAATCATAATCGGCCTGTGATCCATCCTTTCCTCAGCATCCATCCCTCCAAGCGTCCCTCAGGGATCCATTTCCCAATTTTCAGTAACAGCCTGGGAATCCCAGAGTCGGATCCCCAGGCATTCCCTCCTCTCCACCCCCCCAGCTGCCCACGCTGCCGTGCTCACTCCACATCCCTCGCCCTTTGTTTGTCCCGTTATTTGTGGGGTGGAAAAGCCACGGAGCGCCGCAGAGGCAGGATTCTTCAGGAGGTGGCAGTGCCATCTGCGCGGCCCACTCGGGTCACATTCCAGCGAGGGCAAGGAGGGGCCGTTCCCTGGCCACGGCCCATGAGCCAGCACGGAAAAGTCAAGGATTGGGGGCTCCTGAGAGCTCCAAAAATCTGGAGATGTGGAGATCTTTGGCGTCATTCTCCTTCAGCTCAACGTGAGTTGATAAATCAGAGCCAACTCCATGTTGGGGACGTGGAGTTTGTGTTTGTTTAATTCCTGCATCTGGTTTTGCTCCACTTGGGCTCTTTGTTTTCACTTACCAGGATCCGAACTTAGGCTGGAGCTTCCCCAGGAGAAAGGAGGAGGGGTTTTTCCAGGGCAGGGAATTCCTGCAGACCCTCAGTGCAGGCTGAGCAAACGGGTATGGCCGGAGGCAGGAGGAGGTCGGAGCCACGTACGAAGGAGAGAAATTCTCTTCTAAACCTTAATTTTGTTCCATCCACAGCCCTGCTCTGATCCATGCAGATCCTATGGATGCCAGTCTTTTGCAGGGAGCTGGATTTAACCCTGGAACTGCTTCATAAAATCCCAGAATGGTTTCAGCTGGAGAGACCTTAAAGCCCATCCAGTCCCACCCCCTGCCATGGGCAGGGACATTTCCACTATCCCAGCTTGCTCCAAGGAAGCGGGAATGAGGGATTTGCCTCCTGCTGGATGGGATGCTGAGGGCAGGCAGCAGCCTGGCTCTTGCCGAGCAGGGAGCAGGATGCCTTTGTAAAAGGAAGAGGTTCTGGTGTTCCCTGCGCCTTTGCCTCTCCCCATTTTTGGCCTGGCAGCCTCTCCTTGGAGTGGCAGCTCAGGAGGAAAAGTGAGGCTGTCAATTTTTCAAAGATTTCCTAAAAGCCTTGAAGTTCCTGCCGAAAAGACCCCAACCCCAACCCAACAACACAAACCAACCCCCAACCCCACAGCTCAACAGCTTTATCAGCCTTGGAGCGGGATTTTGCCAGAACAGGGCCAGGGAGCACTTGCCAAATTATTTGCTGTCATTGAAATAAATGAGGTCTCACGTTCTAAAACAATGGCGTGGTGACAGAAAGCTGGAAAGGAGGAGCAGCCCTAATCAGAGGCGAACACGCCGCGTGTTCCGGAGCCGGGAGTGTGGCGCTGGGACAGGATCCGCATCCGGTGAGGGCCATGGGATCTGGGATCCATCTGCCAAGCCTGATGGCTGGGAATTAACTCACGGGGACTAATTACCCCAGAAATGGGAGCTGGGGTGAGAGGGGGGTGTCTTGCACAGGTTTTTTAGGATGTCAGAGCGCTTTGGGAAGAGCACGGTTTTCCAGGATGGTGCTGCGTGTGGCTGCGGATCGGAGGGATGCAGCCAGGCTGATGAGGAGGATGATGGAGCATCATCACCTTCTGCTTCCCAAACAGACATGGCAGGAGAGTTGAAGATTCATCAGCAGGATGTTCCAACTGCTTTGTGCCAGGAACATCCAAAGGGAAAGGAGAAGGATCAGCAAAGGCAGCTGGAGGCCGGCACACCTGGATCAGAACCAGGCTGCCCCACACAGGTGGGGCCCAGGAGCCTCCAGCCATGGCCGAGTTCCTCCCGCAGCTCCAAGGATTCCAGCAGGTCCAGCCCATCCTGGGGCTGTCCCTGGAATCATCCCACCCCTGCTGGCCCTGGACTCATCCCATGCCCGTGGCCCCTCGGGCGGGCAGCTGGCGTCGTGCAGCCGGATTAGGAGCGGCGCTGCTCCAGCTGTGCTGATCCGACACAGGCCCCGCTCCGGGACACGCTGGATTCCCTGGAAGGGCTGCAGAAAGGACACCCCCAGTTGCTGCCCGTGCCTCCGTCTCGATCCAGCGGCACTAATTCCCGCCCTAATCCCGCTCCACAACGGGTGCAGTGTTGGGGCCCAGGCAGCCCCTTCCTCCCCGGCTGACCCCGTGTCCCGCCCCAGCCACGACTGGAGGGTGTCCCCAGGGAGGGGGTGACGGCTGGGGGGGCTGCAGGCACAGGTGGCCCCGCCAGCTGTGGGGTTTCGATTTTCCGCTGATTCCCAAACGGCCCTGGTGGTGTCAGGGAAGCGGGAAAGGCAGGGCAGGCTCAGGAAGGGGCTCTCCTCAGCCTGTGCTCATCCCTGGCTGTTGTGGTGTCTTCTGCCGCAGACCCCATCGGGGATCCTGTCATCCTGCAAAAATCTGGGATGCAGAAACACAGCAGGTTTTCTCTTCCAGTTCTGTCCCAGGATTGCTCCAAACTGGGTTCCAGGTGCATCCCCAAAACTTTTGTTGCTGTCTCTTCTTACAGACGCTGATGTTGTTGTTTTTATTTCCTTTCCAAGCAACACAGCACCAATCTGTGCCCAAATTTCTTCCTAAAAATTGTCCTGGACTAGCCAACCCCCTCTGTGCCCCTGGAATGCCCACAGGGATTTATCCAAGGCATCCCTCTCCAGAAATATGCGGCAGCCACCTTTAACAGACCAGCCCAAAAGATCATCCTTGATCCAGGTTCAATATTAGGGAAGGAGGAAGGGACAGCCTTAAATCCTCCTTAAATTCTCCAACTGGAGCCTTATCCCTGGTATCCAGGGATACCTGCCATAGGATCCAGCCTTAAAAATGTGTTTGGCTTGGAAGGAGCCACTTTTAACAACCCCCCATCAGGGACTGAATCATATAAATCCTCTGGAGCATGGCCTCGTGTCCAAGGAATTGGCTGGTGGGGAGGGAGACTGGAAGGAGGACTCATCACCTGGCATGTGCAAACAGCTTCCGACACATTCCCTAAAAAATGGGGAAGAAGAATAAAAGAAAAGAAGAAAAGGAAGGAAAAGGAGAAGGAGAAAAGGAAAAGGAAGAGAAGGAGAAGGAGAAGGAGAAGGAGAAGGAGAAGGAGAAGGAGAAGAATTAAAAGAAAAATGAAGAAGAAAAAGAAGTAGAATTAAAAGAAAAATGAAGGACAAGAAGAACAAGAACCAGAAGATATTTCTAATCCACACAGCTTGAAATAATAACCAAAACCAGATGGCCAATTCCCCTCTGGTTTATTAACTGGATATTCTTCCAGTCTGGAGACCAAGAGCTTGTCAGGTTCCCTTGATGAGAAAACATCTCCAGAGAGCGTGAAACAGGAGGGGACTTCGCAGTAGTGAAATAATCCCTCCAAACTGATGGATCTTCCAGCAAATTCCTCCATTTCTTTCCAGCCACTACTGGATTTCAGCTTTCCCTCGCAGAATCTTTCCTAATTTCCCGCATCCGCTGAAAACCAGAACGAGGAAGTGAAAATGGCTCAAACTGGCCGGACCAGTTCCACTGCCCACATGAAGGCAACGTGAAGAAGTCAAACAATGTTCTTGCGGCTAAGGCAAGTCCTCAGTGCATTCCCAATGGAATTCCATGTCCCTGCTCCAGCCAGGGCTGGGTTTTCACCCTGGACACTCGCTTTCCATCCCCTTCCCTTCCTTTGTGCCACTGGAATATGATCTGGTTGAAGTCTTCTCTTGGAATGAGTTTTTCACAGCAGAGCAAACAGGAATGAGAACAAAGGAAAGTCGTTAGGCTCCAACAATGGCGCTGCTCGGTGATTAATTAATCAAGAGAAAAGGAAAGTCCCTTTATCAAGGAAAAGAAAAGCGTTCTCAGGAATTGGGTTTCCTTTGAAGTGGCTGTGGCTGAGTCACCTGCTGACCTGCAGCTTTATTCCATAAAGGATTTGGGAGAGTTCCTGGTGCCGGGACACCAGGAGCACAAGGCAGATGTAGGGAGGTGTTGCTAAGATCAGGAATTCCCTGGGAAAGGAACAAGGAGCTGTGGAACACCTCCAGAGTCACCTGTCCTGCTGAGACAGGTGACATTCCTTGACACAGGAGCGTTGTGGGATTCTGCTCAATCCCAGACTGGACCTTTCCCCATGGTGTCCCACCACCAGGAATCCAGGCTGATTCCCACCAGTTGCCACAAGGTGTGGGACAAGCAGGAGGTGTTGCTCCAGCTCCAGCCCTTCCAATCCTTGTCCCCAGCCCACCTGGCAGCACCTCCACTCCCCCTCTGTGTGGGACACAGCTCTGCTCCCTCCCACTCCGGCCTGCCTGGCATTCCACGTTGTCCAGAGTGGGTTTGGAGCCACCTGGACACAATCCCGATAAATGTGTTCTAGGTGAGGTGGGACTGGACGACCTCCAGTGTTCCCATCAACCTGAACCAGTCTGGAATTTTGATTCCTGACTCCATATCTGCTCCTACCCACAGAGGCCATCCCTGTCCTCCTGGCAGAGATCCCATTCCCACATCACCCCATTTCTGCAGCACGTGGAGACTTTTCCAAAGGAATCTGGGTTAGGAATGACTAAGCTGCTTAGCAGCTCCCAGTAATGAGCTGAGGAATGGCTGGGCCAGGGGCTGGCAAAGCAAATCCCGGCATTCTGGAGCTGTTGGAATTGCTTTGTGCCTTGGCTGGGTGGGTTTTTCTCTGTCTTTCCTCAGCGAATTTCTGTGGAATGCTCCCTGGACACAGGAATGTTGGTTTCCCTGCTGCCCTTCCCAACGGCATTCGGAGAAATTCCACACACAGCATTTTTTTTTAGCTCTTTTCCTGCTTTTTCGAGCTGGGGTTTGCTTGGAGTTGGACTTGAGGCAAGGCACGGCTCCTGTTTTCCTGGAGGTCACTCAATTATAGCAATCAGTGCTCCCAGGCTTCCAAAAATATTCCCTGGGGACTAAGTGGAAAACAATGGGAAGGGTAAGGAATGGTTGCTACTTCTTTTCCCATCTAATGGAAAAATTATAATAATTTAATAATAATGTTATAAGAATTCTTTTCCCATCTTCAAGGTACCAGACCAAGAGATCTGGAGAGGGAAAATTCCTAATTTTCCTTTTTTTTTTCCTGCTTGGTTGGCAGAAAAGGGCTGGTGATCACAGAGATGTTCAGGAGTCTCCATCAAGAGCTCCAAGTTTTCCTCTGCCATTCCTTCCTCCATGAACAACTGGACACTTCCAGGGATGGGGCATCCACAGCTTCTCTGGGAAACCTGTGCTGGAGCCTCACAGGTGAAGCATTTCTTCCCCAAATCTCATCTAAACCAACCTTTTCTGTTTTGATACTTCCCAGGATCTCAAAGCCGGTTGGATCTATCCGGACACAGCCTTGGATTGTGGACCAGCACTAATTCCATGCCTTCCATGAGTTATTCCCAAGGCCTGGAATAGGCCATCAGCCTTGCCCTGCAGCCTTCCCTTCCCCATGGAATGGAGCAGTCCCTTGGATCTGACTGAGGCCAGAACTCACTGGCAATGGTGAAAACACTGGGATCTGCAGGATGGAGTGGGAATATTGGGAGTGGAGGGGACAGTTTGCCATCTCTGGGACCTCCCACTTCCAGCAGAATTCCTTTGAAACCCTTTCCAGCATAATCCCCCCAGCTATGTGATCTCTGTCCCGCAGGGGCTGTGCTGTCTCTATAGAATCCCAAAGAAAATTCCCGTGTTCCCTTGGATTTCATTTAGCAGCTTCCTGGACTCCAGGAAAACAGCAGAGGATGGATACAAACACCGCTAAAAAACCTTCTGCAGGCTGCAGAACAGCCTTTCCTCACACATCCAAGGAAATCCACTCCATCCCTCTGCTCCTGGCCTCTCCCACCCTGCAAGGCCATGGATTGTTTTGGGATTTAATTACATTTTAATGGCAAAACCTCACCCGTAGCTGCAGTTCTTAAACAATGGAGCTCTCATTTAGCTTTTAAATTCACGGGAGAAATTTTGGGGTTCCCCAGATGATTGTGCACAGCTGGGACAGGAGAAACCCCAAATCTGAGATTTCAGAGGGGAATATTGGGGTTTTTATTGGGGTTTTTTCCCACCCACCTGCAAAAACGGCAGCATGAAACGGGACCACGGGGTGGCAATTAAAATAATCACAAAAAATAAGATCTCTGCTTCTTTTTGCCCTCACTTAATGGCAGCTCATTAAAAGTAATAACGAGGATCTCATTTGGACACGGCGGCAAAAAATCCTTGCGGATCTTTCTTCTCCTCTCCCGCCTGGAATGCCCCTCCCAGGGCCTCCCAGGGAGCAGCACTGGCTGCTGCCTCCTGGATTTGGGGTTTCTCCATTTTCCACCTGCTGCTGAGACTCGTCAGCAAAGGCTCCCAGGTGCCAGAAGGAGCCTGGCGGGAGAGGGAAGCTTCCAATGCCCCGAATATTTCGAGGTCGGGCAGGAATTTGTAACCCTGGAGAGCCTGTCTGGAGCTGGAGCTGGGGGTGGGGCTGGGGAAGGGGAAAACCAGCTCCGAGTGCTTTGATGGGGATGTGCCACCCCAAAAAGGTGTCTCCACCCTGAGGAGGGAGGTCCATGCCCTGTGCCTTGAGCTGACCCGCATTCCTGTGGCAAAAAAATCCTGGAATTCAGTCCCAGTGCTGGCTGTGTCCTCCTGGGAGACACAGAAAATCCTCTGAGGTCTCTGCCTTATCCTTTGTCCCTCTGCCCCATCCCCGGGAGTGTCCCAGGCCAGGTTGGACGGGGCTTGGAGCAACCTGGGATAGTGGAAGTTGCTGGGGATGGAACTGAATGAGTGTTAAGGTCCCTTCCAGCCCAAACCATTCCATAATTCCGTGATTCCCGCAGGATCCAGCCCGTCCTGCGCATGCCAGCACCTCTGTGGACACACACAGGAATTTACGGATGACTCTGAAGCCGCTTTGCCTCATCCCAAGCAGCTCATCCCTGCTTTTTCCCTTCACTCCTCCTCCCCCAAGTGTTCCCACGGTTTTTGGGGAGAAGGGAAGCCCTTCCAGGGTCTCTTGGCAGAAGTTTGTCCTTTCCTGAGCTCATCTGGACCCACGGAAAGGCAGGACAAGCAGCCGGACCTGTTTCAGTCAGGTTTTTCCTGCTCTTTCCTGCTGCTGTTCCCTGCCGGCATTTGGGCCTGTCTGGAGCAGGGAGGAGAGTTTTGCCTCAGAGGCAGGGAAATTAGGGAGTGATAATCCCTAAAAAAAGGAAAACTACCTCTAGCAGCTGATTTTGTATCAGCAAATGACACCAATAAACACACGGAGCCCACGGGAATTCTGGCGGCACGCGGGAAGCTCCAGGGTTCAACCCCAGCTGCTCCGGCCAGTCTGGCATCGGAGCATGACCCCAGGAAAAAAACCAGGATTTTTATTTTCCATTTGATCCCGGGGAGGTGGATTGTGTCTGGTTTTGCTGAGCTCCTCAGCCCCTCTGGAGGGCTGTGGAATTATGCAGGCCTGGTGTTATCCCAGGAGAAAATTTCATTTCCCTGCTTTTAGGCTGGAACATCCCTGAGCTGTTCCAGCTGCCCAGGAGTGAAGGTTCCTCGGGAATGATGCACCCCAGCCATCCTCCTCTTCTTCCCCACGGATCAGAACTGACAAGGACACCACAGCCTGAGGCTTTTGAAAGGAGAAGGGAAGATGTTCCTGCCGTGGCTGTTTTGGGGTGGAATGTGCTGAATCCTGGGCTATATTCCCAGGGGTCTGGAGCTGCTCTCCCTGCTCCTGCCATCCGTATGGAATGCTGCACTTCCCTTCGGCCCTCACCTGCCCTATACAAATGCTGGAAGCCCCTTGGAGTCGTGCACCCTCCCTCCTTCAGGGGAATAACCCTGCATGGAATCCTTCGGGAAGCAGCTGCACCTCCCCCATCCCAAATCCAGCAGAACTGATCACTTTGAACCAACTCTGCTCCCTTTTCCCCCGAAAGTTTTGTTGGGAAGCTCTCCTTGAACTCACCCAGCTTGGCGGGGAGGATTTCTCTTTCACCTCCACTTCCCACCTTGCAGCGCAGGGGCTGCCAGGATTCCAATCCCCATTCCCAAGTCTGTCTTGTGGCTTCCAGTGGCCCTAAAATCTGCAAATAAGATCTGCTGGAAATTCCCTGGCCTCGGCCCCGTTTTTGCTGGGGAAGTCTCTGCACCTCCCATATCACCCAGCCCTCCTTGGGCAAACAGCAATTGTGCATTTGATACTTTTATCTTTGCCCACTTCGCCATTTTTCAGCTGCTAAATTGCATTTTTGTGGGCTCGTCTCTCCCTTTTTATTTCGGTTGACGTCGCGTTCTCTCCCCGCTGTAACCGTACTCGGAGGAAGATTTTAATTACCTCCCTTTAGAGCCAAATGACAAGTGGAGCATGTCCCTGGGAGCTAAAGTATCCCTTGGAAATGCGAAAGGCCCGGCTTTATCAGGCTTAAAAGCTTTCCTGGAATCTGTTCAAAAACTGCTGACTGGGCAAGATTAAACATCCCAATGTTCAGTCGGAGATCTCGGCATGTGGTGTTCTTTTATTCCCCCGGGGGAGCGCTGAAACTGCAGCCCTCGGGCCTTCTGCTCCGATATTTATCCGGGTTTTGTCTCCTTTGTGCTCCGGGGAGGAGCTGGAGCTGCGGGGATGGGAATCTCCAAGCGGCTTTCCTGGGAGAGGCGCGATTCCTTCAAAGGATTTCAGGTGTTCCCGGAGCAGCAGGAAAGCTGAGGAATGCTCCCTGTCCTCACACGGCCACCTCAGGCTGGACAAGGATCCTGGAATTCGGGATGCCGCAGCACAGGGACGGCCTGAGCACGTCCAGGCATTGGGAATGGGATTTGTTGGGAGGGGTCAGCAAATGCAGCAGGGACCCACCCTGGAATGGCTGGGACAATGATTGGAAGCTGGGAGTGGCACAAGGTGAGGCCAAGGGTGTCCCTGCCTTCCTCTGCTTCCCACATCTCCTGGTGGAGGTGTCATCCCACCAGGATGAAGAAACTGGGAAATTGGGGAAAAAATGGCCAGAACTGACTATTCCCATCACCTGCTGTGAGTCCCACGGCCACGTCATACCGACAAGGACCCTGGAATTCGGGATCCCACAGCACAGGGACAACCTGAGCACATCCAGGCTTTGGGAATCCCCAGCTGGGAAGGGGATTTGCTGGGAGGGGTCGGCAAACACAGCTCCTTGGAGTGGTTGGGACAATGATTGGAAGCTGGGGGTGGCACAGGGCGAGCAGGACAAGGTGAGGCCAGAGCTGTCCCTTCCCACCTCTCCTGGCGGAGATGTCATCCCATCAGGATGAAGAAACTGGGAAATTGGGGAAAAAATGGCCAGAACTGACTATTCCCATCACCCCCCGTGAGTACTGGGCAAGGACCCCGGAACTGAGAATTCTGCAGCCCAGGGACAGCCTGACCACATCCAGGCATTGGGAATCCCCAGTTGGGAAGGGGATTTGTTGGGAGGGGGATCAGCAAACGCAGCAGGGACCCACCTTGGAATGGCTGGGACAATGACTGGAAGCTGGGAGTGGCACAAGGTGAGGCCAGTGCTGTCCCTTCCCACCTCTCCTGGCGGAGATGTCATCCCATCAGGATGAAGAAACTGGGAAATTGGGGAAAAAACGGCCAGAACTGACTATTCTCACTCACCCCCCACCACGAGCTCTGGGCTGGATTTCCCTGAAGGCTACAGGGAGCAGGGAATCTCTTAATTTATGGCAGCAGGTTTTCCCTTCCCTGAGCACAGCGAGATGATCCCGATCCGCCGGCCAAGAGCTCCTTCAAAATGCTTGGGAAGGGGAATTGCAGGACGTGGAGGGGAAACACTTAATGGTTTAACAGGCACATCAGACCTGCAGGGCTGTCCAGATTGTCTCCGAAGGAATCCCGGGCGAGCTGGAATTCCTCATTTTTAATAGGAACAGGAACCACCTGCCTGCAATCACCCACAGAACACGGGGATACTTTGCAAGGGAAGAGCGGCGTAAATGCTTTTTACTGGAATGTTGAACCCTCTGCGAGTTTTGGAGCTTTTTCTTCTTTTAATTGGAAACACACTTTTGGGAAGTGCGGTGTGCTCCCCTCCAGCCTTCCCAAGAAGCGGGAACAAATCCCAGCATTTGCTGCGGGGTTTGAAGAGCAAACACGGAGCTGCTGCTCCTCCTTCCTCAAAACCCCCCAGGTTGATTGAGGGACACACCCTCATTTTTTCCTCCTGTTGCTGAAACCTCCCGTGCTCAGATCTCCCAGGAAAAGCTCATCCAGGAGCTGGGAAAAGCTCTGGCATCGTGTCCCCATCAGCTCCTGGGCAGAGAGAGGACAATTCCCAACAATTTTGTATAATTCCAAGTAAACCCGAGAACTTTGGGGTGGGGTTTGTTCCACTTTTAAAAAATTCCTTTCAAAATCTCCTGAAAAATTCCTTTCAAAACCTCCCAAACAGTGACAGCACCGGGCAGAGGTCTGGGAGAAGGTCTCCCTGAAAGATTCCCATTTTCCTTCCCCCAGATTGATTGACCCTGACCCCGTTTCCCCAAAGCCACCACGGAAGGTTTTTAGATCATTTTCTCTTTTCTCACACAGCCAGGCCCAGCTCATCACCCCAAATTTTAACCAGCTGGGAAAACATTGCTGTGCTTTGAGCCAAAATCCAACATCAGGGCGTTTTGTTGATTTTCCTGGGTTTTTTCCTCTCCATCCAGCCAGGGAGAAGCAACAGCTCTGCATCCCTGACCCCTGTGTGTGTCCTACAGCTCGGATCACCTTTTGTCCCGCTGCCTTTCTGCAGGGACTGAGAATTCCCTGCAGTAAAAGGCTCCCAATGAACGTCCCCTTCTCAGGGATATCACACAACCAGGCCTGCAAAAGCCTTTTATGAGGACATTCACCTCTGACGGGGTAATTTTACCTATCACATCACATAATCTCTTCCCCTGATGCCGAGCCAGGAAATGAAAAGGGAGCAGTGGGGAGATTTCTGCCTCAAGAGCCAGCTCTGCTGCGATGACAGCCTCGATTACTCGGTCCCAGCCCTCTGAAAGGACCAGCACGTCCTAAAAGGACAATGCCCAACGAGACAAAAGGTGGAGCGAGGACCAGAGCAGAGACCAGACAGTTTGAGATCAAATTATCAGCGTTTATAAGCATTTTAGCAGGCTCGTTAGGAGCTCAGCGAGTGAAGACGTCTCTGGGCCGCGCTGGTAATGTTTGATCCAAATGCAGGCGGCTGGAAAAAAACCCCCCGAGTTTAAGAGGATTTGGGAGAAGGGGATTGAGATTAGCACACAAGCAGAGTGAAATGTTATCCCTGCTCTGCTCCCGGGGCTCTGGCTCCTTCCCGAGATCCCTTTTCAGCGGGTAACACAATCAGAGGCAGCAGGTGATTAATGAATACCTGCCTGCAAAAGGAAACTGTTCCTGCCCCAAAAGGACGGAGCTGAGGGTTCTGCTGAGCCCCGGGGGTGCAGCTCCTCAGGGTCGGGACACCGAGGGCTGCTGGAGGCTCTCCCACCTCTGCCTGTCCCTAGAATAGCTGATGGTGCTGCCACGGCCCCGCTCCTTCCCTGCCTGCCTGGATCTGCAGGGCAGGACACAGACACTCTCCTTGTGCTCCCCTACGGAGGAGAACTTCTGGGAATTCCACCTTTCCCCCGCCCCACAATCCCATTATTCACTGATTCCAGGGAAGCAGTTCCCTGCCCCTGGAAGAGCTGATGGTGCTGCCATGGCCCTGGGAGCAGGGAAGGGCTCAGTGGGGCCTTGTGTCCCTTCCCTTCTGCTCTTCAATCAGGGAAACTTCCACAGGAGATCTGGGACAACCCTTCCCTCTGCTCCCCTCCAGCAGCTTTCAGCAAAATTCATCCTGAGCCTCTTCCACTGAAATCCAAGCCCTCCCTTCTCCAGCGTGTGGAGAGCTGAGCCTTCCCTCTCTTTTTTGGTTTGAAGGTTGCTCTCACCTGCTTTTCCAATTCCCTTTTCCCACGGCCAGGCCCTCATCCCTTCATTCCTCCAGCAGGCTCTTGGTTCCCACTCAACGTGTGCTCACGGCAATCATTTCAGGCTGTTTGCTGAAAGCCCCCTGCCTGTCCGGTTTGTTTTCCACCCTTCCCAAAGTGCCCATGGATTATTCCTGCAGTTCCTGGCTTATACCTCGCATTTCTCCCTCAATAATCTCATTTTGGGGTCACTCAGAGTTCCAGCCCATCCCCAGTTCCTCCAGCACTTCCTAATTTATTAAACATACACTTGATTAGGTTATTCTGATCATTAATTAGAAGATTAAATAGCATCAGAGCTTGGGAAAATTCCCTAAATCCACGGAATCCAGGTGAGCCACGTCCCCCTGCCTGTCCCCAAACCCACCCTGACACAGAAAGGCCAAATCCCAAACTTTTGTCCATCCACCACCAGAGTAAATCCAATGTAAATAATCAGCTCCGTGCTGGCACTGCCGCCACTGCACCTGAACAATCCAGCTTTTGAAAGATAAGGCATTTCCCCCCCGGAATGTCAGCATTTTGCTGGAAAACCTGTACTGAAATGTCACCATTGTTCTCCCCAGATCGCTTTTATGGTTGGATAACAGATGAGCAACGTCCACTGAGCCGCTTGTCAAAACATCTGAAAGGGCTGGGTCCTCTTCTTCCCTTTTTCCCCTGGAATAAAATGCCATCTTTATGGGGAATGTGCATTGTGGCTCCAGGTTTCATTCGATTCCTCAGTTAGGGAAACGTCCCAGTGTGGTCTGAGCCACGAGATCCACGTCAAGCACGTCAAAAACCCCAAGGGGAAAAAGAGCTCTGGGGGAGCCAAAAGGGGAACTGTGGGAGGACAATCCTGATGGAAACTGGGCTGTTGACCTTGGATGGGGTCCAGAGCACTCCCCTGGCATTCAAAGGCCCGATCCCAGATTGACGGGATGTCATTCCATCAAAATGTGCTTTACACCTCGTGCTCAGCAGAGGAAAGCCCTCTCCTTGGGCAGGACACAGACACTCTCTTTGTGCTCTCCTCAGGAGGAGAATTTCTGGGAATTCCACCCTTCCCTCGCCCCACAATCCCATTATTCATTGATTATGGGGAAGCAAGGCCCTCGCTCCCACTCCCGGGGCATTTTCTGGCCGGAGTAGGAAGCTGCAGCTGGGGTGGCAACAGAGACATCTCCCCTTTGATTTCTCCCCTTTTCAGCTCCTCCATGAGCCTTCCCGGAGAATATTCCTACATGAAAGAGAAGGAAAACCCTCTTGGGATGTTCTTCCCATCCAGCCAGGCGGAGCCATGATGATCCTCACGTCTGGCTTCCCACGGAACACAGGACATACCTTTCCACACCCAGCTTGGGAGCCCTGCGTGAGCCGGAGCAGATTTTTGGGAAAAAACTCCTCGGCTTGAAGCCTTCGGGAATCCACAGCACACCTCAATAATTCCCTGCTTGTTCCTCCTGGTGTCTGCAGGATGGAGTGGGAATGCAGCTCAAAGTTCCAAGGGCAAAAGGCAGGCACTGGTGGTCCCTACAGAATTCCTATCCTTAGGAATGTCTGACAGCTGACAGGCACTGAGAACAATCCCAATTCCTGGAAAAATTAAGGGACCAGGCTGAGCTGCATTTTCTTGATCACACAAACCCAGCGTTCTGAGCTGTTTGCAAACAAGTCCCTCTGGAAACAAAAACACTCCTGAGAACCAGGCATTTAGGAAAATTCTGCAGGGATTTGGAAGGACCAAGCACTAAAGTTCTTTTTGGGAATCAGAGCATCAGTGCCAGCACCAGGGTGGCAAACCTGAAACCACCTTAACTGCACTCCCAATTTCCTGTCCCCCTCCCGTTGCCACCCCCAGGGATTCGGTAGCCCAGAGTCTGGGGCAGGGACTCGCCAGGAGCCGCAGCATCAGAGGGAGGATTCCCAGATCCACCCCCTCCCAAGGGATTGTGCATCCCTGGGGCGCCTCATCCCCAAACTCGCGTTTATTCCCCCCTTCTGGAACATCTCCAACTCCTTCCGAGGAGTGCCAGGTGCTGAAAGGGTTAATGGGGGCTATCTGCTGGCTCCTGGTGGAGGCTGGAGCGGCTTTGGAAGTGGCCAATTAATCAGCCCGGCCTCTTCTCCCGCTCCTCCAGCTGCGCTGTGTTATCCCGGCCAATAAAGCCAGCCGGGAAGGGAGAGGCTGTAGGCAGGGAGATAGCCCCGTCCATCCCCAGGCGGATCCCCCTGGATCATCCCGGAGGGAGGCGGATCCCCCCTTTCCGGGGGTTCAGAGTTCAGGCTCATTAGCGAGGGCTAATCAGGGAGGCAGCGCTGATGGCAGAGCCCTGCCCGCCCTGCCCTGGCCCGCGGGGAGGACGAGCCCCGGGCTCCCACCCCGGCGGCAGGGTCATTAATTAGCTCCTTGATGAGCCCTCCGAGTGCTTCTCCCGTGCCTTGACCCTGCCCGGGGTGCAGGTGCCCCCCCGGGTCTTCCCAAAAAACCTCCGGCCCCTCGGGATGTGGGAGGGGAAGGGTCAAGGCCTCGATGCAACGCAGGGCGGCTCAAAAAATAAAAGTCATGGTTTGGGTGAAACAGAGGCCTTGGAGCAGCTGAGGGACGGGGTGCAGACGTGAAGGTCGGCAGTGAAAAATCCGTGGATTTTCCCGAGGTTGGGATATTCACCTGGGGAGGAGCTAGAGAGGGAAGCAGGGTCGCTCTGGATCGTCCCTGCGCAGCCACAGGCCCACCCTGCCAGCGCTGCTGTGCGGGAAAAGGATTTGCTGCTCCGAAAATCATTAGGAAAAGATTGGCCCAGGCGAGCAGTGGGGTCTGAGACAGCTTAATCCCAAAAGAGCTGCTAAAATTCCTCATCCCAGCCCAGGCCAGCTGGGTCCTGGTGTCGTGTTGGTCACGGTGCCGGTGGATGGCGGAGCCGGGGGTGACGCTGGGCAGGGATGGGCCTGGGGACACCTGCCCTGAGCACCACCCACAGCTGGGAGCGGCCAAAGTCCTCCATCCACCACTCAGGGCAAAAATTTGGGAGTCTCATCCCCACAGGCACCCCTTGGCCCACAGGTCCCCAGCTCAGGAAGGACGTGGATGTGTTGGGGGGAATCTGAGGAGGCCACGGAGCTGCTCGGAGGGCTGGAGCCAGGCTGGGAGAGCTGGGGGTGTTCCCCTGAAGAAGAAAAGGCTCCAGGGAGACCCCAGGGCCCCTTCCAGGGCCTAAAGGGGCTCCAGGAAAGCTGGAGAGGGACTGGGGACAAGGGATGGAGGAACAGGACACAGGGAATGGCTTGACATGAACAGAGGTTAAGATTAGATGGGATATTGGGAAGGAATTCCTGGCTGGGAAGGTGGGGAGGGACTGCAAGAGGTTGCCCAGAGGAGCTGTGGCTGCCCCTGGATCCCTGGCAGTGTCCAAGGCCAGGTTGGATGGGGCTTGGAGCACCCTGGGATGGTGGAAGGTGTTGGGGTTGGAACTGGATGATCTTTAAGGTCCTTTCCAAGCCAAACCACTCCGAGATTCCATGAATCCATGTCCATTGCACCAGGGCTGGATTGCCCAGGCGAGCCAGGTCCCTGCAAACACCTCAGCCCAGGAGAACTCCCCAAATCCCGGATCTACACTCCTGACTGACCTGTGGGACCCCAAACAAACCCCCCATCCCATGCCAGAGCAGCCCAAGGAGCATCATCCGGTCGGGAAAAGCTCCCAGGGGAAGGGCAGCCCCTGGCTGGGCACAGATGTCCGACTGCACCCGCACATTCCAGACTGGATCCGATTTTCTGCTCCTCACCCAGGGCCCTGTGGAGCAGCAGCTGCCTCAGACTGCACCTAAGATGCAGAAATAGAGGCACAATACCTTATTAGAAAGGAATGCATGTCTGAGCAGGGATACTGTTACCTTCCGAGGAGAAGGGGGAGGCGAAGCGCTGGGAAGAGGAAGGAGAAGTGACAGGGATCTGAACTGCCTCGGAGCAACGAGACGAAAAACAAACCTGAGAGAAAAAAATCAAATTAACCCCATCCCCTTCCCTTGCAGCTAAAGGAGGGGTGGGTCCCGTGCCAGGCTGGGGGAGGACTCGGCTTTGCTTCCCAAACGCTGGGAAAAGAGGATGAGCCTGGTGTCCTTGGCACTGTTTGGGCCCGGGAAGAGCCCCTGGGCACTGGGATATGGAGGAAAGTCCATGGATTCTGGGAACCTGCGCTGCCACACTCAAGCGAGGCCAGGGTTTCATTCCAGGGCTGAAAATTCCTTGGAGCACAGGGGGGGATTGGGTCCATCCAACAAAATCCTGGGCATCCTGCTGTGCAGGACAATCCCTGCTGTGCATGTGGAGCAGGGAGGCCACCAGGGTGGGTGACTTGGTGACACTGGGTCCCCTCCCCACGCTGCTCGTGGGGCAATTTTGGGACACTCCTGCCCCAGTCTCCAGGCCTGGCAGAATTCCTGCCTGGCAGAATCCAGGGAACACCCAGGGAATGAGAGCTGAGCTGGATGCCAGCACTCCACAGCAGCCCTTGAGAGCCTCGTGGGGTTTTTGGGGAGCCGGGGCACTTTGCTGTCCCCACGCTGTCCCCCTGGAATTGCCCCCGGAGCCTCCCCATGGCTGCCCAGGTGGGTCAGAGCAGGAACAAATCCATGCTGAGCCTGCCAGATCCTCAGCTTTGATCCTCCCAGGCAGGGATGGGAGGGAACACCTGCAGATTTATTCAGGAACGAGGGCGAGGAAAGGTTCTGGCAGTAAAGGCACTGCTGGCGGAGCTTGGAGCCTGTCTGAGCTTTAAGGAGCTGCTTTTCCGAGGAGTTTTTCAAGCCTGTTTGTTTTCCAAGCCCTTTTCCCTCCGCTGGGCACTCATTCCCTGCGTTTTTCCTGGCGTATCCCTGTCAGCCATTGCCATTTCCATGGGGAAAGGGAGGAGGGACAGCCTCGAGGCTGTGGGGCAGTGGCTGTGCCACCCCTCACGAGGACCTGGGACATGGTCCTGCTCCTCCAGCCAAGCCCTGACGTTTCCTGGGAATATTCTGTGCTGCCTCGGACCAAGGAAAGCACATTTGTGGAGCATCTCCCTCAGAACAAGGGCACCAACCCGTGCCAGCAACCATGGAAACCGCGGGGAAAACAACAGAAATCCGTGGTTGTGTGCGGCTCCTGGGAGCTGCAGGAGCCGTGTTCCCACATGGAAAGGGAATGCGGCGCTCACTGGGCACGCTGAGAACCCTGTGGGTGTGACCTTCTAGGGATGTGGTGGTAATAAAGGCAGGGAGAGGGGGATGTAAAGGCAGGGAGAGGGAAGGAGAGAGGGGGATATAAAGCCAAGGAGAGAGGGATATAAATCCAGGGAGCTTGGAGCAACCTGGGATATGCTCAGCAGCTGATGTCAGCCAAAGTCCTTGGCAGAAGCTGAAAAGCCTCGTACAGAGGTTGGATGTTCCTGTTTTAGGGCTATTCCTCAGCAGATCCAGGTTTGGGCACTTTTAGCAAGGGAAGAGCAGGACCTGCTCCAGTTTCGTCCACAGGATTCTCACTGGAATCGAGAGGAGGGATGGGAAAGGAACTCAGGACTTGTAGCAGCTGTCGGGGAGGTCAAACCCATTCCCAGCTTGAACTCAGGCAGAGCCAGCTCCTTATTCCCTGCGGCAGCACCAGGTTAAAGCCAGACCCAAATCCAAGAATTTCAAAGCCCTGACAGTGGATGGGGACTCAGCGGAGTCCTGGGAATTTTCACCACGGAAGACATGGAAACGGAAATTCCAAGCCTGGTTTGTCTCCAGGCTCTGCGAGGAGGATTTCAGGGAGAGGAGTTGGTTTTCCTGCTACGGATCCTTCCAGTTGTGATGATTTGTGACAGGCATAATCCCAGACTAATTAGATTTGGGGGCATGTGTTGAAAGCCCTGCACACTTTCATGTGGGCCGGGCTTTAGGGAGACTCCTGCTTGTTCTGCACAATTGTTTTCAAATTAATCCTTGGAAGCTCCAAGAAATCCTACAGGAACAATTAAAAAAAACAGACTTGAATTTTGAATTCTCCCCATCCGGTCGGGTACCACGTTCCAATCTCGGATATTTCCCCTCAGAAATGTGCCAGGCTGTCTCTTCCCATCCCATCACTGCCATCGGCTGTGCTGAGCTGCTCTCCGAGAGTTTTAATTCCGTTTGCTCTTGGCTAAACTCCATTCCTAATCCTATTTTCACCCATTTCGATCCAATTTAATCCAGCTTCTGTAAGTCAAAATTAATTACTCCGTGCGCTCTCCCAGCCCTGTGGGCTGAGGGAAGAACGGAGAAATCCCACCTCGGCATCGAGGGCACCTCGTGGCTGCTCTTATCCAGGGAAGCGGCAGAGGGAAAGGAGTTGGATGAGAAAATCCCAGAGTTTGTCTCAGTTTTGTTATCCCAGTGTTTAATCCTTGTGGATTTCTCTTCATGGGATAGGGATGCCCATGGAGGAATGCTGATATCCTGGGACAAGGAAAGGAGTCAGCAGCTCCAGGTCACCTCCTCCCTTTTCCTTCACCTCCTCAGGAATTGTTCATTTGCCTCTCATTCCCAGAATTAATTATTCCAGAATTAATTATCCCTGAGCTTTGCCAACAGGGGAAAGGGAAAGGGAAAGGGAAAGGGAAAGGGAAAGGGAAAGAAAGGGAAGGAGTCTGCTCCCACACGTCTCAGATTTCTTCTCCTGCTTTATAACTGATCCCACCTAAAAATTGGGTTTGTTCCTTCCAGGGATGCTGTGGATTGGAATTAACTGGGATTTGTAAAGTATCCTGAAGATGTAAAGCAGAATTCCTGCTGAACTCCAGAATAATTCCTTTATCCCTCTTTTGCAGGCATCTGGGAGCTCTCATCATCTATGATGATATTTATTCCAATTTTCTGATTTCTCACATCCTCCCTTGTCTCCTCTTTCTCCAGAGGGATCATTCCCACACTACAAAAACTTCCCAAAAATCAGAATGATGAGGGAAATATTAAAGAAGAGAGGTTGCTCTGCCTCTGCCTGTGCGACAGGGGAACGTCCTGCAGCTATGACAGATCGTCACTGGAGCACCTGCAGTGTCCCAAGGAACCAGGAAAACATTTCCAGGCCAGGCTGGATGGGGCTTGGAGCAACCTGGGATAGTGGAAGGTGCTGGGGTTGGAACTGGATGGGCTTGAAGGTCCCTTCCAACCCCAAACCATTCCAGGATTCCGTGAGTGTTTTGAGGGGTTGTGCCTTTCCTAAGTACTGGTCCTATAAAAGAAAAAGCCAGACCTTTCCTGTTTCGGAATTCTTTACCCTCTTCAGCTCCAACAACAGAAGTTCACGTGGCAGAGCTGACGGATTTTGTGCAGGATTGGCCAAAAAATGAATGTCAAAGTTTCCTGAGCCCTTTGAACCCCCACCAAGGCTTTTGGAAATGAGTCGTGAAAACAAAAACCGCCCCAAAAGCCACAAAGAAGAGAAAAGCACTGCTTGACCCACCCGTGCTCCAGGAGCTCGCTTGGTGGGAGAGCATCTCCCAAGGGATGCAGAATTCCTGCTGTATTCCCTCTGCCCGTGGAATCATGCCCTGAAATGCTGCTCTGGCAGCGCCGAAGCGGAGCAGGCACAAAGGTGCTCTTTCATTCGGGGAAAGCATCATCTTCAAGTAATTAACTGGGGATTAGCCCCAAATGATGCCCAAACAAATGAGATAGGAAGGGCAGGGAATGGTGTTCCTGGCCTGATCGCAGCATGGAGCTGTGCCAGGGCAAACAGTGCCTGCAGGAGGGTGGAAAAGCAGGGTCGGCAGTCGGAGCTGGGTGTTGTTTTCCCAATAAAAGGGGCTCGGGGCAGGCGGTGCCTTTGTCACCTTCCAGTGTCCCCAGAGCTCGCCCGTCCCTGTCTCTCCAGGGTGCTCACAGGGATGGCCTGGAATCGCTGCATGTCCAGGGCTGGAATTCCAGCAGCGCCTGAAGGAATAGCCCCGCTCCTCCTGTGAGGTTTCCTCCAAACAACCCCATCCTTCGGTGGCTGCTGCAAAGGTCAAGAAGGGACAGCAGGAGCGAGGTTTTCCTGGGAATGAGTCTGTGCTTGCTCTTGAGCCTGGTCTGGGGGAAGTGTCCTGCTCATGGCAGGGTGATCCTGAAGGTCCCTTCCAGACCAGCCCAGTCCGTGGTTCCACGGTTCCATTCATGGGAAGCACAGCTGGGAAGTTTTTCCTCTGGAAGGAGCAGGAACTGCCTGAGGTCCAGGTCCAAGGCTTGCTTGCAAAGGTTCTTTGCGGATTAAAGCCTGGTCTAAACCGAGTGCAAAGCTGGTCCTAAACTCCCCCCAGAACTCGAAACATAGGACAGAGAGGCTCCCCATGGGAAGGGACAGCTTCCCCTATCCCAGGGTGCTCCAAGCCCCATCCAACCTGGCCTTGGACACTTCCATGGATTCAGGGGCAGCCACAGCTTCTCTCAGAATTCCATCCAGCCCCTTGCCACCCTCCCAGGGAGGAATTCCTTCCCAATATCCCATCTTGCCTTGTCCACGTGAAGCCATTCCCCTTGTCCTGGTGCTGCATCCTGACTGCCCTGGGAGCAAACCATCCCTCTTGGGAAGCTCACGTGGAGCAGAAGGAGCTGGATAAGCCGGGAGCAGGAACTGAGGGGGTGTGAGGTGACTTTACAACCGCGCTGCTCCGGGAGGGCAATTAAAGGGTACAGCCCAATTACCGGGGTTTAATTAAGAAGGGAACATTTAACTGAGGTGCATCGCTGTTTGTATGGCACGGGTTTCATTTCGGTTGTTGCACTGCACCCCGAAATAAATCAGCTCTGTTGGGTGTGCACTGCTGGTGGCATTCCTGAGCAGGAGGGAATGGAATGGAGCCGCCTCTGGAATTCTCCTTCTAAATCACCCCCGGCTCTGTCTGCGTGTGGCGACACTCGAGACAATTAATTCCAGCTAATTAAAGGTGTGAGTTTCGAGCCGATCAGCTCAGCCACCCCGAGCAGCCCTCTCCATTCACAGCTCACACGCCGTTGATCCAGCTCGGATTGATTCCCTCGGCGTGGGATGGAAGAAATGGAATTGAGGCCATTTGAAATGTGAATGAACATCTGCTCCAGCCTTTTCCAGGGATTTCATTTATCCATTTATTTTCCCTGAGCATCCCTGGCTTTTCTGGAGCTTTGCAGGAGCTGTGCAGCCTGGGTGGGCAGCTCCACTCTCCCAAATTTCAGCTGTGTTGGGAATCTCCAGCATCCAAAGTGCTGCCGGTACTGAAACCCCGTGGATGGCACTGCCAGGCTCTCCATGCCCTGCTCCATCCTCTCCCATCTTTCTGCCCTGTGGAAATGGAATATCTCAGCTCACTGCTGTGGCAGATCCACTCTGGAGCTCTTAACACGCTTCAGCTGGGAAGGAATTTCCCTGCGAACCTCAGCCTCTCTGTCCAGCCCGCAAGTCCCTGGATGCAGCCGCTCCTGCGGCCAGGAATCCTCTGGCCACTGGTGCCCAGCCTTAATTTTCATGTTCTGCTGCATCAGGGATGCTCCTGCACCTCTGGAATAACTCACAGATTCCCAGCTCCCACCCCTCCTGGAGCAGGGCTTGGAGCTGCCCGTCCAGCACTGGGGTATCCAAACACACCCCCAGCATTCCAAAAAATGCCATTACAAGGCTCAGCCATTTCCTGGCTTGGCTCCATCCCTGTGCACACTCAAGGAATTCCTCCTTATTCCACAAGACAGCCAGGGAAGTTTCCAAGTTGGTGGCAAATCCCTCTGAAATTCCCCACTGGAGCGGTGGGGCCGGAGCCTGGAGCCCTGGAGCTGGAAACATGGAGCATTGTCGCTGCTCCAGCGGGGAAAACTCGGGATCTGCAGGCACTGGAGCGCATGAAAGAGCCCTTGTGGTCCCCACGAGGCTGCTCCTTGTCATCCCTTCAACTCTGTGCGCACTTTTCCTGGGAGGGAAGCGAAATTCCTGACTCGGGATTGGCGCCACTGTGCCAGAACAGCAGTGACCTCTGCAACCACACAAGATTTAGTGGTGACTTGATTTCAGCTGTAATGAGCCTTTGGAAACCACCAGCAGCCAAATGTTTTCTTCTCCTTTAACTCTTGGTGGATCTCGGGGAATAAATAACGGAGCAGACAGGAATAAATGAGGGAACAGACGAGCTGGCAGGGCAGGAATGGAGAATTCCCGGAGAATTACCCGGCGTCTGAAGTGGGAGCGCGGTGGTACCCGGAGCAGGGAGGTGCTGAGTGAGAAGTTATTGGGAGAAATGAGGCCTGAACTCCTTCCAGCAGGAGCAGCCCCGGCTGGTGGGAGGCACCGGGAACGGCTGGGAACGTCAAGGAGAATCCGAGATTCCTCCCTGCACCGAGATCCAGGGATTCACTGAGGAGTGATTTCCTCCAGGGCCTGCTCAGGCACATGAGAGAGGTGACCTGAGCTCAGCCAGCAGCATCCCATAGAATCCTGGAATGGTTTGGTGGGAAGGGACCTTAAACTCATCCAGTTCCAACCCCAACACCTTCCACTATCCCAGGGTGCCCCATCCAACCTGGCCTTGGACACTGCCAGGGATCCAGGGGCAGCCACAGCTTCTCTGGGAATTCCATCCCAGCCCCTCCCCACCCACCCAGGGAACAATTCCTTCCCAATATTCCATCTATCCCTGATCTCTGTTAATGTGAAGCCATTCCCTGTGTCCTGTCCCTCCATCCCTTGTCCCAAGTCCCTCTCCAGCTCTCCTGGAGCCCCTTTAGGCCCTGGAAGGTTCTCTAGGCTCTGTCAGGAGAAGCATGTGCTCATCCTTTTGATTCCCACACAATCCCAGAACCAATTAGGCTGGAAAAAACCTCTGAGATCATCAAATCCAACCTAAATTTCTGTGCCAGCTGCATCTGCAGGGGATCCCTTTCCCATAAAAAGTGGTCTTGGCTGCAGTCTGCCACCAGGACCTGCCCTGAGCACCGAGGGCAGACACAGACCGAGAAACCTCCTCATGGGAATCAAAATCAATTTTAAAAAATCCGGGGTTTATACTTTGGAACGAGTGTCCAAACTTTTCCACTTCCGCAGCAGAGAGCTGCAGGAGCTGCTGGAGCTGGATTGATCTGGGGTTCCCCAGCAGGGCTGGAGAGTGGCAGTGTCCCCAGGCCACAGGTGATGCCACCACCCCGCCACCGGCAGCGATGGGGCCTCGCAGGATTGGGCGACCCAATTAATTTGGAACAGCTGGAAACATCTTTCTCCAGGTTTAATTTGCTGCATGACTGAACCTCTCCTGCGTGAGGATTTAATGTGAGAGAGGGGCAGGGCAGGGCACGGTGTGATGGGAATGAGGCTCCTTTCCAGGTCCCCCCATGGCGGTAGGATCCACGTGGCACCGGTGACATCCCACGTGCTGGTCCCAGTGCTCCCAGCAGAGCTGAGGCTGCCCCAGCACCAGGACGGGGAAACTGGGGGTGCTCAGCCTTCTCTGGCTCCTCAAACCCCGACCCCAGCCCAAATCCCGGTTCCAGGGTGGTTTGGCCCCATTACACAAGTCTGGGAATTCCCAAGCTGTTTGTCCGTGAAGCCAGGGCACCCCAAGGCCAGGGATCTGCTGCATCCAAAGGGAACAGCATCACCTGTCCCTGCTGGCAGCAGAGGGGCTGCCGGTCACGTAGAGCTGAGAATTCCTCAGGAAACGGAGCCTGCTGAGATCCCAAGCTCGGCTGCACCGCTGATCCCTGCCGCCCAGAGCAGCCCCGTGGGGTGGAGGCAGCAGGAGCCTGCCAGGGGTGAGCTCCGAGTCAGGGATTGCTGCTTCCAAGCCCCAGCTCAGCCTCGGTAAATAACACCGAGGGAGAACCAAGCTTTCATCAGGAGCCTGCCCCGCTCTGGCTTGGGGAAGATGAAGAATTCCCATTAAATTCACCTCGTGGGCATTTCGTGCCCAACCCTTTGCCCAACCAGCAGCAAACTGTGGCTGAGCAGGGGCTGCTTTCAAAGGCTTGCAGGGATTCACCGCATTTTTCCAAGCACCCCATCCCTTTGTTCACCTTCTGGGGAGCTAACCCAGCCTGGTACTCCCGTTTTTGTTACAGCCGTGACCTTTCCTATCCTGATTCCCATCTAACTCCAACCATCTTGGCAGCTTGGAGCTGTTTGCTGTAACAATAATCCTGCCTCGCTGAGCTCCCCAGGTTTATAACCTCTTGTACTGCACCAGCTTTTTTTAAAATAGATAACGTCAGATTCTCACCTGCGCTAAGTTGGAGGGAAGTCAATTTATGCCATCAAAAGAGCTGGCCCCGAGTTTTAACTCCATCAAACGCCTCTTTGATCTTCGTTTGGAGGAAAGGGAAAATAGAATAACTTGGTAACTGCAGGGGGTTGTGCCCCACGTTTTATCTCCTGCCTCTAATCCTTCCCGGGTGGAATTGTGCTGTTCCCAATCAGTGACTCCCAGCATGGATTGTGCTCCACGCTGGCCCTCAGGAAGGCCAGGGGATCACACCTTCAACTCATCCTGCTGGACAAAGCTCCTGCTGGGCTGCCACGGTGAGAGGAGAGGATTCCTGCACGCTGCAGGGATTTGGGAATGGCAGGAATTAATCCCAGTCCTCCGGGCAGTGCCTGTGCAGGTTTGGCACTACAAGGACAGGCTCTTATCTAATCTCATCTCCCTCAGGTCAAGGAAGGACCTGACCCTATCACTGTTCTCGCTGCCAGGAAGAACCCTCTGCTCCACACCTGTGGTGCTTCCGAACAAAGGCTCCTCTGTTGGACACGCGGCGCCTTCTCCTCCTCACCTTCCTCCCCACTCCCTCCGTGACCTCCCCGTGTTCCCTCTCATGATCTCGCTCTCATCCCATGGAGCAGCCCCTCTGCAGCCAGACAATAGTCCTTGCCATGTTCCCGGTGGGATTTCTCCAGAATGTGGCCTTTGGGTTGCAGAGGAGCGTGGGGAAGCTTCCGGAGAGGCTCTTTGTGCCTTCACTGCTCAGCACCATGGGAGAGGCATTTTCCCAGTTAAATTCCTGGATTTTCTATATTTCTTTGAGCTGTGGGATTGCTGAGAGGGTCTGCAAGCTCCATCTAGGTCGCTGTGCCAAGCTGGCATCGCTGCCCCGCTGCCCTGGTGATGAGAGTCTCACCAAGGACAACGCCAGCCTCGGAGCTGTCACCTGCAGCCGAGCATTCCCTGTCTCCACCAGCCCGGGTTGGATCCAAGATCCCAGGAAGTGATGGATGCACTGTCTCCTCAATGAACCAGCTTCTGCTGGAGCTGCAGGAGTCCCCACGCTGGGATCTGAGTGAGGAATTTAATCAAATCGGGTCTCCCTCATTTTCAGGAGCGGCTCAGGCCAGCTGAGAGGAACATCAAGCAGGCAGCCAGCGTGTCCAGAAGGGAAAGGTTGTCCTTCCCCCTGTTAATTGGAGCTTTGCAGAGCACTGGAGCATGAGAATTTATAACCTTTCCCAGCTATTGCTTCTGGGCTTTTCCTGAGGCTCTCCAGCTCGGGGTGTTTGTGTTTCACCGCTCTTCCTCCTCCCTCCCTGCTGCTCCAGCCCGTCCTGACTCACCTGCCACGGCACAAGGCCCCAGCCAGCCCAGATAGGGGTTGTGCAATGAGCTTTTGGAAACTCTGAAAGGTTAAACCATCCTTATAAACAGAGGAAGGGTTATAAAAGTTGTGTTTCCAACCCTCCGCCTCTCCCCGGGCGCCTTGGAGTCATTTTCTTTATGGCAAAAGAAAACAGAGCTTTTAATTCAGCGTCTGCGCTGAGCCCACTGAACACTGGGAAGAGGGCACTGGGTCCTCTCCTGCTTTTAGAGAGCTAATTAATTTTAACTAACTTTGCCATAAGCCTGACTTTCCCTTTGTCTGGGCAGAGCGGGAGCGGAGCCGTTCACGGTGTGCGAGACCATGGCCAGGCCTCACCTGGAGGGGCTGTGACAGCAGCGAGGGGGCCCTGCTGTGACCCCCGGGGACACCCTGCCAGCCCAGGGCTGCAGGAAAACCCATTGCACCAGCGCATGAGGTAACCCACAGACTGGGAGACACCGTCTGCCACCGGGCCGTGCAGCAGCAATCCCCACAGAAGTCCCTGCCTTGTGAAGTTGTCAAACTGTAAAGTTAATGAGGTAGAAATGAGAGCGCGGCGCAGGCGTCTGAGCGCTGGAATTGCTCCCCGACGGGTTCCCCCCGCTCTGATTGCAGCCTGTGCAAATGAAGTGGCTGAGGGTCCCCTTGGAGCCCGGCCAAGTCGCCACTGCTGCTGCAGAGAGCTCCTTTTGCAGCTCCATAAACACGGGGAAGGAGCAACATGTGGCTCCTCGGAACGAGACAAGCAGGAAAAGCAGACAGACATTACACTGCTCCTGTCCCCGGCAGGAAACACCAAACCATCCCAGCCATGCTCACACCAACAGCCCGGCACTGGGCAGGGGGGCTGGGACAGAGCAGGGGCCTTCCAGGAGCGTGGGGATGCTGGGGGACGCGAGGGCACAGATCTGCGTGGAAAAGGTTGGATGGTTTTATGCTGGGTAGTGATGGGCTGGGACAGAGCAGGGGCCTTCCAGGAGCTTGGGGTTGCAACAGGGCACAGGTCTGGATGGAAAAAATGTAGAGATTTTTGTGCTTTGCCTCTGAAAAAGGCACTTGGGTGGATGGGTTTGGTCAGAGCTGAGTCGGTGTGGAGGGACAGCGATGAACACGCAGCAGGAGAAGGCAGCTGGGCAAGGAAAAGCTTCCCTTTGGAGGTGGGGTGTCCCCGCAGGGGAGCTCCCGGTGTCTTCCCAGGAGCCCAAGGGCAGGGTGAGCACCACCAAAGCAACCATGGAAAGCTGAGGGATGGATTGAGCCATCTGCAAACCCTTCCTGGCTGAGGAACTCGTGCATCCTGCTGGGGGCACCCCTGGCTGCCCCACAGCTCCACACTGCAGTGGAGGAGGAATAATAATTGTGAAGAGCAAGAGCAGAGCTGATCCCTCCGAGACATCCGTGCCTGAGGCTTGGGACTGGGAGATTTTGATCTCAAAATTCTGGCCAAGTTCACCTGGAGAAGTGGGCCATGGTCCTGAATGGAATTATGTAAGATCTCCGTGAGGAAAAACTGAAGGAAGAGCGAACTCTGCAGATTTTCCATCATTTTCCCAACTGCCAGGAAGCTGAAAGAGCTGCAGCTTGGAGCTCCAGCACAAGCACCGAGTTCGAGGTGTGCTGATGATGTCCACCAGGAAAATGCTTTCCTCGTTAAATTAATTATTCCAAACAAATCCTGTCTGCCCCTTCCTTGTTGCCAAAACCATGAGGGCCCTGTTATAACACAGGGCCTCAAGGAACAACTTTGAGGACACAAACACGTCCAGAGGGATGTGAGAGTGGGAACAAGGGCTGGAACAGGCTGTTAGGATGACAGGAGCGATCTAGTCAGGCTTCAGAGAGGATTTGGACCCCGTTCCTGCAGCAGAGGAGCTGATGCAGCTTTGAGAACAGACATCCCAGTGATCCCCTCAGTGATGTTCTGATCATTGTGTGACCCAGGCCACCTCTCACTGCCCACTCTGCGTTATCAGAACCATCGCATTTTGGGGATTTAAAGCTCAAATCCATCCCCAGTGCAGGTTGTTTTGATAAAGGAGAACCCAGCGAGGTCCTGTACGTACCCAGACAAACCCAGGCAGCCCAAGGTCCTCCCTCTCCACCCCATGCAGCAACAGGGAAATCGAGAAGATCGATTTGACACCAAATTGAGCCCGAATTAACATCCCCGTGAGCTCCCTGATGCAGCACAGCCCCACAGCTGTTCCCTTCAGTTTGGGACTTCCAGAGCTGCCGACTGGCCACGGTAGGAAATTGCCAGGCTGTGATTTTGGGTTCTGCCAGGAGGCTTTGGAGAGGCTCCAGGGAAGCTCTGTGACAGCCCTGGGCAAGCTCTGAAGGGTCTCATCGGGAGTGGGGATGTCTGGGATGACTTTGGGGAGTGTTTCACATTTGGGGTTATGAAGATGAGGAGCTGCCAGTGGAAAGGCGATTTTCAAGCGTCCCCATGTTCCATCCCTGGTCCTCCACCATCCCAAGGTTTCCCTTTCTCTTCGAGAGAAGAACCAGAATGCAGAGAGGGCAGGGCTGGAGCCTCCCACCTCCCTGCACACCTCCCTCCTCCTCATTTATTTCTCCACAGAATCAGGGATTTTCCACACACACACACTTTTGTTCCAAGTTATTTCTCCAGGTTGAATCGTTCCCAGAGAGTCCACACTTCCCTGCCTCCTTCTCCCACAGCTGCTGATGTTTTCCTCTCCAAGGGCACACATTTCCCCTGCCCTGCCTTCTCTCTGCACCCTTTCAGGATCCCGTGACCTTCCCAAGCAGGAACCAGGGGCTTCCTTTATTCCCAAATCTTGTCGGATGTGCAGTTTTAATCCCAAGGCACTGCTCGGTTTGTAGGAATCCCCAAGGAACCGGAGCTCAGGAGAGGGATTTTGGGAGGAACCTGGCTGCGAAGTCAGCCCATCAATCCAGCTTCATCCCAGCATTTTCTGGTCCCCATCCCTGCAGGGATTTGACAGCAGATGGGGCCCTTGGGGACACGGTTTAGTGGGAGAAGAGTTGGACTCGGTGATCTTTCCCAACCCAAATTCCACGATTCCAGGACTGTTTTCAGCAAGCCCTGCTCCTGTGGCAGCTCCTTCCCACCATCCCAGACATGGCTCTGGACACTTATCCCATGTCTGCCTCCCCTCTCAGGGCACAGGAACACCGGATCTCATCCAGGGGATGAGGAACATCTTCCCAGAGCGTCCACACTGCAGGGCAACACTCCTTGAAAGGGTTGGAACAGCTCCTCTTGTGCAAATCCCGGCTTTATGAGCTCCCATCCCAGCGCTGGAACTTAGAATTGGGTTTGGATTTTTTTTTAAATGTTTTTTGGATTTTTTTAAGGTTCAAAGCATCAGGGAACCAAAGTGCTGCTTCTTCCAGCTGTTGGAAAGACAGCAAAGTGGTTTCTTCCCTCTTGCAGCACCCAAGACTTGTTCCTGCTGCACCCAAAGCTTGGGTTTATGCCACATTCCCAATTTTACATCCTCAAATCCTCCCTTCCCCAGTTAGGCCCAGTTTGCTGTGCCTCCAGCCTCTCCCATGCCTGGATCTCCCCTTTCACGTGGGCTGAGCCACCAGGAAAGCCGTGAGCAGCCTCCCAGCTCCTGGGCTGTGCCGGGATGCAGATGTTGTGCGCGGATACTCCGTGGTGCTGTCACAGCTGGACATCCCATTAATAGCAGCAATATTTGGGTTGAGCCATTTTAATTGAAACCACGGCTGGGATTTTTTTTATTTTTCCCCCCCCCCCAACTCGTAGGCAAACGTGTTCCTGTCGTCCTTCCCAGGACAGTTATTGCTCGGAGACATCTGGTTTCCCAGTTCCAGCGGCACAGACGGATTTCCACCGTGTAGTTCCTCGCCTGTTGACAGGGCAGAATTTTTTAATATGGGGTTACTATCATCCAGACTTCCTCCACCTCCTCATTTAGGTGATGGAAACCTCTAAACAGTCCCTCAGCTCCTCCATCTTCAAGCTGCTGGCCCCGGTTTATGAGCTCACAGACACGACACCTCCATGTCTGATTTCCCTCTTCCCTCCCCTCCGAGGTGCAATCCAAGCCCCAAATGTGAGCCGGACCTGATGGGGTTTTTTTTGGGGGTGTTTTTTTTTAGCCCTTTTGTTGAAGTCTGTTCCATAGAAAACAGAGCAGCAGCTTGGAGCACCAAGGGAAAATCCTCCCAGTTCCGTGAAGGCGATCCTAAAAAAGAGGGAGAGGGGCTTTTATATGGACAGATCGTGGCAGGACAAGGGGAAATGGATTTAAACTGCCAGAGGGCAGGGAAAGATGGGATTTTGGGGAGGAATTCCTGGCTGTGAGTGTGGGGAGGCCCTGGCACAGGGTGCCCAGAGAAGCTGTGGGTGCCCCTGGATCCCTGGAAGTGCCCAAGCCCAGATTGGACAGGGCTTGGAGCACCCTGGGATAGCGGAAGGTGTCCCTGCCCAGGGCAGGGGTGGAACTGGATGGGCTTTAAGGCCCCTCCAACCCAAACCATCTGGGATTCTGCGATCCTGGAGCTGCTTCCAGCATTTTCCCGTGACACCGATGGGAACGGCATCGTAGGATGGAGCTGAGACCCCGAACTGTTTGGGTTGGAAGGGACCCTAAAGATCACCTTGATCCAGCCCCAGAGACACCTTCCATGATCCCAGGTTGCTCCAAGCCCTGTCCAGCCTGGCCTGGGACACTTCCAGGGATCCAGGGGCAGCCACAGCTTCTCTGGGCACCCAATTCCCATTCCCTGAATCCATGCACCACCCAAGAGAGGTTTAAGCCCAGCTCACTGAGCTGCATTTTCCCTGCAACAATTCCACCTGCTTGCCTAAGGTGTGAACTGGGTTCTTTATTTTCTTTTTAGGCTTTATTGCCCCCCAAAAAAGGGGAAAACCCAGGGAAAAAAAAAAAAAAAAGAAGTTATCAGGTAAGGTAAAAACAAACTTCACCTTTCATTCCTGCTTTTATTGGTTACTGGAAAATAACTTTTACAAACTATCTCTTGCAGAGGACTTGTTTGCAGCTAGTTTATATGGTAGCTTTTGTTCACATAAAAATTTAGAAAGCTCCTTTCCTCCTCTCCTTTCCCCCCGCTCCCTGCAATCCATAAGGGAGGAATTACAGTGTGAAATATATCCAGCGCTAGCAGGGCTGTGTTGTGAAGCTAAAATGAACACAGTAAATTCTGAGAAGGAATTTGTTTAACCTATAACCTTAAAGTAATAAGTGGAGTGCTAAATGTTTTGGCTCACACCGATATATTTTTATAACACTTGGCAAGGCAGCTCGGAGGCTGAAAGAAAAGCTGGAGTGCTGCAGGAACAGTTCCCTGCCTCTCCAGCTCCGAGGAGGCCGAATCCCAACTGGGCACCGACCCCACAGATCCGTGTGGGCACCGCCTGGAGCAGGGATGTGCCACCCGTGAATTCGGAGCGCGGTGGGATGGACGTGGATCCACCCGGTGCAGCTCATCCTGCCTGCTTCAGGCTGCATTCGCTGAATTCGTCTTTTTAAACTTAATTAGGATCCCTCTGGAGGGTTCTGGAGCTGTGTGGGACCATGGGCACCTCAGCTCAGCCTGGAGCCACCAGCAGTGACCCCGGGGTCCCCGCTGGGAGCAGTAATTCCCCTCCTCCCCCCACACACGTTTTCCCGAAGATTTAAGGGCGCTGCAGAGCGCGGGCCTGGCTTTCCTTCATTAACACCCGCCTGACGTGGGCTCCAATAACATCAGCCCTGCCCGTGCCACCGCCGGGGCTCTGGGAGCCGGGATGTGCCGGCGCTTTCCCGGCTCCATCCTGCTCCAAGCCCGGCCACAGGGATAACCCGGGCTCCCTGCTGCTCCCTCCGGGGAAACCCGGGGTGAACTGTCCTGGAACCACTGGGAAGGAGTTTGCAGGGCTGGGATGTGGAGCGGGAGGGTTGGGATGCGGACCAGCAGAGCCAGGATGCAGAGTAGGAGGGCCGGGATGTGGAGCAGGATCCATCCCATCCCATCCCATGCCTGGCTGGGCTCCAGGGCTCCGTCTCGCCCGGAGCCGCCGGGGTGCTTTGCCTGCAAACCCACACAGGTTAAAGCAAATCCTTCTTTCTTTCCAGACAACGTCACTCTTGTTGCATCCCAGCCCGAGGTGATGTTTTTCCTGGGAAGAGCCCAAGAGTTGGATTGCAGAGCCCTGCTGAAGGTGCTGCTGCTCCAGCGGGGCAGAGCTTGCAGGGAGCTGTGGGGGAAGGAGGGGCTCCAGCCCCAAATCCCCATTCCTGGGGGTCTGTAAGGTGGGAAGCAAGGGGTGTCCACGTGGGAAACACTGCAGGACCGTGGGCAGGCTGGATGCTGAGCCAGGCTTTGGCGGGGGGTGGGGTATCCTCACCATGGATGAAGATTTTGGGGGGATCACAGGGGAGCCTCCCCAGCCCTCCCAGCAAAGGGGTCTCCCCTGTAAGCACTGGTGAAGAACGAAGTGTGTGCCCTCAGCCCGGAGCAGTGCACATCCCTCCAGCCACCTCCTGAGTTTGGAGAAACGGCACCTGGCAAAGACTTTCCACATGTCCTCAGCTTGGATTTATGTGGTGGCACCCTCAGCACTGAGCGTCCACTCCCCTCGTCCGTGTGGGATGCCCTAGGGAATTAGGAAGCACCAATATTCCGTGTTTAGAGATGGAGAAAGTGAGTCATGGCGCTTTTTAGTGACTCTCTCCTTGTGGGAAGCCCGGGGCAGGTCAGGACATCACGAGGAGCTCGACCCATCTCTGTCCGCCTCCAAACCTCCTGGGATACCAGGGAGGATCCATCCTGGGACCCCATGATCCCTATGGATCCCTTCCAACTCAGGACATTCCAGGATCCTCTGAATTGGGGTATTTTCCCTCCCAGGAAATCAGGGTGCAGCGACGGTGGCAGCAGGAATGTGTCACACCCCTCCTCCTCCTCATCCCCGTCTTTAATTTTTTCCATTTTTAATTTG
>VXBT01002871.1:369077-379491 GCA_013400235.1 Oriolus oriolus
TCCGTGCGCTGATCCCCCTCCAAAGATTTTCTGCTCATCTTATTTTGGGGTAAACCCAGAGCCCCTCCAGTGCTGTCCCCCAGCTGGCACGAGGCCACCCTGAGCCACAGCAGGAGACGGATCTTGTTGGATCAAGGAGAAAGAGGCGGGGTGGGGGCGAGCGGGGTGACGCTGTCCAGAGTCACATCCCAAAAACGGCTCCGTGCCCTCCGGCTCTGCTCGGGACGGGTTTATGGCCCTGGCTGGGAAGGTGTGAAGAGACAGCAGCACAGAATTTCCTCCTCAATTGGTTCCTTGTTCGCTGGAGGCTGGAGAGGGCCCAGCCCTGGCTGGCCTGGGCAGCCAGGAGCCGCCGGCTCTCCCTGGAAAAACCACCACAGGCACCGGGCTGGGAATGTCCACCCACAGCGAGACTCTGGGGTGGCACCAACCCCGGCAGGGCCCAGCGAGGGACAGCCGGAGCCAGGAATGGAAACCACACAAACCCCGCCTGGGAATAGGGAGTGCTTGGCACTGGGAAGGAGTGTTAGTTGCTGTCAGAGATCCCATGGAAAAATGATGGATTCGGCAGCTCTGGATGGATGCAGGGCGAGAGCTGCTGTTCTGGCAGTGAAATCCCTCTTGGCTCAGCACACGGACAATCTGGAGGTGCCTCATGGCCTGCACGATGCCATCCCAGCCTCTGGCTTGATGCATCCGAGGAGTTTTCCCTGGAATAGGCCAAGCCAGCCCAAGCAGCACTCCAGAATCCAAGCAAAAATCCCTCCTGGCCACTTTGTGCCCACGCAGGGCACTGGAGCCGTGGGGTCCCGGGCAGCCTGGCAGGGAGTGGAGGAGCAGCCCTGCAAAGGAAGGAGCAGTGTCCAGGCTGGCAGGAGCCAGGAATGGGATGAAGGAGGCTGGGATGGCTGCCAGGAGCACCGGGCGCCTGGCACAGAGGCCGGAGAGCTCCTGGAGCCATCCCGGCTGCCCAGCCTGGATTTACCCCACGGGGGTGGGCAGGGAGCAAGACCCCCCCTCAACCCTCAGGCATCCCTCGCTTTTCCAACCCCATCTGTGTGCAGAGAATTCCCTGGGCACGGAGGGTGGGTGACAGCGAGGAGCCCCTCCAGCACCTCCCCATTCCGGGCCCTGCTCCTGCTTCCCCCAGAGCGGAGTCACGGCAGATTATCGGGAATGTTATTGCAGTGGCAAGAGGCTCCCGCATCCAGGAGCAGGCAATATCCTGCCTGGAATGTTCGGGGAGCTCTGCCATGGGCACATTTTTCCATGGAGTCGTTTTGGTGGCAGCGCCGGCTGTGCTCAGGACAGGCTCCGGGGGTTCCTGGGTTTTTCCCTTCTCTTCGCAGGAGATTCACCTCGGATGTGGATTATAGGACACAAAATGTTCCAGAGGAAGTGTGAGGTGACAGGGCTCGGGGTTAATGTCATCCAAGAGAAAAAGGATGGAAGAAGGGAAGAATTTGGGAAAGCCCTAACAGCCCTCCACAGTGAGAAATGGTGATGGGAAGTCAACATTCCAACCTTTATCCCCAGCTGAGTGCAAGTTTTGGGGTTGGATAAATGACTTCTAAAGGTCTCTCCCAATCCAAATGGTTCGGATTCTATGGCTCAGCCCACTGGGAGCTGCTCCCTTCCCGAGCATCCATCCCTTTCTCCCTTCCTGTCCCCTCAGAGCCGTGTCCCCCGCCTTCCCACTGCAGCCCGTCCCACAGAGACCCGGGGACAATTAACACGAAATATTTGTCCCGGGGAAAAGAAAAGGGCTGTGCCTTGGCTGGGGAATGAGAAGCCACCTCCCAGCTCTGTGCCAGCCGGGATTTCTGGCACGGAGCAGGGACAGGGAGGGCATCCAGGGCTTGGTGGCCCTGGAGCAGCCTGGCACAGCGGGTCGTCCCTTCAGCCTGACTGGGAAAACTCTTCCCAGCAAAGCAGGGAGAGGTTTATTGCCACTGTCAGGATCTGCAAGTCGGAGACTGGCAGCACAATACAGAATCCAAGCCCAGGGTAAGAATTCCAAGCCCCTGGAGATGAGGAGATTAAATAAAAGGGTTGTACCCACCTCCCGTCCTGTTCTCAGAGGATGGGATCTGCTCTGGCTGCCTGCATGGAAAAGGGCTCTAAACAGGGCCTGAGCCACTGGCTGCTCCTTCCTCCCTCTTGGGACAGTCCCTGCAATCCCTGTCCCTGCAATCCACATCCCTCCAAATCCCATCCCTCCATCCTGTCCCTCCAAACTCAGTCCCTCTAAACCCCATCCCTCCAAACCCCGACTCTCCAAACCCTGTGCCTCCAAACCCAGTCCCTTCAATCTTCTTATTTGTGAGCCCCATCCCTTCAAACCTCATCCCTCCAAATTCCATTCCACCAATCCCTGTCCCTTCAATCCCCATCCCTCCAAATTCCATCCTTCCAATCTCCATCCCTCCAGTCCTCATCCCTGCAATCCCCAGCTCAGGCTGTGCCAGCCCCAGCTGCCCCAGGATGTGGGATCTGTGCTGCTGGAGCTGCAGCCGACAGGGATAACCCCATTCAAACACAGCGGGATGGGATTCCTGTTCTCCTCCCGTTCTCACCCTGCTTCCATCCCACCCATTCCATCCTGCACCTCCCGCGGGCCGGGAGCAATCCGTGCCCCCATTCCCTGCTCCCGCAGCTGCGCGGGGCTGTCTCCTTCAGGAGGAGCCAGAGGCACACAGGAACGGGCCGGCGGCTGTCCCGGCCCCGCTCGTGCCGGGATTGTCCCTCTCGGTGCTGCCCGATCCCTTGGGATGCATCCATGGATACCCCGAGGTCCAGCACCCAGCGCCCTCCTGAGGACTCGCAGGCAGGAGGGATCTTTTGGATGAGATGCTGGAAATCGGGACAAAGAGTTTTAGTTCCTACAGGCAGGAAAATTCTTCCCTGTTATGGAAAACAGTGCGAAAAGTTACATCCCTCTCAGTAAAATCCACTTCTGGGATTTCTGGGATTATCCATGAGGGAGCTGCTTTTGGGGACCACCGAGCCCCTCTCCCAGGACAGCTCCCAGTCAGGGTGAGGGTCTGCAGAGTTTGTAGGAGCAGGGGGGGATGCAGAGCTCTGGGATGAAAGGGAAGAGTGTCTTAATCAGCTAAAATTTGGGGAATTTCACAGGGAAAAATGTAATTAATAGAAAAAACAGAGGCAGGTAATTACAACAGCTGCAGCTGCGCTTGCACAGGCAGGAGCAGGAGCTCCAAAGGCTGCACTGACCAAGCTCTGCATCCTTGTCCTTCAAATTCCACATCCAGAAATCCCTCGTGGGCCAGCAGGGACATGGATACCTCCAGGAGAGCTGGAAAACAATTCCCTCCCACCCTGGGGCTGCTCCAAGCAGCCTCAGCACTGAGCAAAGGATGCAAATCCGTGTCCCTCTCCTTTGCATCTCATCTGCATCATCCTCCTGCTCTGGGACAGGCTGGGGGGAGAGGGGGAAATGGAGGGAATGCCTGTTTGGGGTGGGAATGGGGATAAGAATGGGAGTGGGAATGGGAATGGGAATAGGGATGGGGAAATGGATGGGGATGGGGAGTGGGATAGGGTGGGGTTAGGAATGGGGACAGGGATGGGGATTAGGATGGGAAATAGGATGGGATAGGGCCAGGATGGGGATGGAGATAGGGATGAGGATGGGACATGGATGGCACTGATGCCACTCGAGGCAGGCCCCGGGTCCAGAGCCAGCACCTCAGCCGGCACTTTCCTTCCTTGTCCCTTCTGTAGGAACTGGGATGATCCAGCTTCGATCACCTTTAAAAAGCGAATGAAGTTGCAGGGAAGACTGGCCTCAGGAGAAAATTGGATCCGATGGGAGTGAGAAGGTGGGAAGTGGGATGTTCCACCATCCCAAAGACCCCTGTGGCTGTGTGCTGTGTCCTGATCCCTCCTCAGAGAAAAGAAAAAGCAGATATTCCCAGAAAAAAAGAGACCCTTTGCTCTCGGAGTGACCAAGCAGCTGGGAATAATTCCAAGGGGGCTGCTCCCGTGTTTTTATCCTGGTTATGGGCCTGGGCAGCTGCTGAGAGCCCGGAGGGTGTGATGAGCTGGGATGTTCTCAGCCAGCAGGGACAACCAGGGGGGAGCAAACACAGCTCAGCCCCGAGAGTCCCCAGCCCACCCCGGCCCCTAGAGGAGGTGAAGGAATCACAAATCCTTCAGTCGGGATAAACACACCGAGTGAAAACATTCCTGAAAGTAATGAAACCCTTTTCCAGCCAGGACAATGAGGCCAGAGTGTGGGAGAAAGTAAAAAATTCGGCAAATGAGGCTTATCAGGTGATGGGAATAACGAGGGAACGGTCGGGAAGGGGTGGCTTCCCGGGTAATGGGGATTATTTACCCAGCATTTCCCTTGCAAATCGGGAGTGGCTTCCCAGAGCCAGGCTCAGCACCAGGCTCCACCCAGGGATCCCCCGGCTTGGGCGAAATCTTCAGCTTTTGGCAATAAAACACCAAAAATTGGGCTGGCAATGCCCTCAGGGATGCTCCAGGGCTGAGCCAGGATCTCATTTTCTTCCTAAAGCAAAGGCAATTCCGTGTGCTCCGCAGGCTCTGCTGAACTGGGAGTTACAAACCACAGAAATGGAGTTGTTTTTTGGCAATTAACAGTGGTTGTAATTATTTTCCTCGTTATTAGCAGGCAGAGCACCTGTCCTGTGTCATGGAACAGCACTTCCCAATGGCCTTGGAATTCCCTGCAGCACAGCTGGGGTGTCAGCAGGATGGGTGTCCCGTTCCCTCGTTTCCAAGGGCTCACCCTTTCCTGGATCCAGCTCCAAGCAGATCCAGAGCAGTCTCTTGGAGCTGTTTGGGTCTCACCCCTGCTCTGCAGGCCAGGACGATTCCCACATGCGTGATCCATGTGTTCCAAACTCTGAGTGCACTGGGAAGGCCTGAACTCAATTCCACTCTGCCTTTTCCAGGCTTTTATTGGAAGAGCGAGCTGTGAAATTCTGCTACGGATTCCCTCTGGCTCCGTTTGTGTCTGAGATGGAGGAACCTGGAGAAGGCCCATCCAGCACTGTGACACTCACGGGAATCTCCTTCCCAGTGCAGCTGGGGAAGGAAAAGATTTTTCCTTCTGATTATTCAGCATGGGAACACAAGGAAACATCCCAAACAGCCTCGCTGTCCCTGCAGGAATAATGTTTGCAGGGCTCAAGGAACCATCACTTCCCTTTTCATGGAGCAGCCAAATCCCAGCTCCAGCTTTTCTGCTCCTTGCAGGAGGAGCAGCACCTGGAAAAGGGAGCAGCTGTGCCCTAGACGTTGTGCTCAGGCTGTGGAGATGGGCAGGGTGTCAGGATCAGCTCCAGGCCAAGCCGAGTATTCCCTCGGCACGCTCCTCCAGGCTTCTGGTGGGATCCACCCTGGGATCTGGACTGGGACAGAGGTGAAAGATCTCCGAGCTGAGGTCCCTGGTGGGCACAAAAGGGGTTTTTGGGATGAGGAGCTCCACAAAGGGGATTTTGCCCTCCCTAATCCTTCTGGAGAAGGAGCTGTGGGGGAACCATGCAGGAACTCCCTCCTGTCCCACCCCAGCTCTTCCAGAGGGTTTTCCATGGGACAACAGGAGGTGGCTCCTTGTGAAGAAAGGAGTCCCTCATGTCCCACCTCAGCTTTTCCAAGAGATTTTCCATGGGACAGTTGGATGTGGCTTCTCCTGGTTCAGCTCCAGAGCCTCCTGGGCAGGGTGGAGCTCTGTCTGTGGCAGCAGAGGAGCCCCCCCGGCCCCGGTGAGGCCGTGGAGAAGGGCGGGAACAGGGGAATGGGATCATTATTAAGGCCATGTGGATAATTGGGGCAGAATTCCAGGCCTGGCAGGCTGGGAGAGCTGGGCCTCACCACACCCATGGCCAACAATTCCCATTCTTGTTGGCATTCCCGGGGGGGGCCGGGGCAGCCCTCGCACGCCTGCGCTCACATTTTTCTTGGGAGCACCATGCTGAGGGACAGGAAATTCCCAGCAAAACGTTGTCCCATTGTCTCCATGCACCTGGATCCCAAAGAACAGAGAGAGGAGGCAGCTCTGTGTCACTTTTCCAAGCTTCCACTGAGCTGCAAGAACTTTCCAAGCATGGCACTGCTCATCCCAAAAATCTCCAAGAGGATTTGCACCGGGGGGAAAATGTGGAGGTCAGTTCATTACAGGGGTTGGGGTTTAATTCCAGGGGTGGTTTCAGCAGGAGCTGCTGGAATAAATCTCTCCATAGGCTTTGGAAGCTCCTGGGCCAGGCTCAGGTCTCACGACCCCTCTGCAATCCCAAGTCACATTCCCGGTGTCCATAAAGATGCTGCAAGTTTGGAGACTCAGAAATGAAAGGAGGATTTGGCCTGAGATTTCTCCCACCAAACCTTTCTCATGCAAATCCCAGCCCTCTGCACGTGCCTGGAATACCAAATCAGCCCCAATTCCACTGCTCGGGCTCACATTCCCTCATGGAATCCACACTTCCAGGTTTTTCCGTGCTGGGAACAGGCACACGGCTCTCTCTGTCCGTGTGTATCCTGCTGGTGGAGATTCCTCTGGCTCCAAACCCAAATGGTTCCGGTCACACCACCTGCAGTGTGGACCCATCCTGTGGGAAGGCCAACTGGGAATATTTGCCCATGGGAATTGGGATAATTCCTTCTGGCACGTGGCACTCAGCGCTGTGGTTTGGTTGGCACGGTGGTGGTGGATCAAAGGTTGGACTCCACGGCCTTGGAGGTGTTTTCCAGCCTAAATGATCCCGTGATTCCATCAGGACGTGACACGAAATCCAGGAAGTCCGTGAGGAGCTTTCCTCGGGCTCTCGGTGGTGGATGTGGGATGGGAAGGATAACCCCCCCCCAGATCAGGTTCTGACCATCAGGCAGAAGTGCTGGAAGAGAACACAGTGCTTTTCCACGGCATTTTTCCAGGACGCCAAGCGTCTCCAAGGAGCAGAGCCCTCATTCCCAGCCCCTCAGGTGCGGAGCCGAGCCGGGGGAATTGACTTTTGTCTGGCTCCGAGTGGTGCTGCTCCTGCTGCAGCTGGGAGGGGATTTCCCGTCAGCTGCTGGAGAAAACCCCTCCTCCACGGAGGGAGCTGATATTCCGTGAATAAATTGAAGTGGTCAAGTCCCGTTTTGTGTGGAAAGCGCGGTTCCCTGCCGGGGATCCGGCTCCTCGGGACTTTGGGGATATAAATAACTTCACAGGCTCCTTCTCCAAATGAAAGCAACATTCAGTTATTTGATTTTTTTTTCCTCTCTTTTTTTAATTTTATGCAAATGATCTTCTGTTCTGTGTTATTATGTAAACGAGCCAACTGAAATGGTAATGAGGGAACCCAAAGTATGCATATATTAACTGCTGTAGAGAGCTCTACACCTCCAGAAATGGCACCAAATCCCATTTCCAAGGGAGGGACAGGTGTCCCAAGGGGGAAGGTTTTCCTCCAGGATGTGGTTATTGCTGCAGTCCTCCAGAGAATAGCCAAGCATTGGATCCAGACAGCGATCCAGCACTGAAATTCCTGATTTTCAGTGCGGGAAAATGGCTGGAGTTTCGTTGCCACCAGTCTGGGAAGCAGCAGGTCACATCCCACCTCTCATATCCCGACTCAGATCGGAGTCAGCACTGTCAGATATCCTGTGATGGAGGCAGAGCTGTGGGAATTATTCTCTCCAAACACTCCATTGCAGCAGGGAATCCGTGGGGAAGCCATTCCTCCATGCACTGGTTTGGGACTGGGGAGAAAGGAGCATTCCCATGGGTGATCCCATGTAGGATGAGACACACCAAGAGCGGCGTTAAGGCAGAGGCAAAGCCCATTTCCAAAGGTCAGGTGGTCTCCAGTGAAATCCATGGCAAAACTCACTGGTGTTAAAGGAATTGAAATATTTCTGCTTCCCACACCTCACCCCTGCTGCTCCGTGGGATCCTCTGCTGCGGGGGACACACCTCAGGCCAGGAAAAACACCCTGAGGAGAAGAACACTAAAAATATCTTCATTTTCTACCTTCTTCAAGAGGGTCAAAAGCCTCCATTTCGCACTTTTCCAAAACTCCCTGAGAGAGCTGAAGCTCAGCCCACAGAGCAGAGATGCCTCAAATCCCTCCAAATCCTCGTGTCCGGCTGAGGTGTGAGGCCATTCCAGGGCCTTTTCCCAAAAAGGCGGAGCAGGTGTTGGACACAGAGGTGCTCTGAGCTCGCAGGGGTGGCTGGGCTGGAGAAACCTTGGCCAAAATCCACCTCCTTGTGTCCCATGTCAGCAATATTTGGCTCCAAACAACCTGGGATACAACACCATGGATCCGACTGTTCCCAGTTTGTGGGCTCGGGAGTGGAGTGGGATCCTCCTGCAGGCAGTGGGAATCTTCTCCCTGATCCCAAGGCGTGTGGAAGGGAAATATCTGCAGCTTCTGGCTGATAATTAAATAAAAACAAGCAAATAATGGATAATTTGTTATAGGAAAAGCTCCCCCGAGTGCCTTGGCCTGATCCAAGAGCTCAGATCCAAGAGCCTGTGGAAGCTTTCCCTGAGCCGGCTGGGTTTGGAACGAGCCCATGGTGGTAATAAAACCAAATCCCTGTAATTAGGGAAAAGGGAAAATCCGAAAGATGCCGTTGGAGCCATTCAGGGCTGGAAATCCGTGTCCTGATTGGGCTGGGAGCTCAGGACAGCCCGGGATGGGGGAGCACCCCAGCGCTGAGCCCCTGGAATGGCGATTCCCAGGAAAGCTGGGGTGTCCTGAGGGCGGGACGAGGACACATCACCAGTTTGGGATCCGGCTGTCCCGCTCCTGGACTCTGCCTGTCATTCCCTAAGGAAGCTCCAGCTGCTCCCCCAGGCCTGTCCTTCCTTCCTGCAGGACCATCCTGGCCGGGTTCCTGCACCATGCAAAACACCAACATCATTCCAGGCCATGCCACAGCCTTTCCTTGAGTGCGTTTTCCCGAAGATTTAGAGATTTATTCCCGGAAAGACCCAAAAATCAGCATTTATCGCTCACAAACCAGTGCAGATATTTCCAGCTTCCCTCTCTCTCCCAGGCAGATCTGAAAATCTTCCCAGTTCGGGGCCGATTGTTTCAATCCCTTTTTCTCCTGGGGGGTTTCAGCGGATCTTTCCTGCCTTCCCAGAAATAGAACACAAACACCTCCCACTCGGATGTTTTGTGAAGTTATTTCCATTCAAACAAACAAACTCGCTTCCGTCTGGGAATTCCGGGAAGCGCTTTGGAGGGGTTTTGCTGTTGCTGTATCCCATCCCCAGGCTGGATCCCAGCCAGCTGCTCCAGGGTCGGACACTCGGCTCCAGAGGGATGCTCGGGATCCGGCTCCGGAGCCTCACCTGACGTTGTTCCGATGGATTTCGCTCCAAGCTCCTCCTCTGCCGAGCTGATTTCTCACAAATGTTGGGAAGATCTGGATTTTTGTCGGAATTTTGTCCAGGTTTTTTTATTCCCATCTCCATGTGGGGACCAGGAGATGCTCCCAAAGCCAACAGATCCTCTGGGATCTGCCCACCTGGACAGGTCCCAGCAGGTGCTCCTTGGGTTCTCCTGGTGGGGAAAAGAGGGATTTGTAGGAAAAGCTTTTCCATCTGCTCATTCCAGGAGCAGGGGAGCACAAATGGCACTATAAATATGTGTATATATACAGAAATATATAGAAATAAATACATAGAAATAAATATAAATTTAGAAAATATAGAAAATAAATGCAAACCATATAAATGTATATAAATATAAATAAATATATAAAATATAGACATTTAGAAAATATATATAAATAAATATGTACTAATATACATACATTTATAAAAATAGAGAAATATATTAAATATATTGACTATAAGTATATATAAATATATTAAATATAGAAACTATATAAAATAAATAAAAATATATAAATAAATATATAAATAGATATCTAAAGTAGAGGTGCACAAATGGTGCACTAGATAGAATAAACATATATAAATATATTAAATATATATGAAATATAAGTGTATACAAATACATGAAATATATAAAAATTAATATATAAATATATGTAATTGAGAAGCACAAATGGGACTAGATAGAATAAATACGTATAAGTATATAAAATACATCTAAAGATACTGAATATATAAATTAATAGATAAATATATATATAATAGGGGAGCACAAATAGCACTAGATAGATATAAATATAGATAATATTTTTCTCCTTTCACACTCTTAAGAAGCNATATGTGTATATATACAGAAATATATAGAAATAAATACATAGAAATAAATATAAATTTAGAAAATATAGAAAATAAATGCAAACCATATAAATGTATATAAATATAAATAAATATATAAAATATAGACATTTAGAAAATATATATAAATAAATATGTACTAATATACATACATTTATAAAAATAGAGAA
>VXBT01002872.1:0-13836 GCA_013400235.1 Oriolus oriolus
CCACACTGGAGCAGGTGGATGCATGAGAGGAGGCTATGACCACATGGGAAACCTGTGCTGGAGCAGGGTCCTGGCAGAGATCTGCACACCTGGGCAGAGAGGAGCCTATGTTGGAGCAGGTTTCCTGTAGGACCCTGTGGGGGACCCACGCTGGAGCAGCCTGTCCTCGGAGGACTGCACCCCATGAACCGTGACCCACATTGCAGCAGTTTGTGGAGAACTGTTGCCCATGAGATGGACTCATGTTGGAGAAGTTCATGGAGAGCTGTCTCCTGTGGGAGGGACCCCACACTGGATCAGGGGAACAACTCCTCTCCCTGAGCAGTGGCAGAAACAACTTATGATGAACTGACCATAACCCACATTCACTGTCTCCCTGCACTGATGTGGGGTAGGAGATAAAGCTGGGAAGGAGGGAGGGGTGGAAGGAAGGTGTTTTTAATGTCTGCTTTTTCTCATTATCCTGCTCTGATTTTGTTACTAATAAATTCAACTAATATCTAATGGCCTGTTATGCCCATGACAGTATTTGATGAGCAATCTCTCCCAGTTCTTATCTCAGCCCACAAACCATTTTTTTATTTTCTCTCCCCTCTCCAGCTGCAGAGGGGAGGGATACAGTGGCTTTGGTGGGTGCCTGGCATTCAGCCAGGGTCAGCCCAGTACATGCAGTCACTGAAGAAGAGAATTAGGCAGACCACATCCTTTACAAAACTAGCCATCTTGCAGTCATATTCCCAATAGTAAATGCACACATTTTAAGTCTTTTAAATGATATCTGTCAGTTCACATTACCATAACTTTTGGATTTTTTGGTTTTGGCATCAGTTACTTTTTCTAGCAGTAGTTTGATGATCGGGTAAGGCAGTTTTCCAGATAATCCTGTCAGGTCACTTGGTCCACAGTAGAGGAAAAGAAGAAAACAGGAAAATGAAGAGATGACCTTCAGGCACACACGACCTTCTGGTCCAAAATGCAAGCTGCAGATTTCAAATACAAGTTATCAAAGTGCTCAGAGTTAATGGTAAGATTCCTTTTGAAAGAAGAGGTAGATGATAACTTTGAAGAGAGAATCTTAAAGAGAGGTGGATAAAGGGGCAAGGGGGTGGAAGTGGGGAGGGGTGCACAAACAGAAACATTGCAACATTGTTCTTAAACCAGTAAGTGTGGGTTTTCTTTCATCATTAAAGATGAAATGAAGAGTCTATCCTATCTATAAACCTTGTTGTGCTTGCTGTGCTTTCCAACAAAACTAAAACTTTTATTAAAAAACAGCTCAGTGTTTTTACCATTACTTACCAGAAAGTTTAGTTGACAATAGTTACTGATAAATTCTGATTCTACTTCAAGAAGTAAGCTTATCTGAAAGCTCAGTGTAGAATTTAAGTCAAACTTCATCTCTTGCTGAATTGCAATGAAATTTTACTTCAAATGTGGTGTCTCCTAGTTTGTAACATAAAACTGAAGTGCTTACAAAGAGTGAGCTGAACGTTGTCTCGAGAAAGTATTTGTGCTAGTTAGATTCACTGATTTAGTGTCTTGGTAAGAACTGTTCTCTTCCCCATATCACCCTTGCCCTTCCGTCTGACAGTAGACTTTCTGGATGGACTGTATTCTCAAAAAGATCTGCCTACTGAATGATGAGGCAGTCTTAACTTTTTATAACTCAAGGTCCCAGAAAGGCACACTTAAGTCAAATTAGTTTCTTTGGAGATCCTAACAGTCACTGTGAAAATAACTGTAAAAAAGAAGAGATTATTCTACAGAAGCTACTTGCTCTCCCTCCTTTCTTACCAGAGGGTCTTGTAACATTCCTCTGCCAGGCTAAAGGTCAGAAGGAAACGATGAACAGAGGCAAGTCCTTGCTTGGGACAAGAAGCAAGACGCCTCCTTGCCCATCTCACCATCCCTTTAGATGCCTTTCTGTACAATAGTTACGGATAAGGAAGGTCATGCAACGGATGATGAGGATGAAGGTCCCGCTCCAGCAGAGGTGTTATCAAGGCCAGAAAGGACTACAGCTCACAAGAAGATCAGTACCATGAGGAAGAAACTAATGGTTGTAGCGGTAGATGGTTCCCTTCTCAGGGGAATGGAAGATCCAGTATGCTGGAAGGATACTACCCTCAAGGAAGTCTGCTGCACCCCTGGGGTCAGGGTTAGGGACATCACCATGAAATTTCCTTGCCTGGTACAGTGCTCAGGCTACTACTCAATGCTGATCCTCCATGAGAGTGGTGATGAAGTCACAACATGTAGTCAGTCCAAAGGCCATCAAAAGAGATTTCAAGGCCTTGGGACAACTGGTGAGGGAATCAGGGGCACAGGTTATTTTTTTCCTCCATTCTTCCATGTGCAGGTAGTGACTGAAAGAAACAGATGGATCCAGTCTATTAACATGTGGCTCTGCAGCTCATGTCACTGCCAAAATTTTGGGTTGTTTGATAATGGGATGGCTAAGATAGCACCACACTTGCTGGTATCAGATAGGACCAGAAGTATCACCTCTCTGAAAAGAGAGGGTCTTTGGTCAAGGGTTAGCAAGAGTCATTGATACAGCTTTAAACAAGTTATGACTGGGAGGAGGGAGGTATCATGCTACTTAATAGTGATAAGGTATGGGATTGTGGCAGTCTTAGCAAGAATTCAGAGATGCAGCAGCACGTGAGTCCAGTGAGAGTGAATTATTTATTAATTTACAATACCATTTATACATCTTAGTTCCAAAAAAACATTGGACAGTGTCCACACTTGTCCTGAGGTGATTGGAGAAAGCCCTAGACATCCACTTCAGACTATTTGTCCCATGTACTAAAAAACAGAACTTAAAAAACACCAGATGTGAAAGTTATTTACAAAAACCTATCTTACTGTTTACATAGCTTGCATAGCAAAGGAAAATTCTCACAGAATTAGTGCAAGGAGATGGAAAATCTCTCTGCTTAGCAGCATTTCCCCCACATGGGATGACTTGCCATCCTATTTATATCAGTTAGGTGTCAGAGCCAGCAAGAGACACCCAGAGCCTGGAGAGGGATTGCAGGTCAGCAGGAGAACATCTGGAGGGCAGCAGAAAGGGATTCCAGCCAGTCCAGAGAGAAAGTAATTTTCACTGGGGGCGAAACTTAAATGCCTCTATGCTAACACATCCAGCACAGGGAATGAAGTAGAGACATATGCATGCCTGCAGGTCTATGATCTTACTGGCATCATGGAAACATGGTGGAAACTCTTATGACTGGAGTGCTGGAATGGAAGGACACAGTCCCTTCAGGAAGGACAGGCAGGGGGTATGAGGAAGAGGTGTCAACCTGTCAGTGACCATCTGGAGCGCATGGAACTCCACCTGGAATGGATAAGGAGCTAACTTAGAGCTTATGGGGGAGGATTAAAGGGAGGGAAAGCATAGGTAACTTTATAGTGGAGGCCTGCTACAGGCCACCTGACCAGGAAGACCAAGCCAATGAAGCTCTCCACAGACAGAGAGGAAAAGCCTCACATTCACAAGCCCTGGGACTCATGGGGGATTCCAACCACCGCAACAGCCATGTGGAGGACCAGGCATAAGCACCTTAAGTATGTTTTGCCACAAACATTTAAATTTAAAACACAAATAGGTAGCTTACAGAGCACAGAAACAGGGAAAGGCAGCCTGGGAGTAAAACAGAGAAATTGTCCAAACAGCCAGGGAGATGAAATAACTGTTGTTGTTGTTGTTATTACTAGTATAATGAGGGAGAAAAAGAGAGAGAGGAGTAAAACCCAAGACAAACAAATGAGGTGCAGTACAGTGGCTCAGCACCCATCGACTGATGCCCAGCCTGTTCCCTTCACTGATGAGTGCTCCAGCCACACTGCCCAAGTTGCAGAAGGTGAAAGCAGGGAGATGGTTAGGAAAGCTAAAGCACCGACAGAAGTAAATCTGACCAAGAACATCAAGGGTAACAAAAATCTTCCTTAGGTACATTAGCAGTAAAAGACTAGGGAAAATGTGGCTCCTTTCAGGAGGGATATGGAAGACCTTCACCAGCAAGTGCTCAGCCACACTGCCCAAGTCACATAAGGTGAGAGCAGGGATTGGGAAAATGAAGAAATGCCCTCTGCAGGAGACTCGAGAACATCGAAGGAACCTGAAGGTGCATAAGTCCATTAAACTGACACAAAAGAGCAATAAAAAGCAGATTCATTTCATCTTTTGCTCTGCTATCCCCACCTCATCTAAGCTAGAAGTCTTCAACATCATCCATCTCTTACTCTCCTCCCTCCACCTCACATCACAGTTGTTTACTAATTTTAGCACAGAGCTGGTAAATACTGTCAGAGCTTGAGCTCACTCAAATGCTCTCAAGATGGACAGTTATCTTGATTTTTAGGTAATGATCAACTGCAAACACATTGAAACAAGATGCTTTAAGATTTTTTAAATTCATTTATTACCTGTGCACAGGAGAAGTAACTACCAATAGAAACTCAAAAGCTATACAGTATTTTTTTATTTTGTGGTTAAACGTAATTAGAGTATCACATGACCATGAATAAAAGCAATTTCTCCAATTACAAATTGGAATATATGTTAAAATCTCAGTGGAACAAGCCAAATAGCCATAGAAGCAATTCCAGAGCACAAGGCTGTGGCTCTTTAATTTGCACAATGACAAAAGTAATTTACAGTTAATCTGTGAATATTGAGATAATGTTATAATGCAATTTCTGTACAGTTAAATGTAAAGAGACAACCAGAACAGTAATTCTAGTATATTTTAAATGAAGTTGCTTAAGCATTTTTTCTCAGATAGTTACCAAAGATTCTGGAAGATTCTACACTAAACCCAAGTCCTATTATTTTTTTTTCCTGTTTTTTTGTGGGGTTTTTTTTGGTGTTTTTTTTGTGGGGTTTTTTTTGCTTGTTTTTTGGGAGTTTTTTGTTTGTTTGTTTTTTCATTACTTACAATTTACTCTATTGTAATGTGTAAATCTCTAGAAATGAGCTGTCTCTGTTGTATATAGTGTGTTTATACTTTATACAAATTAAAGCAAAAGATGGTAGATTACTCCAGTGGTATAAATCTTCCAGCATTTTGCTAGTTAAGAAGAAAAAACATGCCAAAATCACAATAAGCAGTATTGGTACCCACAGCTTCAATTAATTTCTTTCCTTTTTAATTTGTAATCTACATAAATTACTACTGAAGGATACTGTTTAAGTAGTAAATAAATCGGCCATTTGTAGGTCAGACAAAACTTGTTCATCCAACTGTGAAAGCTGATATTGTTTCCAAAAAATCACAAATAATGCAGAACAAAAGAACTGATGCACTCAGAGTCAAAATGCATTGATTCCCACTGTCTGAAGAAAACTACTGCACTCTTCCTTCAAATGCATCAGACTGGTTTTAGTTATAACAAGACAATCCCAAGAGTCAGAATGAAATAAAGCAATTTGAAAGATTTAAGAGCTGTTATCAAAAATAAATTACATTTTTTCAAGTTAAAAGAAACACTGCTATGAAGGCTGAGAGCCAAGCAGCCTTTCAATAGCTGCATTGATGTCTCCTCCTGTTGCTATTAGTGCTTGTAAATTTGCTTCACGGTTCAGAAAGCCCATTGCGCTCAGCTGTTCCAGTTGTTGCTGAAATCGAACTTCTGGATTTTGTAACTGCTAAGAACAAAATTTCAAGCTATAAAAACATAATACATATTTAGCAAAATACAGGATTTAAACATAGGTGGGTTCCACACCACTCTGTCTCTTCCAGTTTTTGACTACACCTTGTTCAAGTTCCAAAAAATATATTCAGACAAATTCAATTAACAATTGAAGAATTCTTTTTTAACAAGTCAGCACCGTCAAATTATCTACACTTATATAACATTCCTGAACTCCAGGAAAAACTGATTGTTTGATAGAGGAGGATTCAAATTAAACTGGGTATGTGTATGTCCCATGAATAGTTTCTCAAAGATATGCATACAGGTGTTTTTTAAAACAAAACAGAGTTCAACCTAGCAATGTGGAACAGCAAAGTTTATGCTGTTTTCAGCAATACTGAATATCACAGGCTTTATTTTTCTTCAACATAAAGATCAGCTCTTTTGTAACACTCCCAAGTATTTGTTGACTAAAATTACCAAAATCCTAATTGCTGGAAAGCTTGAGTCTAAGGCAAACTGTTAGCTGTGCTTTATAGAAAGATCCTGTTTACACAAACTCATGACAAAATTCTTCATGGTCTCAATGCTATGACCTTCAGAGGCATGTTTTTAATCAGAACTATTACAGGAAAATTATATTCTGCAAAGTAGCATCTTAAAATCAATGACTCAGTTTAGATTAGTACAGAAAACTTGTGCACCTACTGCTAATTTTCCTTTTTTTCTAATTCAGCAGTTTCATACATCAAGAAATTACCACCCAGATTTAAAATTTGTGGATGGTTCCATACCAACAAAACAAAACAGAATGTTGTCTCAGAAGTCTAAGATTTGGAAGCATAAGTGAAAATATATAAGAATCTGGTTTGCTACAGTAACAACCACCACCGCTTTCTCATGGTTATATAACAAGAGAAAAAAGTCTGTCAGAGCAGCAAAGCTGAACTAACTCAGCCCATGGTAAGAGAGGAGGAAAAAGCAGGACTACTCTTTCCATGAGCAGTCTGACATTACACTGGGTATGTCCCGTGTGAAGGTGCTGTTTCACACAGCACTCCAGAAAGCTAACAGCATGGCTCTCTTAAAGCCAGTCTTGCTCACCACCTTATGACTACCAGCTTGCTACTGGAGCTCTCTGGAAACCCTTAATCCCACTATGGTAACAAAACGCACTGCAGTCTGGACCTGCAGGATGCTAGGGAAGCCATACAAGAAATTCTGGCTCCAAATAGGCAGTGTGGCTATTCTGAAGAAGTGGACAGAGGCTTACTTATCGCTAAAGAATAACAGTCATCAGTACAGGCAAAGCGTGCAGAGGTAACAGCATTCAGTATGCTTAAGCTTTACTCTTGCCTGAACCCACACTACAGTTGTCAGTGAATCTTATCATCTCAGTCTGCCTCTATCTTTACAAGCATTTCAGAACTCAGTGGGATGAAGATGAGTATATAAAAATCAACTGTTCAGACGACACTTTACTCAAACTGGATGTTTTTTCAGCATTTACTTGCTCAGCTTCAACAGCACTTTTAAGCCTCCTCTACTGACCTTTGACCAGAAGCATCCAGTGGGCTCTCCCCTCAACTATCTGCCTTCTTTCCAGTGCTTTAAAATTAAAAATAAAGTAAGAAGTAAAAACATCTAGAATATAATGATGTACTTTACCTGAGCATTTGCACCAGCAAGTGCCTGCAACATCTGGTGGACAAACTGCTGATGACTATGTTCAGCAGTTCCTGAAGGTGGACTTGTACTTTCAGTGGAAACAGAACTAGGTACAGTGGATGCTGTAGGAGCTCCGCTGCTTCCCACTCCACCTAAACCAGGATTAAATCTGTATAAATTACAGAAAAAGAAATACATCACTTGAATAATAAATACTAGTGGGTACAAATTCTGTCAAAGAGAAAATAACAATTTGAGTAATGTACTGAAACAAGTACCAGAGTCATCACTGCTTAGAACTGCACAGCAGACAAAAATGCGGCAGATTCTAAAACAAGTTTAATTCAACTAAAAAAGGCAAGAGGACAAATCTTTAATAAAGACTCTATAAATCTCTAAATCTAAAAAGAATGAATAACACAAGGAAAGACTTCCTGTCTAAATTTGTAAGATCAATTCTTACCCTGGTATAAGCCCCGGTGCTTCTGTTGCTAACGTCTGCAAGCCCTGCTGAATTTGTAGCAGAGCCTGCATTGCTCTGGGGTTTGACATAGCTGATAACGTGTCAGGATTCTGCATCTAAGAAAAGGAGAGAAACTCTTCATTATATGTAGATGTTCCAAGGTAATTTTTATTGCTAGATATCTTATAGAATCTGACATAATTTCAGAACTTGGCTTTCGATTTTGTAGTTGAAAATTACAGGAAATCCTTCAGTTATTTTTTCTTCTGTGAGAAAACTTCCATAGACGGTGGTCAATGAACTCTCTAGATGTAGAAAAAGCCTTTCAAATGAGAATTATACAAGTATTTTTCATACATATCTCAATCTTCCAAGGCCACAAGACTGAATCAGTACACCATTCTAGAATTAGTCTCCTATACCATACTACTGGTAAGCAACAATGCTGAACATGATGAAATTCAACCAATAAATGCTTAAGAAAAAGTAGTAAGCTCCTTTTTTCCTAGCTAATTTCAGATCACAGCAATTTGATTGTGACTATTTATACACATCTTCTTATCTGTAGTGCCCTTACAGCCTGAAATGTAAACAAACATACTGCAAAATACATCAGCAAACAAATGTATAATATTCAAGGGTTCTCAGTCTACTGCGACTTCAATTACAAATTGGCTCTCACATCCACAAATAATTTAGAAGGCAAATCCTTTTCACTTCTGAAATGAAACATCCAAAAACCTCATTGCTTTAGACACAAACTCAAAACTAGTGGCTTATGGTCACCTTTGCACAGAGATGCAACAAGTAAGTGAAAAGCAATGTTTCAGTTACAAATAGCACAGTTTTGGTAATCAGACCTACTTCAAATAACAGATAGGCTTACTAATCTTAGCAGCTTTCCCCTGGCAACTAGACCAGGTTACTCTTGCTGAAAAAACACATTTGATTCATGTAGAAATCACAGATTAAGGTGAAACTTCCTCTGGTGCAGAGCAGAACTGCAGAATAGGACATGAAGAACTCTGATCTGGAGTATGGGTGCCTAAAAAGACTTCAAAAGAGCAAGTTAATATTCTCTATTCATCTCTCGGACTTTTATCTTCCTGACAGCTAAAAGTCAGAGAATAACTAAATGTACAGTAGATGGAAAAGATTGCTCAGATTTTAAAGAGGTAAACATTTTGGAGTCTCCAAAGAAAGCTGCTGCAACCACTTCATTAAAATATTTAAATCATGACTTACTGTCTGATATTTGAAGCTGTCTTACATAGGTGGTGGCCCAACGATTCTTAGAGCACATAGGTGACCTGGACCTCATCTCTATTAATGTTATTAATTCCAGTAGTAGCCATTCTTCCCTAGTTCTGCTGGGCAATTGCCCTTAATTGCAAAAGATGCCTTCTATTATGCAGATTCCATGGTTTCTATCTCCTAATCCCATAATATAAACACCAGTAGATAAGCAAGAAAACACAAGTTGAAATATTACCAACACCCTGAGAATACCCAGATATTTCTCCACTTCACACCTCACCTGCTAATGCTGTCAAGTCATCTAACTTTAGACAGTGAATACAACAGAGAACTATTTGTGCAGATAGACTCCAAGGTGATAATAACAGGAGATACTCAAAGGAAACAGAAATAATTCCTACTGCGCCTTCATTTATGTGTTGAAATCTGTGAGTAATTAATGTGGCACTAGTTCCTCAGATACTACTGAGTCATTACAAAGCAGTGGCCGTACGAAACACCACAGCCATTCATGTGGTTCAAACAATATAAACAGTACCTTCTGAACACCGAACTTGCTACTATAATTCATGTATGTGCTCATTATTTTACTCATAAAAACTCCTGTGCGCAGTCAGATCTTGGCAATGCATATTTACACTGATTTGCAAGGACTGCCTAATGACAGAACTCATGCAGTGGATTAGGCTTTCAATTCCTAAAAAAACCTTGCTTGCTACTATTTAGGGAACACAGTACTACTACACACTGTGGCAGCTAATACCAAGCAGATAACTGGACTGCAAACACAATCTTGGTATGAGCGGAAGACAATGGTAGAGCAATCTTTACAGGAAAGACTTCAGAACCCACTTCTTTTAAATTAGCTAATGACTTGGGTCTTTCAAGGCATGCTGTAGGACCTCTTTTCCAAATATTTAAGGCAGGTTTGAAGAGGCATGAGAAAAGCATAGTGAAACTTTAACTAGTAGTGTGAAAAGCACTATTCTTCTTAACTTATGAAACAAATCTTGTCACAGACAGGCATTTTCCAGCTGGTGTGCAGTAAGAACATTTTTTCTATGCAAAGAAGCAAGAACAAATCTTGGTGGTTGTGCTAGTCATAGGCAACAGTCAGGTTTAACTTTTGAAAGAGATGGAGACATTAAGCAAGAATGTTATCAAGTAACAATCTAACTTAGTAGCTAAAGCTAATGAGAATATATTGCAGAATCTAGCTATTAGCCAAATCAAAGACAGGCACCAGTTTACTAAAAATATTGCTCATTGACTTGAAGACCTTTATTAAGAGCCAGTATCTCATCTTACTTGCTGAAGGAAAGTTGGAAGTTGTTGTCTCATTTGTTCCTGAAGTTGAGGATTTCCAACAAATAAAGGATTATTCAACATCATCTATAGGACAAAAATATTTAACTTGAAAGATCAAGCAGTAAAAACCACTGGAGGTTTTAGAACAACTACTAATAATATAGTAATAGTCTATAAAAATTACCTCACAGAATAATATCATCTAGTCCTTTGGCCAAAACTTTCTGGGGGTCAAAAAGACTTTCTATCTTTTTGTTTGTTTGTTTGTTTTGCTTTTGCTTGGTTGCGGTTTTTTATCTCGTAAATGAATTAATTTCCAGATACAAATGAGGTAGTCTTGCCAAGTATTACAAGAAAATCCTTTTCTGTACAGCCTCCACTACAAATCTAAGTAATAGCTTTGCTGTAAAAATATCACCTGAATTAAAGGATTTCTAAGTGAGTATTTAACACAGAAAAGATAATATTTTTTCAATCTCAGTTCAGAATTTGACTTGCAATATTAGTGCTTCAAATAAAATTTGAAAGCACTTCTACAACACTGTTCATAAAACAGCTTCTCCATTTTTACAGTGAGCACAGGTCACAAACAAGAAGTTAAAACCAGAGTCATAGCTAGATATAGCACTGAGTCTCCTCCCTTCACTTCTCCCAAACTAATGGGGGTTATTTATTTACTGTTAGGTCTGCCTTAATTTAGAATCAAAGCATTTGTTTTGTCTAACTGTTTCTTATGCTGGATCACAAGTTTAGGGCTGTACAAAAGATACACAACCCTACAAGTTATTTTAGAAGCATGTCAGGCATGATATCCAATCACAAATTGAAAAAACTCACTGCAACAAATTGTTAAATGTAAGCAGGTAATAATTTCAGTGAGTTAGAAATTAACACTAAAAACTGGCCCATCCGCCACAGGCAATTGTTGAGCTTTTGGGTTTTGTCTTTTTTTATTTTAATACACACAATGTATTACTATACCAAATGCAATTTACCTGTACTGCAAGATCAGGATTCTGGCTTAATGACTGCATCATGCTTCTCATGTAGGGTGCAGACAACATATTCTGCATAAGTTGTGGGTTTTCTGTTATCTGCTGTAATAAGCTCTGCATTCCTGGTGTGTTGAACATACCAGCTTAAAGAAAAGTTAAAGGGTGCTTTAGTAAACATCCTGACTACTATCAGAGAAAGTACACTATCTAAACCCAGAATATAAACACTTGGTTTCCATGAGTTTAAGACCCTGAAATACACCTCAACGTGGTTCTGCTTACACAGACACACCTACCCTATAAGTTAAGACAGACATTGTATCCAACACGCACTCCCATCCAAGTACCCACATTATTAGCTGTTTTCCCATTTGCCTTAGAACAGAAAAAATACTAAAATTCATCAACAGTTTCATTACCTTTGTTATTTTAAGGCAGTATACAAGTATTATTATCACTCAGATTATTTTTCCTATTTTTTTATTTTTCCTATTTTTCTGCAGAGGACTTTGATAATAGTAAAACATTCTACAAAAGTAAATAGCAATAAAAACTGAATCAAAAACTGTCTTCCTAATGAAAGAATCATTTCAGCAGGTTTCCAAGTATGTGCAAATACATACAGTTGAAGTAACAAACGCACCTCCAAGTCCAGGTCCCATATTCGGTCCAGTTGAGCTCTGTCCCGTAGTGCCAGAAGTACTATTTTCAGCATTACTGCTGCTACTGCTCTCACCACTAGTGCCGGTATTAGTCGTGGAAGTCTGTGAGCTGGATTGAGGAGCCCATGGATTTGGCAGAGGATCTCTATTTTCTGTACGAGATGGCTGACCGTCCCCTCCTGATGATTCATTGCTTACTAAGGAAGCAAATGGGTTACCTCCAAACTACAGAGAAAGGAAAGCAAACACATATCATCTACAAATTTCTAAATCATACATGAAAATAAATGTTTATGGCTGTTAATCAATTATACTCACCACTCTGCAGTTAATTAAATGCAAATATTGCAAAAAGACACCAGCACTGAGAGATAAAAGGACCCCCCAAAAAATTAAGTCACATTTCTTTTTGAAAGTAGCGTTGCTACTACATTGTATTTTGATCACAGTAAAATTGATCTTGCATGTATCTTGCATACTGGTTTCTGACTTTAAAGTCTTCTATTCTTCCCACTTTCAGTTAAAAGTTACTAAACACACCCTTAAAAGGATTTTACTGGACCTCCAAATCTTAGAGCAATGAATTAAAGGAATTAAAAGTTAAGTAATAAACAACTCTATTAACTTTAAAATAGCTTCTCATCACACAAAGGGATAGCTGTATTTTTTCAGGCTCAGAATAACACAGGATTTTAAAAGTTCTTTCCTCTTAAGAGTAAAAGGCTGCATAGCAACTTCAAGTTTCAAGAAGTGTTTTGTCAAGTAAACATCTGGAAATTTAAATTACTTACATTCTTTTATTTAAAAAAATAATTATTTACTTTCCATGTCATTTGTAATGTTTTCTCACCTGTTCCTGCGCTGCGTTCAATATTGGCTCCTGAATGTCTGTGTACATACGCCGCAAGGCATTGTATCCCCCTGGTATACTTTCAAGGTTGCTCAAGGCTCGGTCCTGGTTTCGCATCATTTCCTGCATCATTGCAGGATTTCTAGCAAGTTCTAGTGTCTAGAGAAGTGGAACGTTTAATCTGTATTAATAAGAAATCCATTCTAAAGTGAAAACGTCAGCATTTTGCAGTATCTCAGTTATCCCTGTCTAACCCAGTTTAAAATTATGCTTAAAGCTGAATCAACCTGTCAGCTCAGCGTGAGTCAACACAATTCAGTATTTAGCCAGCATTCTACCACAACTGATTGGGTCAGGAAGACTGGCTAAACGTAAGTAAAACCTCTGAACGAGCTATTCTTTTCTCTCTTCATCTTTTCCACACAATGTACTCTTACTATTTCTAACATCACTATAGCAGACAGACTATAGTATGAAATTTGAAATAAATACATACAATTTCAAAAGCATCCATTAATCTCTTTGGGTTTTGACACATTTGCCACAAAACTTATCTTACTTTTAAAAACATTTACAAGTACCCTCAGTGAGACACAATGAAAATACATAGTATCTTGGAGAATTACAACTTATGGTAGAATTGCTGGCTAGACAACAGGTTTCAAGGGCAGACAGGCATATCCAGTTCTAGCCTCAGAAGACATGACTACACAGTATTCAATGACTTTCAAAACCATGCTGCAGATTTTCTGAATTATCAGTCTATTTTGGACATTAACAAGTAGAAATGTAGACACTGGCTGTCTATGGCAACCTTTTATGGATTTTGAATAAGACTAAATACTTCAAGAATGTTTACACACTCCACTAAGCATGTCCACTTCCTCCTCTGTTGTTTACAGTAACAGCAGAATCACAAGTCATGAACTAACAGATCCTTCTACATACCTGTCTCATTATATCTGGATTATTCAGCATGTGACT
>VXBT01002874.1:0-24381 GCA_013400235.1 Oriolus oriolus
GGGGCTAACTGCCTGTCCTGATTTGGTTTTTGTTCTAGGGCATTCAACTTTTTGTTAGGTATTAGTGCAAGGATACCTTTTTCAGCAACCTCTTTAGCTGTATGGTCAACTAATTGATTTCCTATATTAACTAGGGCATCTCCAAACTGATAAGCTTTACAAGGGCATCACAGCCACTTCTTTCAGTTTTTTCACACTTTGTAGTATTTGACTGATTTTTTCTTAATAGGAGACGTCTGGGCTGATAACAATTGCCTTTTCTTTCATATGGCTCCATGAGCAGGTATTATTCCAAAACAATATTTTATATCAGTTGGTATGTTTACCTTTTTTCCTTCAGTGATTTCTAGGTAAGGTCATTAAATCTGCTTTTGGTGCTAATGTGTTGAAAGGTAAAACCTGGTTTTCTGTTACCTGGGTTGAGCTTCCCACTGCATACCCAGCCCAGTTCCAGGTCCTGGATGGGATTGCTCTTAAGACCTGGTTGGCCAGAACACATTTGTTCAGTGGTTACCAGGCAGTCATGGTACAAAGGTCTCTGGGCTTCTTCTGAAGCCTGGAGAAAACATGGCTGGGATTTAGAGTAGTGTTTACTTTAAGCTCAATGTTGTCCTGCTCCAACTGAGCAACCTGGTATTTCAGTATCCTGCTGGTAATATCTAGTATTCTTTTTTTTTGTTCCAAACCATCTATTCTGTTCTAAACCATACATATCAGGTTTTGTGTTTCTCTGCAGCTACCACCACCTTCAGGTATCCAGGGCATCCATCAATTGCATTGTCCAGCTGTTTCCTTCCATGACCCCAAACACTGGCCAGTACTCCTAGTGCCAGGTGCATTCTCTCATGCACAAATAACTCAGATGGTTTGATTTAAATGTGAGAGTCCTAGTGCAGGGGTTGTCATTAAGGATATTTCATGGTCTTTTAGGCCCTCTGACTCTTAGGAGTCCATACCAAATATTTTCAGTGGAGAATCATGCAAGGGTTTTTCCAGTACCCCATAATTGCTGTGGTATGAGGTGTTGATTTAAATGTCTTCTTCGTCCTTTGTGTTTCCTCATTAAGAGGTTTTCTAAGAGCCAACAGAAATGGCAAGGAATGGCGTGAGCATGACTAAACACCTTTGGTGAGTACCATCCTTAGCTGATTTTAAATAACAGTTTGCCTTACACAGCTCTGTACACCTCAAAAAAGTTTCAGGAGCCAGTTTTGGAGCATGGCATCCTGCAGACCTAAACATGTACATACACAAAACAGAGATGAGTGACTGTGATAACTGTCCAGGCTTTTGTGCATTTCCTGCTGAATTTTCTGTAAGCAAGAAATCAGTTTATGTTCTGCTGAAAAAAATAACATTCATGCCCACAAATAGAGGATTTCTAACCCTTGCATTAGCATACAGCAGATCTTGTTTGAAGGGTTGCTTGCTCGTTACATTAAATGGAGACTGAAGTTATGTCAAGCAACCACTGCTGAGCTTTTTGGAGCTGATGTTGTAAAAATAAGTATCGCCATGGATTTTACTGGAAAAGCATAGAGAGGAATCTTACAAGGCCTAAAAACCAAAGTTCTAATTAAAGTGTACCTAAAATATTCAGCACAAAAGATATGGAAGGTGTTATTTCCTAGCACCTTTTTTTATTAAGCCCAGATAAAGGTACAATAGCTTCTACATTAAGTTAATTTGGCATGATGGTTAGCAGCTGTAATAACCTGTAAAGAAGATTGCATTGTTATTTCTGCTATGGTTTTTAAATATAAAGCAAAAGGTATCATTTAGAGGGCAGGTACTGTAACGTGTACAAGTTTTTGTCCAAAAGGCACCACTATAATTTTTCAATGTGTGCATCACTTTTCAACAGCTGTGCTTAGGAGGACGTGGAAGATGCAATTCTGCAAAGTGTGTAGCCTTCCTGTATACCTCAACTGCCTCCAGATGCCCCTAAATGTCTCCTACACTTAATCCAGTTAACACCATGAGAACCTGGCAGCCATCCTTTATACTTAGAGAATGGAGCTGGTGGCAGACAAAGCACATCATTGTGGAGTGGCAGGATGAAGAGGAGGGGAAGGGTGTTTGCAGGACCCAGCTCCCCCAGAGCTTGGAGCAGATTCCTTTTGTTCATCTTTCCATGCCATGGGAGAAGATTTATCATAGAGATTTGGTTTTTTTTTTTCTTTTCAAGTGTTCTTGCCTATGAATCTGTACATGCTCTGGGATGGCTCATTCTGCTTTTCACAATAACAATGTATATTTGTAAGTTAAAGCAAATTGTTTACTAAGAGAAAGAGGTCAAAGCTATTACTGGAATAAGGTGTCTCCTCAGAGAGGCTTCTTATTTAATAAGAAGAACACCACGTTCATTTAGTTTCCAGTTTTGCTTTCTGTTTGTCTTAACTCAGACTATTTATCGACTTTATTTCATTCCCTTTTTTCATCCCACAAACTTACCTCATGCTTTCCTATTACAAAAAGTAAAAAAAATTATATATATATTTTTTCATACTGAGCATGGGATGCAACAGTGCTGAGCTACGGTTTTATTGTAAAAAAAACCCCAAAAAACCCAATAAAATAACTAGGAAAAAAAGAAGTGAAGTATGTCCTGAGCTGGCTGAGCTTCTTGGAAACAAAGAAAGGAAAACAAACAAAGAAACTGCCAGAATTCCTAGTGCTTCAGTGAGGAGCTCTTATGGCTGCATCCTGAGTTTTCTCCTGAGGCTGCAATTATTCTTGTAAGGGGAAGGGCTGTGATCTTGAAAAACCTGATCACAAAATGGAGGAGAGAAGTGCAGCAGTGAGGGGAAGATCTCAGGACAGGGGTTTTTTTCAGTTGTGCCTCAAACCTGTCTTAAGCTATTTTATTTTAATGTGATGATTGTTTTGCATATTTCTAAAACCTCACAGGCTTGGTTGTTTTTAAAGAGTGATGCTAAGAGAGGGATTATGGCTTCAGGCAAGCAGAAAAAAGCAGCAGCAGGTGCCTTGTAGCTAGCTTTTCTTTTTCTCAGGAAAGGTTGGGCTACATGTGCTCAGCTTCTGTTTCAAACCTGACAGAAGGAAATCAAAAGATTTTTTCATCTTGTTAAAATGCAGTCAGCCAATGGTTTCCCTTTCCAAAATATTACTAGATATTATTACCGAATGTTCAGATTTTACATTCCTGACAAACAGGAAATATATGCCATACTAATAGGATGTCAATCAGAAAGATAGCATCAATTTTGTGGTTTCTAAATCATCCCCACCACCTGCTGAGCCTTTGATCATCCCAAACAATTAATTTAAGAGATACATGATTAAGAAATAAATACTTCCCAGTGAACCTGCAAGCTACAGTACATATAGCAAGCTCTGATCTTGCTCTCGGTGAAAACAAATCACTTGTATACAAAGAGGAATAGAAGAAGGGTGCTGGTAGAGTTTGCTGATCACCAGAGGCATCCTAATAACTGTGCATTAAAATATATCACTGTTTTTTAACTAATGTGGTGGGTCAATATACTTTAGGGATATACTTTTTTTTTCAGCAACAGGTAGTGGAATTGAATTTTTCAGCTATATTAATTAAAGCGGGTCTCTGCTGTGTGGAACATTTTGGAAATATTGACTTTAAAATTCTGAATTGAAATGAAATTCTAGAGTTTGTCATTCCCATGGGAAATCACAACTCTTCTCTCAGAAAACTGAAAATGTTATTTCAGCATTGTCAGAACTCTTTGTTGTTGTCCCTTTACATATGTGTAAACATAATTTATGTAATATTAAGTCAAAATTTCCTTCTAACTAGTTCGACTGGATTCATGCCTGTGTCTGAAGACTATTCCTCAATAGCAATGAGGGGAGGAGACATAGTTTTGACCAAAGCTAAAAAACAAAAAGAAAAGAAGAAAAATAAAAACCCCGCATTAAAAAAATCCAAACCATAAAACAAACCCCAAAAGCTTTATAAAGAGTTATAATTTATAAATGTAATAGTTCCTAAAACTTGCATACAAATAGTGGGTCTGTTCTCTGAGGTAGGAAGGTGGCAAGGTCTCCAGTGGAGACCAAGGACTAAGCCTCCATTGCAGCAGTGGATGAAGGAAGAGAGCTGCAGAAAGCTTGCAGGGGAGAAGTTGTTGGGGACTCATCAGGGCTGCAGGTACCGAGTGCACACTGGGCAGCATCAGCTGCCACCAGCTCCTGGGCAGGTCACAGGCTGCACGCACACTGCCTCCTCCTCCTCGCTGTCCTCTGCAAGCCGCAACACTTGGTCAGTGTCATGTCACTTTCCAATTAGGGGCTGCAGAGGCAGAGCTGAACTTTCCCTGAAATGAATCCACAAAGCAGCAGGAAGTTCTGACTACCGCTTTGGGTAACAACTCAAAAGCTTCACTGCTTGCCGAAGCCCATCCAGACCTCTGGAGTGTGAGTGAATAGAGACTTTCAGTCCTTTAGAAAGATCTCTGTTATTTTCTTTTTTTACTGTCTGATTTGAAAACGCTATAAGTGAAGAGTGTACTAGGAAGTTCTGAAAGCATTAATCTGCACCAGCCCACACTGCGAGGGCATGAAGAAGAGGTATAACCAGTATTTCAAAACAAAAGAGGTCTGACCAGTTCTTATTTTATGAGTCTTCATCTTCAAAGAGCAGGTCTCAAAGTATCCTACTACACAATACACTTAAGGTTGCAGCACTCATACCCAGACTCCATCTCTTATTCAAATCAATTAAACAGGAGATACCTACTCAAGTGTACTTGAAGATCTGAAACTTTCTTATCTTTGCACAGCATCTTAACAGGGATTTTGTACCAGCACTGAACTCAGTCCTTAAGCCTAATGCTGGGAGCTAATTAGGAGACTTTCAGCTATTACTGAAATGAATGGGTGTTTTAATGGTCAGCAGTTTGCAGAATTGGGTTCTGAAAAGGAAGGAACATACAGCTCACCGGATGTCTGTTTCTGTAATGCCAGATCACAGGAAATATTTCATGCATGCTCTTTACAATTCATATTTAATCATAATAGCAACCTTTTTCCTGGTTTTTACACATGCTGGACCAGTCTGCTTGAAAAAATATATGTAAGCTTTGCAGAGGATCAGAAGTTGGTGGTGTGAGGCCATTTACAGCGCATATTAGAAAACAGCAGACTGGGGCTATAAACCCAGTGTTTCACATGCTGCTCCTTCAATACCTGCTCACAAATGAATGTTATCATGCAGCTGCAGTGCTGTAAATATGGAAAGGCAAAAGAACATTTTGGTGTGATGTGGATCTCAAAGCAGAATCACTGAGGGATTTGGGGTCATCATGAACCCACTCTAGAAGCAGCATGATTTCCTTCCCGTGTGCTCTATGCTTTGTCCTTCCTCACACTGTTGGGTATTAAAAGTGCATTAAGACTTTTTTCTAAAAAATATGAAGAAAATTTTGCTACTGTTGAACAACATCTGTAGCTTTTTTTCCCCCACATCTCTTTCAAAGAGTTTTAAAACAGTTTCAGTAAGGATTTAAACAACACACGTCCAGGTTCCTAAAAACTGTTGCAGGAATTAGGGTTTAGAAGCAAAGAAAATTATTGTTTTCTCTCTAAGTAAAATCTTACCAGATCTCATTGCTTTTGGGAGTCTTTTTTTTCCAACTCTGCTGTTCATTTCACTCACTATCTAAAGAACAATTTATCTCATGTCCAAACACCCATATGTAAACTTTTCTGTTTGCTGCTCGCATAGACACAGTATTCAATTTAGTAGAAGAGCTACACATATTTAGAGAGATCAAAATCTGTTGTCACAGAAGTTTGTGAAAACTGTTGAAAGACTCAAAAATTCTCTTAGTACGGTTCATTGTCAGGAAAGGTAGATTCCTGTGCATAATGCAAAAGGCTTGGTATGTAACATTTACTGCCATACATCTAATGCTGCAATATGCTTTCACCAAGGCTTAAACTTTCTGCTAAAAGACTTTTAACATAAATTATAAGTGATTAATTAAGTACATGGCAAATAAAATATTGCTGAAAATGTAAAGGTAGCTTTTAAATAACACTTTTTTCCTCAATGTAAACTTTAGCTAGACAGTTTCAACTACCACTTATTTTTTCATGCTTTTATTTGATAACTAGAACCCAGTAGAGCAGCATATGGGCATGCAGGAACTGAAATAGTTTGTCATCATTATCTGGTAGACCTGTGCAAGCCTGGAGCCCTCAAGAACAGCCACAAGACTGTACTAACTGGCAACTGTGGGTTTGTCTGTTCTCTATTGATACTATTTCTGGAAAAAAAAAAAGAACCAATGTGTGAATCATGTGACTACTGAACTGAGCAAGTACCCACCAGGAGATAAAGCTGCTGCTCTGAGACCTTTGTAGCCTCGTTTTGGTTACTACCTCAAAACCTTTTTCTATTTGTTTCGGAGCCATTTGCTTTAATCTTTTTGCTTTGAGGCTAGAGAGTGGAAACTAGCCAACTAAGATAACTAAAAACATTTTGGAAATTGTAAATACATTGTCTAGAATTGATGTCAAAAATTGCTATTCTGTAATTTTATTTAAATCTAAAGAGAAGTTTTTCTCTCTGGATAGCACAGAGCATTCGCATTTCTCTAAGCAGAGCTTTGTTGAATAAGTGACAATGGAGAGAGCTTTGCAGTTGCAGACACACTAACAAAGGGGCAGAATTGTGAGACTGATTTTCACAGGACCTTTGATTCATTTTAAGGTAATTTATGCACAATTTATTCCAATTACAGGTTTTAAATTCTGCAGTGCTGCACTCAGATTTGAAAATGTTTATTAGCAAATGGTTATTGTCACTAAAAAATGAAATACTGTTCATGTTGTCTGTCTGCAGAATCACAGAACCACAGAATGTTTGGGAAGGGAACTCCGGAGATTGTGCAATCCAACCCCCCTGCTCAAGCAGGTTCACCCAGAGCAGGTTGCACAGGATCCATCCAAATGGGTTTTGAATCTCCAGAAAAGGAGACTCTGCAACCTCTCTGGCAGCCTGTTCCAGTGCTCAGTCACACTCAAACTGAAGTTTTTCATCATATTCAGATGGAACACCAATCTTCAGTTAAACAGTCTTTCTGATAAAAAAAAAATCAAATAATTATTTCCAACAAGAATTTCATAACAACGCATCTCTTACTCCAACATTTCTGATTTTGGCTGAAGACCTTTTTGTGCGAGCCACAACTCCTTTCCTGCTTATTCAAAAACCTTTGTTAAATCCATTGTCTTCCACCTCCTGCCTTCATTTTTCTTAGTTCATCCTTCTTACCCTCTTGGAAATCTCCAATTTCGTCTTTTGGCACATGAGTCTTCAGCATTCTTTTCTTCTTATTTCTTTCCTTTCTGTAGTTTTAACCTGAGGTATGTTCTTTCCAGTGAAAATGGTTTTGCTCTCATTTTTTCAGAAATTTGGACCACTAATTCCATGCTTAAGGTCCCTTTCCTCATCTACTTGTGCCAAGTAACTTCCTGCCAGGATTCCTGTAAGATGTAGCATGAAGTTTTCTGACAATGCCACCAGGTTAAGCTCTGCTCTCCTTCAAACCACCAGCAGCTTTCAACATTGTTTGATCTTCTTCAGGCTGCTGCTTCTCACTCAGTCAAAAATCACTACCGGTAGAGCTTCTTCTCCATCTCACTGCCTGTCAGTATCACCACTGTGCCAGCACTCCCCTCCTTCCACAATATCGTCACTCAGTGAAATCTGTGCAATGACAGAGGAAATCAGCTCCACCATGTCCAATGGATTCTCCTAATAAGCTTTATTTTTCTTTTCCATTTAAAACACATTCAAGCTAATCGCTGTATATTTCAATCTTATTCAGCGGAGTTATGAAGGACTTTGAAAAATGCATCACTATGACGAAAACCCAGATCAGCAAGCGTGCAATTCTTATTTATGCAAAGCTGATAGTGGAAGTGATTGATGCTTTATCTAAAATAGATATGAAATATCCTTATAAATATACAAGATTTTTTTTTATCATTGCAGTTCCTCAAAATTCTGTATCGTCTAATTCTACTCTGAGGGTGGTTCTGGTTCTAAGCAGATAATAAGTCAAAGGGCAAAATCCATCCATGCACAAGCATAGAAAGGGGAAAAATAATATAAAAAGACAAAGACTGTACTGCCAATTTACATACGCATCAAACACCCCTGATTCTCTGCTACTCAGTTAAAAGAAAAAATATTTTTACCTCTAAAACTTCTCTCTCACATGTACTGTCCTTAAGGCTGTCACTCAGCAGAAGGAAACACATATGTCTCAAGAGTACTTTTGTGCTTTTCACAATTTTATCAAGGGAAAATATGTTGCATGTTCTCCTGAATTTCCCAGATTTTAAAATGCAGTTTATTCTAGTTTCTTACAAACTTTCAAAGTTCCCTGTTTTTCCAGCTATGATATAATCACTTTCATAAATGAAGGGACAGAGCGAAGAAAAAAAGTGGAGAAATTGTTGACTGATAGAATAACAGGATTAAAGATGGATGGAAGAAATGTGTGACTTTTGGGGGTATATATCGGTGTGTGTTTCTGTACTTTAGAAATGTATAAAGATAGCAGAGCCACCTACAATTTCCCTGCTTTGCAATTTCTTTAGCAATGACAAAGGAGAAGAGCGTTTCTGCACATTTAAATAAATTCCTATGTTCTTCTAGCTAGCTGATCATGTCTATTATCAGAGAAGCTAGAATGATTTCAAAATCAAATGAAAAAGCTGACAATCTTTAATCCAGACCATCTCCAAAAATGGGTGCTTTTGGAAAAAATACACATTCTACCACAAAACCTAAGTTTGCACATGCAAACATGCAGTCGAATATTTAATTGCCACAGAACCCACTTGATGTTTTTCTAATTCTGTTTAACATCACAGTTGCTGCTGGGGATTCATGTATTTAAAGTTTATCACAAACAAATATTATTATTTCACTAGTTTTTCTAGCAGAAACTAACGAGAACTAGTGAGAGGAACAGCCATATTACATGCAGCAGCCGAGCAGTGCAGTCCAAGGTAGTACAGCAGAAACTAATGCTGAAACTGTAAGCAAAAAAATGCTTATGATAGACTCAAAGTATTAATACTGATAAGACAGGGAATGTGGGAAGAGCTGGGTCTCAGTCAAGACAGACGTGCTCCCTGGGAAGAAGAAAACCAAGATATTGCTTCCACAAAGGAGGGTGCCAAGAGGTCTCTTCCTTTCTTTCCTGCAGAAAACTAGATAATTCTGATTATCATTTAGCTTGTCAGGAAATGAGTTGGAGGATGTTTGCTGGTCTTTCCTCTCTTCCACAATAAGAGTCATTGTGGAGTAAGGATAAACTGCGTTTTGCAGGGTGGTGGTGTTTAGAACAATGTAACTCTGCAGCTCATAACTTCAAAACACTTTAAATGAATTTCTAACCATGAAATGAATATGTGAAAATGGAGAAAGAAAGAAAAAGAGTCTAAATGGCTGTATTTCTCGTAGATGAACAGAATTAAGAATAAGATTTATTTCTGTGACTAATTGATAAATAAGCAAATAGGAGGTCAGTTTAAAAAAAATCCAGTCTCATTTTCCAAAGGGAATTTTATACACACAGTGTACTACACAAGCATTTACCTTGAAGATACTGAGCCCAGTTTAGCCATTGATTTAGTTTTTGACAGGACTTGCAGGAGCCAGTTCAGTCCTGTGAGCAGGACTCAATCATCTGATCTACATAATTGCCAGAATGTGCACGTGAATGAGTCATCCACTTGTGCATTTTCAGTGGGACTGAACCTTAACTTTACTACACCATGATTGTGCAGCAAGATTTCAGTATATTTGCAGATCCATTAGATCCTATTTGGCTGTACTTTTTAGATGTCAGGCATTAGGCTAGGGAGTTGTGCTTGTCAGGGAAGAATCACATCACCTATTCATGGTAGCCAAGGAGCTGATCCAGGTGCTTTCCTTGTAAACTGGTTATGTCTGTCGTATAAATCAAGGAGAGAGCCCAGCATCCCAGCATGGCACATTGGGAAATCATTTCTTAGACTATGATCACATTCTAGGATAAAGAGAAAAGCTTAAAACAATATAGAGATGGAAGCTGTTTTCAATCTGCTTTAGAAAAAAAAGGAATCTGGATCCCACTTTGGCTCCTGTGCTACAGCAGAGCTATGTAGCAAGCCTCAGGCTTCTCTCCTGCTTCAGCTATTTGGCTGATGTGATTTGTAAACTTAGGCACAATCAGTAAGATGATGACTGCTGAGTCTTATTTTAGATGGACAGTTTTCATGTTCAACATGTTTTTAAATGAAAACAATTTTTAATCCATCCTTTAAAAATAGTACTGCAGAGTATTGGCATCTGTTGTGTATTATGAAAATATATTTGTCAAGCATGCAAAATAACAAATGCTTTCAAATATTTGAATGTCTACAGATGACTACAAAAAATCTTAGACCTCTGCAATTATGTATTAGAGAATTTGATAGCAGGGGTGTTGCATCAACATATTGTAATGGGGTTAAATAATTTCTGCCAGTACAATACAGTCAAATTTCCAGCAGTACAATATCTTATCAAAGCTCTTCAAGAGGAAAGAAAGTAGGTTATTTCAGTGTACCCAAAGAGGATTTGAACTGCATTGAAACCTTGAATTGCTTCACTGTTCTATCTAAGCACCTGGAATAACATGGTGCTGAACTTTGGGCTCTGGCCACCTCTCTGTAAAGCATTAAAAAGCTTAGATCATTTTAATAACAGTATCTAAGAGCCTGATCACCATAATGCTGCATCAAAGTGGTTGGATTACCTCAGCACAGTATCAAAGAGCTTATCAAAAGCTAGGGCTTGACCACACCAGCCGCACAACAGCTGCTATATTTTAAACAGCCTCTGACTACAATATTGTTTCCAGCTTTTCTTTCCCTCAATACTTGTGAGAATTTTGTTGTGATATAAAATAAAAATCCCAAACTCATAGCAAGGTGAATATGACACCAATACCATGCTCTAGCAGTCACAGGAGTTAAAAAAATGCTTTTCAGATGTGACACATTTCAAAAAGTATAAAGTTAGGATAAGAAACTGAAAGACCGTGTGATCCTCTTTTTATTCTCCTTCACTCCCCCATCTCCACATCTCTGCCTTTCTATTGCCAGACTTTTATGTCTGCAAAGACTCAAATTAACAGGAACAAGGGAGAACAGTAGAAATATTTATGTCAGACCTGTAATGCTTGGAGGAATTCAGAGCCTAATAAGAGCATCATTTTTTTGGTGAGCTTGTGAAGGTTGACAAATAATAAGGGCGGTAGCACAACAGGGACAGTCTGTTAGCAAAGTCCAGACATGAGGATATTCAACCAGCAGCAGAGAGGGAAAACAACAGCTGGCATAAGCCATCATGGTATGTCTTGATCTTTGCCAGAGACAGGTGGCCAAAGCAACTCCACACCCTTCTCTCCATACAATGTTTTGGAGCTGGACATACAAGTATCCAGGCCTGGAATGCAGCTTTAATATGTAGTTTTGCAGACCTTTCCATCTTATTTTTGGAAATGTCAATTCCCATGCTGCTGGAGCCTCTCTGGCTTGCAGTGAGATGCTACAATGTTAGGGATGGGATGCTCTCCGCCTCCTGTGGGAGGGTGTCTTCTAGCAGCTGGTCAAAGAGCAATGTGGATGTCTTGCCGTCTGCTCACTTTATCAGCCTCAGAGGAGTGCAGGGACTGCAGCTGCTGCCAGAGGGCAGAGAGCATAGGATTGCGTTGGGAGACAAATGCAGTCTGGGTGGATAGAGTGAGTGAGAGTCTTAGAATTCCTCCCCCTTACAACTCGATTTTTGTCTGTCACTGTCCAGGCTTCCTGCGGGTCACATTAACCTTCCTCAGTTAGTATGCACACACATCTGTGTACGTCATAAGAAAAATCACCATCCTCACCTGACAAGTCGTGCGAGGCACACGTCTAACCTCTGCTTACTAGCTCTGTGTACATGGACTCTGCACTTCCACTCTTTTACCGTCAGGTTTTAAAGCTGAAATAGCCACATTGGATAGAATCACCAGGGGCAATGGGAGAAATGCAGGCTTGCATTTTCACTAACCTAGCCCCAAAAGCCGCCATAAATGCATGTGTCAAAGGCATGGGGATTCACTTTCCCACTGAAGATGGATGAACTCTTCTCCAAAGGACATAAAAAGACAAGCTGTTCTGGACATAACTGCTCAGAATTGGTTCCGTGCAGGTGTGCGTGCTGTATCACTTAACAGGAATCACTGCCATTCAGAAATGAGGAACAATAGATTTTGGAAACTATAATTGTGGTTATTGGGCAACATTGTCTAGCCCATAGCTCAAAACTTGACATTTACTGACTTCAGTAAGGTTGTGTAACCCACCAAGATGACAAAAAACTCTTCTGTAGAGTGCTTCATACATGAGCAGCAACTGGCAGCCTGGTGCCTAAAAGATTTCAGGAGTGTTTTCCATCTTAATGCAGAGCAAAATGCTGGGATGAAAATCCTGGCTATGCTGCAGCGAGTAGACATTTTAATACTTAAAAGAGTGAGACAGGGCTTTGCTCAAAAATTGTTTTATAAAGGTCAATGAAACAGGATATGAGCACAGAAAATATTACAGTTGAGTGGTCAGAAAAACAGTCTGCTTTCTCCACTTAGCTTTGGTAGATTCGTCTTCCTTGGCATTTGACTAAGAAATAAGCATAACAATGTAAGAGAATAAAATGTTCAAACACATAAAGTTTAATTCATAGGTTTTAAGAGTCAGGTTTTGGACAAAAGCCTCAGCTGCTTTAGCACAGATCTGGTAAATGGGAATTTGTTCTTTTCTCAATGCTTCCAACCAAATTATGTTTTTACTAAAACGTATGTCTACTTATGGTTGTGTTAAAGCATTTAATTTTTTAAGATGAAAATCTGGTGCTTGAAACAGATTGGGCTAATACTTGTCTAAGTATTCAGAGATACATAGATGGGTAGATTACATAGAGAATTATTTTTAGACAGACACAGAAACCCTTTCAGAGATGTCAAGAACTCATTACTGACTTTCCATTTTCACAGATGAAGAAAGAGGCACAACAGTTGCATGTAGTTAAGATGAACAGTAAAGTCACAAATATAATTTAGGTATGCTAAATAACAGTGTCTAGATCACTCGCCAGACCACATAAACTATTAGCAGAAATAACCAATCTATTCTTATATGTTGTTGTAATGACGGATTATCAGTCATTACACTGTACTTGATTGTAAAAAAATATTAGAATGACCATATAGAAATCAGGTTCTGGTGTCAGAAACACAGCATCTTTCCAGGCCTTATGGGACTGATATTTAAAAAGTCTATCAATCAGTTTTGGTACTTGTGAAAGGACCTCCTCCATGCCTCACAATGAAGGTATCTGTGCAGGTGACCCCATGAAGGTAAACATGATTACCCTTGGTCAGCAAAAATATCAGGGTCTGATTCTTGGAGGAAGAGATTACTTGGTAGCTCAGCTGCATATGGAGGACATCTAATTGAGTGCTTGCTTGAGATGGCTGGACTTGACCCAGCTCCTCCCGAAGACATATAGCTGGGTGAGTGCTGTGTTCTGCCAGAGGTGGTTGGTCACACTGATGACTGAACTTCCTAAACAATCTGGATCCTGTGTAGAAAAATGTGTAACTCTTTCTGTAGACATACCACCTGTCAAGTCATGTGCACATCAGGAAGTGGTTCTTTTTTCTGAGATTTCCAAATGACATTCCGTGCTCAACCGTATATGGAAGGCATGAATCTTCAAATATGGAAAACAAGACTCAAGAGGAGTCAAAACCATGTACTGTTTAGACGAAATCAAATCTTACTCACTTTGTTAACTCACAGTTATCATCTCATTAGTACTAGTTCTGTGAAGTAAAATATGCATGTGGGGAAAAAATGGTAGTATCTAACAGCAAATATTCTGTATGAAATCCTATAGACTTACTAAATGCTCATAGTGTACAATAAAAATATTCATTCAACTCCAGTCGTGACTTGTTGCAAGGAAAGCGGGGAAAATGATTCTCTGCTCTCTCCTCTTCCACCTCTCTCAAAGAGCCACCACCTGCCTATCCACTGAAACGAAAAACTCTTCTGCTCCCATCAATTTTGTGCTTTTCCTCCTCTCAGTGGAAAAAATATTTAGGAAGAAATAAGCCAAAACTTTCAAACTGATGCCTTAATACAGACCTCAAGATGCAAAATGTTAATTTATGGTTAATTCCACTACGCATTTTCCAATATCATGGCACTGTTCCAGTAGCCAAGACTAGCTTGATTTTACTGGGAATGTCCATAGGAAACATTGGCAAAGATTAATTTCTCAAGACAGCTGGAATCTACTGGAGACAGAGTACTTGTTTCATATTGTTTCTGGTTAAGGACAGAGATGATAGCTTTCCCTCACTGCTGACAACAATAGGAATAAGGACTGTAACAAAGTGATTTTACCCAGGGACATGGTTTAGTTTGCTAACTTTTTTATGGCCTGTTGAGACAGATGTAATACAAGAGTGGTGGGGCAAGAATTCTTCAGCAGATAGAGTCTTGTGCTATTCAGTCTCCTGGAATATATATAAAAAAGAAAAAGACCCATTTTGGTTGTTTCAGCTTTGAAAGCATTTTCTTGCTTTTGGTTGAATTCTGTTTTCTTTTAAACTGGGAAAATCTGAAGTGACTGCATCAAAGCAAAATAAAGAACAGACATGTAAAATGCAGGTGACTTTAAAAGCAGGCCCAGTCTGTTAAGAGGAACCAAGGTAATAAAGAGTAGTTCAGGCAATTAAAACAGCAAAATACCAATTACTACTCCTGACCACTTCACAAGGAAGTAAACCATGTATTTCACAATGTTTTGCACAACGGAGGTGTTATAATACAGCTTTCAGAGAAAGATATTTTAAAATAGTTTCAAAGTGCTTACAAAGCCAATGCTTCTAAAACTTTCCCCTTCAACTTGCCCTAAAGCATTTGGTGGATTCTACTCTCAGATGAAGTGTTGATCTTCCTTCTACTGTAGCAGCCAATCTGGGAGTGTTACCTTATAAATAACTTACAGTACTAACTACAAGATGACCAAGTTGCCTTGTAGGTCTTTCAAGTTGCTATTTGTGCTACAGTGGTGTTTGGAAAACCTTTGCCATCCAAATTAAGATGTGAATGTTCTCACACAAAGCCATTCCTTTTTAAGATAAATACCAAAGTCACAGGTACATAATGTCAGCTGGTCTGGCAAAGAAGCATTACCTGATTTACTTGTGAGAGGTGTCCTTGTTTGGATTTAGGGACCAAGTAGTTAGAAGACCTTAAAGCCAGAGCTTTACGGAGGAAATGTGAAACTTGGGAAAAGCCAGGTAGAGAGCCAAATGTCACCAAGATTACTGTGCTGTGTAAAATGAGTTAACAGCTCATGCTTTGCACCAAGGACTCAGCCTAAATCCATTATTTAGCCACCACCTATGTATGGAAAGCTGTTCAGATAGTATTAATCGTTACTGTGTTCTTCTGCTACTGAGCAGCAGCAGTGTTTGGAGGTACCACTGTGAAGGCTCCACAGCAGAAAAAGAGTTTTATCTGCAGCTTTTGGTGCTGTACAAAGAAGTTCAAGAATGCAGTGTATCCAGGGCCTCCCTCAAAAGACACAAAAGCACTAGATTACTTTAGTAATTGAAAGTACTATTTGTTGAAAAATATGAGAGAACTAAGGATAGTTACCATGTTTGATTGTCTCCTATTGTTTCTAATAGAACCCTAATATAGAAATGATCATTATAAAAAGGGGACTTAAGTGCAACACTTCCATAATTCATGACTTTAAAAAGAAAAGGAAATAATTTTTCAAGACTATAAAAATATATACTATAGCATTTATATAGCAGTAGAGGATCTTTAGATGCAAGAGGGAAGGAGAGGCAGGATTAGCCGGTAATACATATTTTGATATTTAATCCAATATTTTGATTAATGAAACAGTAACTGGGAAAATGACTATTCTTCCCCTCCCACTCTCCACATTGAGTTTACAGCCTATGTCATTTTTCCACACATTTACTTTCCTTCTAATACAGTTGTTACCTGGCTCAGTTTAGAAATGAGTTGGTGAAGGGCTGAAATGCTTGTGAAACTGAAATAACTCACATCCAATCTTTTAAATATTATTTAAATATTATTTTTATATGTAACATATATTTAATTCTAATTTAATGAATACTCTCTTTAAAAAATGCATAAAACTTTCTGTATCATGTTGTACAGTCAAGAATTTAGTCTACACTCAGAGTATCGCTTGATTTTTTTAACATTCTTTCTTCTTGACTATTAACTGATGCATCAGTGTGTAAATAACTTTTTCCTTTCCCCAGTGGTTATCTAGAGGAGCTCACCATGCCCCACGGATTGCTATTCCTACTATTTGATCAATCTTGCTTTAGGAGACAAAGCTTAGTGAATAAACAAAACCCAAGGAATATTATTAGGATGCACCTTTTACACTCAGTTAACTGGGTAAAACGATGGCAAAGTAAAGCAAAAATTCTACAGAATAAGAACAGTCATACTTTGAATTTAATTTCTGTGACTCTGAATACAATTTCCCGATGTGAAATTCATTGTAGAAACATATTTTAGCAATCTAATATAAAAATAGTTGTGATATTATAATTTTATAGGGTCTAATCTCCTACTGACTCATTGTTTAACAATACCTGTACAATACCGATGTGTGTTAATACTTTGCCTGCATGTGTATGTGCACTAAAGTCCTTGAATTTAAACTAATGGAAAAGGTAGAGTAAGTATAGGATATAAATAATTTATGATAAATATCACATCTTTTTCAGTGATGTGACTTTTAGTTGCATTTCTTGCAGGTAGGTGAGGAAGAGCTTTTGGATAGATTTCAGTAGAGCCCTACTGTAACAACCTGCATCTTCCCTAAAACTTCAGACTCTGTAGGCACAAGAAAACAAGCTTGGGCAGAATATGATGGTTATTAACCCACAGAAACTGGATGACTTGAAAGCCACTCACCACTCTCCACGCAGATGCGCAAGGAGAACAAAACACCCATTGGAACAGTCATGCAAATAATCCCAGAAGAGGACAAGACTGGCATGTGCTCTGGCAGAGAAACCCATCTCTGCTGGGTGATCCTGACCCTCTTTGCTGTTTCTCCTGGGCCCACTGGGTCACCTTTCAATGGCAAGTGAAAATGCTCCAGCACAGCATGAGGAGCACATTGCTCCCTCCTACCACAAGTTGACCATAATTTGACAGTTTGGCTACCCTCATGAGAGATATGGGTTGGAAACCTTGGAGGCTGTGAAATTAATTGAATCTAGGTCTCCCATATATGGAGTGAGGGCTCTAATCACAGAGCTATTGTGTAATGGAGAACCTGCCACCTCCTCTGTTATCTGTATTTCTCAAGCAATTAGCCACTCTTCTGTTTTGTGGTTGTTGGGTTTCTGTTTTGTTTTGGTTTGGTTTGGGTTTTTTTTGAGAAAAGACATCATTACATTTCTTCTGGAAAAGTTTTTGGACAGTAACAAAAGGAAAAATTAACAGCGCTGGTAAAGATTCCTAAGTCCCAAGATAGAATGCTTTGAAGATACCCCTCTGTTCTTTCCCTTCTTGCCTACTGTTAATCTCTCCTCTCATTTTTCAACCTTTTCTACCTGTCTGATGTACCAAACAAGGAGCCACTGCCTTACTCCAACAGGAGGATTCCAGTGCAGGTGCTTAAGAATTAGGCAAAATACTTAAACCAAACTGTTTGTTTATCTCTGCAGGGTATACAGCTTCCTTGAATGGTGATTTTGATTCCCTAGCAGCACTGGGGAGACAAAGCATGTTTGCTCATCCTATACCATACATACACAACTGGGCTTGCAGTGAATGAGCTGCACCATGACAGATTTGAAGAAACCTTGGGAACAGTATGTCACAAAGGCATCTGAATTATTATGCTACTTCAGCTTCAGGTAACAGATTCTTGCTTTGGGCAGCTAAGGATGAGCCAAATATTCGTGTATGGATGGGAATGCTGTTGGCTGTGAGGGTCCTAGTCTGTTCCTTCACCAAAAGATTTTTGGGTTTTCTGTTTAAATGCTATCTCTATGGTTCAACATGACATTGTGTGTTTTGTAGAAAGTTTTGTTCCCTAACATCTTGTTTACTGCAAAACTTCACAATATTCTACCTGAAAACAAAATAGAAACTATTGACATCTGCTTGCTTTGCTTTTCAGCATGTAAACTCTTGGGTTAAACACTGAGCCACATTTTCTGAACAAAACCAAAGGAACTCTTCAGCAGGTTTCTATGTATTTTCTTTTGACATTGATAGCTGAGCTGGGAGTGCCTGAAAAACTTTAAACTATGTGACATGGGTAAATTCAAGAGGTTACACTTGTCTAGACTGTTTATAAATAAACATGGCTAAACGAGTATTGCAATTTCTTAGTATTTTTAGTGGCTTTAATTGTTATTGTCTTCACTGAAGAACATTGAAATACTTTTTAATTTCTTATTTTGTTATGTATTTGAAAGGAAGATTGTATTTTCTAGGCTGTAGTGTTGGGAAATTTTTCACGGCTGATCTAGAATGAAAGATGATGAAAGATGATTACAAATCGTGGCTGATTTGTAATGAAAGTAACCATACATGTGAACCAAAAAAGTCCAAGCAGTTTTTTTCTGAATATGTGGTATTACATGTATATTACAGATTTCCAAATGAAACCTTAAGGCACTTAGATACTGAGTAAGATCAATCAGACACTAAGCCAAAATTAAGAAAAACCTATCAGACTCTTAAGTCTGCTCTTCTGTCTAAATGCACTCTTAATGAAATTAACAGATTTAGGGAAAATCTTCCAAATTACCTGAATCTGGACATGATTTTTCAGTATGTATTTTGAAGAGAGACTTAATGATTTAACATGTATTTTTAACACTTTGGGGCAGCTATCTTGGTCTTCCATGTAGGGCCCAACACTCCTTTCTCCCACAAGGACTGTAAGTATTTCAAGAAAATTCATTTAGAAAATCTTCAATAAACCTGAATAAAATTTTGAGGCCAGCCTGGTCTTAGGAAAAAAACATTAGACTGGCAACTGGTAAGCCTGAATTCTGCTCCCAGCCTTTCTACAAATCTGCTGGGCTGCTTGGACAAGTTACCTATCATTTTCTTTGCTTACCCTTTGCAAGGTTTTTTGCTTCTCAGTGTTAATACAGACATTCCAGAATATTTTACATTCTATGAGTCCTAAAAAATGGGTTTACTTTTTACTTGACCTTCCATGTGCTGCTTTAATACAATTAATATTAATAACTATTGATAATGGTTTTATCAATAGACTTTTGAACAATAGCACATTTGCAATAAATCTGCTAACTGGAATTTACACATCTTCCAATTCCTATATGCTTGGGAACAGGAGAGACAGATTTTTCCAGTCTTAATAGTATTTTGTGTGAAAAGATCTCGGTCCATTTGTCTCAGTTTAGAGACAAATTTAGGAGAACACACTCTGGAATGGGTGTTTCCTCTAAACAAAAATGGCTTCAGAAATCCTTTTTCTGCCCATGAGAAAAATTAATACCAGTGAGTAAAAGTGAAAAAAAGCCCTGTTTATTGACAAACAAATTGCCTGCATGGCGTGGGAAAAAAAGCGAATAAATACTAGATATTGAACTTTCAGAACCTTGCTCCCCCTTCCCCACCCCACCCCTCTCCCACAGCAGAACAAAGAAAATGGCGGCTGGCTTTTGTCTCAGGGAAGGGAAAAAAAAGTTCACGAAGCAGCTCAGGCAAAACAGTTGGGACCCTGGTGAATCTCCGATGTTGGTTTCCTCCTCACAGCACATGAAGCTGGTAGATTTTGGTGTCCTTTTTCTTAGTGGTTCAGCTTTCCCCAAGGTCCCGGGCTGGCTGGAGAGGCTCCCAGGGCTCCCGCAGGTCTCAGCGATTGATTTTAGACTAAAACCAAACCGGACAGTTCAAGGAAAAAAACAAAAGCTGCCGAAAGACTGCTGCTGCAGCCTCTCCATGCCAGGCAAAGGGTAAATAAAGAAACGTCTTGCTTGAGCTAACAAAAACCCAAGCTAGCTAAGCAACAAAGTACCGTCCGGTCCGCACTGCACCCAGCACGCTCTGGACTGAGGCTTTGACAGGCCTGTGCAGGAGCCCCCAAGGCTCCCGCCCCTCACCTGGACCCACCTTAAAATTACAGCAATCATTTCTGGGCATAAAGCAGATGATTAGGGAATAGAGCATCATCATAAAATCACCCCAAAACACCATGTTTGAAACTCTGGCACTGAGAGTTCATCTCATTTTCCTAAATATGTGTTTATATCTGATGGGTTTTTGGTGCATTATAAGATCTTGGTCATTCATCTGAATACGAAGCATATTTCTGAAGATTTGTGGCAGTTGTCCACAGGATTAGCAGTTATGTCCACTATTTCCATTTTTTGCCTGTTCTTTACAAATAAATCTTTAATCAAGACTGAAGGATAAAAATCACCTGGCTACTAATTTTCTAAGTGTTTTTGCATCTTCATGTTTTATCCAAAAGATAGATTGACATCAAAAAGTTGTAAACTGTAGATGTCTAACTTTCAGAACCCTTTACAGAATTAGAGGTAAGAAATGTTTGACTCACTATGACCTATGATTTATAAATTGTGTAATATTTTTGGAAATGAACAACAGTCATTAAAACTTTGAAGATGGACTTATTCAAGGGAGAATTTATGATGTGACAAACCAGAATGAAGTGCCAGATGAATGCTGAAAGCATGAGATACAGCAGAAGTATAAAACACGAGTTTTTCATAAATATGAAAGGACTTCTTTTGCAATAAAACATTATTTTTTTTTCACCAGATACACTAAAAGCACTTCAGAGTGTTTTCCTGGATAAATTTTGTTCCCTTTTTTTATTCCTCTACAATCTAGGAAATGTTATCACAGCAGCTGTGCATAAACAACAAGTCAGTATACCAGATACCTTTGTAAGAATAAATTTGGTAGTATCTTGAAGTCAGTAATCCGAGCCTTAAGTATATGCAAAAACACACAACAGAGACAAGAAAATGGCACTTAGAATATTTTGCAGTTGACGTAATTAATTTGACAGTTCTACCCATACTTCTTAAATATGGAGGCATGAACACAAGGTGTTTTCCCCTTGGTGGTTTGAAGGTTTCACTCTACAGCAAAATAAATGCTGAAAGAGAGAACTTGCAAATAAGGAAGGAAAAGGAAGTAAATTTGAGAGCCACAACTATAAAATTCTAATATTACAGTAATTGAATATTGTGATATGCTGTCATGCTAACCATGATGAAAATGAGTAAAGAAGCTCAAAGTTTTCACAAAAGTCAAGTTACAGCCAGAACCAATTTTTGGATGGCCACTATATTTTGTAATCAACTTAGGCTGTGAGATATGGATTTAAAAAATGTTAAGTACAATATTTTACTATCTTCCTTTGCACAGCTCACATGGTTTCTCCATGAAGTACATGGAAGTAAGCTGGAGCACCTTGCTTCAGCAACAGGTGCACGCTGTACCCAATCTTGGTACAGTTCTGCTCCCATCCTTTAGAAGATTACCAGCAGTCCACAGGGAGACAGAGGGAAAAAAAAATCTCCTTTTTTCTTGTCACCCTTTTCCCCTGTTTTCTCTTTGCCTCAACAATTTATTGTAGATTTTGTTATACTACAAGACTTCAATGCAATCTTTAATGTGAGCTGTGAGCCCTTTAGAGTTACAAAGCTTAGCACAGGCATGGGAAATTAAACTCTCAGCAGCTTTTTGCGTTGCCCTTTACAAAAGACAAATGTAAAATGATGTGATGCAATAACAAGTAAAGAACTGATCCCAGGGGCTGGAGTGCAGTTATGGCTTTCCATTCCATAGTGTGTGAAAGAAACATTTAAAAACCTTGGCAGCAGTGATTTACAGGAATAGCTGGTGCTTCTGGAGATGAAAGAATTCTTAATAAATCTGTCAACCTGGCATTTACCACAACAACAGCAGGTTTTCTCACATACATGTTATAGACCAGCAGATTACACATTTTATTGAACATCCATAAACCCACTGGTGGAACAGGATCATCATACAATAAGAGAGCACTCTGAAATATAACCTTGGAAAAGCCTCTGAAGGGATATTTTTGTTTAGGAGACCTTGTTCTTCCACTTGCCAAACATGATTTTGATAAAGGATTCAAGGAGTGCAAAAATGTCATGTCTAAGAACATGGCCATATGTTCACTACCTTCCAAAACTAACAGTACCTGCAGAGAATCCTAATTTCCTCCTAGCTCAGCTTTGTTTGCCTGATTTTAATAAAAACATGCAATTCAAATGGGAAGGTGGTTTTTGGGGTTTTTTTCACTTCTCATTTACCAGTTTTTATAATCATATTGTGGATTAACACTAAGTCTAACATACGAAAGTATCTTTCCACAGGATGTAATCTATTTAAACACTAAATAGTTTTGGCCTATGGCAAGGGTTGAAAACATAGTGCAGCCTTTCTCAAGTTCTCACATCTGGCTTGTGCTCATGGAAAAAAAAAAATAAACCAGAAGAAAAACAGTCCTGGAAGACTACCTGCCTTATTTTATTACTAAATGTCACACACATTGAAGCCAACTGATCCTAGAACTTTACAAATATCTAAGACTGCCTTTGAGAGCTACACATTTAAACAATTTATACCAAGAATTAAAACACAGATTTCACACTAACTACTGTTGCAATGTGCAGATGGTGGGTGCTGCAACCTTCTGAAAGCATCTCCGGAGGAAGCCACTTGGAAGGTCGGCAGGGACACACACACACACTCAATGCACATGCTGGATAGTAACCCAAAAGATGAGTCGACAGCAAAGAGGTGGGAAGGGTCTCCACGTGGATTTCCATGGCGGGTTTATTGCAGCCACGCATGTGAAGGGGTCCAGAGATGAAAACAACAAAATGATGGAGGGTCCAGGGTTAAATATGGGGTTGGAAGGGGCAGGGAGAGCATCAGGGCCATTCATCTGAGGGCACAGGGGTGGTACATAGGTGGGGTTGAGGTAGGGGAGCCAATAAGAGAATAGTGAGGGAGGAGCAAGGAAAAAAGGGCCAGTGGGGGAACCAGGAAGGGCGAACTTTCTAGAACAGGGACATATAGGGCATAAAGGGGCAGGGAAGCCAACGGGCCAATCACGAAAGCAGAACTGGGGTAAATTGACATAAAACCACAAAGCCTCTTGGGAGGAACCATTTTGGTCTCCCTAACCTAGGGAGAATAAGTGGGCTTAACACTCATACCTCCAAGGGGCGTGGGCTCGCTGGCCTCCAGAGACTACCTCCAATGCCACTTCTTTCTATAAATCATTATTATATTCTGATTCTGGGTGGTAATGGATAAACGCTCATGATGTAGCTGTAGTCAATTTGATTTGAAGATAAACCAAGTGAGCATCTGACCCCATGTTTCTGGAACAGATATGCTATCACCTACATAATAAAAATATTCATTGTTATTGAAAACCTTCACTGGAGTATTAGTAGCCTAATTAGTAGAGTCAGGCCTGATATGGACATCTTTGTCTTCTTCACTAGCATCTTTCAGCAGAGGTAAGCATGTTAACCCTGGGGCTGCTCATCTGTAAGACATAGATAGCAAGAGAAAGGTCAGTTCCTTCGGCTTGGCCAGATCCATCACAGAGGTCACCACAGTCCCCCTGACTTCTCACTGCTCTTGTACAGTTACACAATGTCACCAGGATGGAGCTGCAGTCCTGTGTCCACCCTAAACAGCCACACTAAAAGTGTCCTTCAATAACCAAATTATACAACAGCGATTAATACACACTTATCACTTCAATACTTCAGTGGTGCTACTGAGTGAGCTCATGACCACAAAGGGTAACGCCCTGTTTTAATTACCAATACCAGACATAAAATTTAGGCTCCTCTGGGTGGCTGTGGTCTCTGTTCTAGCTGCGGAATAAATGGCTCTATCTTCAAAAGATCTGGCTGACCTGCTGATTTGAAGCCACTTCCCAGCAGCAGTTAACAGTGGGCCCCCAGCCCAGATCAAAGATGGTTCCTGTCTGCATGCAAAAAGGCCTTTTGAGGAGGCAGAAAGATGAGCGACTCTCCTAGGGAAGCACAACCTGAAAACATCCAGGCTGGCCATCTCTGGCAGCAAATAATTGGGTGGTGAGCCAGCACGCTTCAAGACCCCAGAGAGAGAAATTCCAGAGTGCTGCCCTGGCCCTGTGGTATCATTGACTTCAAAGTTTTATTTATTTTTTATTTTATTTTTTAT
>VXBT01002876.1:14832-34239 GCA_013400235.1 Oriolus oriolus
TCTAAAAGAATCAGTTACTCTAGTGCCTCAGGAAGGGTTAATACTGAATTTAAATAACCCATCATGTCTGAAGTGGGTCTGTTTAGAGCAAAAATTGTATCTGCTGAGTGACAAAAATTTTCCCTCAAAGGAAGTGCCAGAAAAAGCTTCCCCCCCCACCCCACTTTACTTCAGCTGGGTTTTTTTCTCAGATTACAGAAGTATCCAAAAAACCCCAAACCCAGTGATTCTGCAGTTCACTGCCCTACAGTTACCTGCCCGCTTTCTCCTTTCCATGCCCAAAAATCCAGAATAAACCCTCATTTCCTCCATTTTGGGGGTTCTTCCTGTATAGGCGCGCTCAGCTCACCTGCCAAGCAAAGTTCCATCTATCAGAGGTGTCACAAAGGCTGTCAGTCCTAAGTTAAAATTTTCTCACCATTTAAAGTTTTTTCCCTGCACCAGATTTAAACTTTTCTCCCCAGCTGAAGTTTTCTCACACAATTCAAATCTTGTCCCTGCAATTAAACTTTTCTTGTCCCCCAATTAGTTTTATCCCCCTTATTATACTTTTCTCTCCTCAGTTAAAATTTTCTCCCTGCAAGTCTTCTCCCCACAATCAAACTTCCACCCCAAATTAGTTTTCTCCACCAATTAAAATCTCCTCAGTTAACATTTTCTCCTCGCAATTAAAATTTTCTGCCATAATTAAAGTTTCCTCCCTGCAAACCTTTCTCCCCATTAAAGTTTTTCCCCCAATTAATATCTCCTCCCCTCAATTAATATTTTCTCCTCAATTAGTATTTTCTCTCCAAAATTAAGGTTTTCTCCCCTAAATTAAAGTTTTCTCCTTCCACTTAAAATAATCTCTCCCTATTAAAATCCCCTCAGTTAATATTTTCTCCTGCAATTAAAAACTTCTCCCTCCAATTGAAATTCTCGCCTCCAGTCAAAATTTAAGACCACCTCCCCTTGGCCTCCAAGCCCATCCCAAACCCCATCACCTGTATCTGTTCTGTGGGAACAAGCCTGATGCTGAGGCACAACCTTCTCCTGTGAAGAGAAACAAAGTATTTTTTAAAAAATTGTTGTTTTGGTTTATTTTATAGTTTTCTGAGGGATTTTCCTGTGCCTCCTCAAGGGCAATGCCGAAGGGGCTGCCTGCCCAGGGCCACCTGCCCACCCACTGAAAAAGGGATTCCCCTCCAGCTCCACCTGGCATCACTTCACCCTTTTTTCCAGCATTTCTGGATTTTTTTTTTCTCAGCTAGGGAGATGGATTGTCCAAAAATGCTTTTTTTAGTCTGCAGCTGGGGAAAACACTGCTGGGGATTGCTGTGTTCCGGGATGCCAGAGCAGCCCTCAGGGATTCTACAAGAATGAAGTACAGTTCCCTTCAACCCGTTTTATAAATTTTTTTTACTATGAAAATATAAAAAAATAAGTGTTCTTGCAATTAAGCTACCCAGCTGCAGGGTTTTACCTTAGAACCTAATTTATTTTGTGTATTTTAAGGTTTTTTTGTAACCACTGGTCACACACCAGTGGAGCAGCTGCTTTCGCAGAGGGCAGGAAGGCTGGCTGATAGCAACTCACCACAAAAACTTTCTGTGACAAAGAAAAGGCTGCGGGTGGAAAACAAATTAAAAATAAACATGAGATAATAAAAGTATAAAAATAAAATTTAAATAAACCCAAATTTAAAATTAAATTATTGTGAAATTAATTAAAATTTTAAAAATAATTTAAAAACAAAATGATGCAGTGCTTTACTACTGCGACCTTTGGATCTTTGGGTTTATCCTCTTATTTTACCCTGTCTGGCTGCTAATAGGTATTGAGGCAAATTTCTGCTTTTTTCCTTGGGTTTTTTTGGGTGTCTGAGGAAAAAATGTCATTTTTACCTCTACAAATAGGCGTTGCTTTGAGATGTTATGTCACTGGCTAAAACCTGGGACTAACGCCAAAAAAAAACCTAAGAAAAAGGAGGGGAAAAGGTTATCGTAGTCTGGAAATTGGTGGTCATTCCATGCAGATGCCATAGAGTCCCAAACCTGAAGGAAACACAGGTCTAGATGATGTAAAAGGACACATCAGGTGTGTGAGGAAAATCAAAATAAAATAAAGTAACAAAATAAGATAAAATTCATTAGCAGCCTTCAGGAAATCCAGATTCTCACCTCTTCCTGGGCAGGAGCTGGGCAGCCCCTGACCACATCGGATCTCTCTGCCCCAGGATAAAATAGAGGCCAAATGTCACCTGTCTCCTTCTCACCTGATTAGCTGCCTGTGGTCACACTGATCCAGCTCCTGACATGCTTCAGCCTCACACTCAAAAACCGTATTTAAAAGCTTTTTGAAATTATTATTTTTTAATTCTGCTTTCACAGATGTTTAGCACAGCCACCAACCCACAGATGTTCTATGCCTCCAGGTATGCCACCTCTTCCTGGCTGCAGGACACCCTTTCCCTCACCACCTTCCATTTACAAGGGAAGGCTGTAGAATACACATATATGTGTACATATATACGTATATATATGTACAAACAAAAAAGCAGATAAAAGCGCCAGCCAATACCATTTCCTGGAGCCGGATGCAGACATGAGTGTGTAGTTCACAAGGCAAGAGGCTGTCCACAGTTGGTGTCACTTTTGGGCTGCTCCTGGGTCCTTCTGAGTGACCATGGCTGGGGAAATCGTTTATGCTGATTTAAAGCATCTTGGGGATGTTTCTTCTGCTGAGAAGCATCGTGGTAAGTCCTATTTTTTGGGGAAAATGCTTGTTTCAAGTTTTGGGAAGACTTTTGGATTTGTTTATTTTGGGTTTGCTTGCTTCTCCACCTCCATGTTGAGGTTTCCAAGACCATGGAAAACATTGTTCTGGGTTAAATGTCCTCTAGTGTGGGATCATGGGTTGAAAAGACAAGGAAAAAGAGAAAGGAAGGGATGGGAGAGGGTGACAGACATCTGGAAGCAGTTTGGCTTCCAAGACTCTTCACTTGGGGGGACAAGATGAGTGCCAAGAAGCCAAACATGAGCCAACACATCTGGATGGGAAAGAAAGCTGCTGAGATTGTGGCTGGAATCCTGGTGGAGATGGGGGCTGCAGAGACCTTTGTCTTACCAACTTCCAGCTCTACCAGGAGCCCTAAATTAAGTCAGTTTCAGAAGGTTTCCAATCCCCATTGGAAACCCATGGGCTCCATCACTGGGTGCCCAAGGGTGCCCCTGAGGCTCCTGCAGCCCCTCCACCACCTGAGAAACCACCCTCACTCTAGACCTCATCAGTGGTGATTTATTTTTTTGGAGGAAGCAAAGAAGCTGTAAACTTCTGCTCAAACTCACCATCTTGACAGAGAGGCTTTTTTTTTCCCTCTAAACCCCCAGCTTTTTCATCTTTCACTTTTTAAAGCAAATGTGGCCTCTTTCAGCACCTGCCTTCTGTCCATGGTGGCACGGGCTCCTCCTCATAGCCGGGGGGCTGGGAGAACTCATCCTGCTGGTCCTGGTGGTGGTGCTGACTGTACGGGGTGAGTAACCAGCTCTTATCTACATCTCACACCCCAGTGAGCAGCCAGGGCGCAGAAATTGGGGTTCATTTCAGCATTTCAGCCTTTGGAGGGGACAAGGTGGTCCTGTACAGACGCAACATCACCCACCATGAATAAACCCCTTCTGAGTACACCTGGATTATACCAATAGCTATCACACAAGGGTGGAGGACACAAACCATGTTTTTCAGGCTGGCTTAAGTAACTGTATGAGAAAATGAAACTCAGTTTTGCGGGCTTTGCGGTTTTTATCGCGAAATGGTTGCAGCTTCTCACTCCAGATTACTGCTCCAAGTTTTCCAGTGCTCCCCACAGCCAGCAGTGACAAGCGTTCCGCAGCTAGGCAGTGAGATCCAAGGAAGGAACCAGATGGAGCAGTGCATGTTTTCATCCCTGGTGCAGTATTTCTGCAAGCCCCGAGGCGACAGCCCCACAGGTAATCTCCCTTCCCACCTGACTCTGCTGGGAGTTGCTCAGATGAGACCTTTGTGGGGGTCTTCTACTGCAAGGACAGAGACCCTTGAGGTTGTGAGGCCACCAAGGGGGTTATTTGCCAAAGAGGAGTGTTGCAAGGAAGAATCCTCTTCTCCATGCAATTTTTGCTGATCCCTCCTCCATGGAGCAGTGTCAGCCCTAAGGAGGAAGTTCCTCGCCACTCTTCCTCCACCTCCACTGGCCAATAACGTCCTTGTGTTCACCCAACCTCAGTAACCCTCCTTCTCTCCAGTGGCTGGAAAAACCACATCAATGTAAAAAACTCAGCAATGGGGAAAGAGCTGGGGTGTGGGATGGGGAATCCCTCAGTACCTTCAGCTGGTGGCTGGGGAATAACCTGACAACCCTTCGGAGTGTCTCATGGCTTTTTCTCTTCTTCAGCCTATGCTGGCTGCAAGCTGTGTCCCCAGGACTGGCAGCTCCATGGGGAAAGATGCTACTGGCTTTCTGAGGAATTGGGAAACTGGACTCAAGGCATGAAGAGCTGTGAAAATCAAGACTCCCAGCTGGTGGTGCTCCAGGACAAGAAAGAAAAGGTAAATAGGGAGAAGAAGGCTTGAAAGGGACATGAAAGTCCTGATTTTCAGGTCGGCAGGGAAAAAAAAAGTGCTTAGCAACAAGAGGGTTTAGGGAAGTGTTCAAAGTATGGGGGACATTCATGTCTTTTCAATTTGGGAGTCAGATTTACTCTGTGAATTTGCTTGCCGTGAAATCCTCCACAGAGAGATTTTGGGAGCAACTGGTCACCTCTGTTTTCCAGGAGCACATCAAGACTATTACAGGCAAAAGCCCACCTCCAGTGTGGATTGGATTGAGGTCACATCAGAAGGTGTGGAGATGGGTGGACAACACACCTTTCAACCCCAAAATGTGAGTGTACCCAGAGTCTGTTTGTGTAAACAGCAGCTTTGCTCCATTTCAAACCCAGTTTATGCCCTGACCCATCTCTCCAAGATGATGGAGTTTATGCAGTGGTTTCATATTCCTCCCAGCAAAGGTCTGTAGACCAAAAGTTGGGGAATTGTACCAGAGCACAGTAACCCCACAATTCCCACCAGACCCATGGAATAACATGGCTTTTCATGCTCCACACATGCTCCTAACTGATCTTACTGCAGGCACAGCAACTCTCCTCAAATCTGGTCACCCTCGAGCAAGAATCGATGCATGCACAGTGAGATGGTGCAGGAAAAGGGCAGGGCAACCCACCCCCACCTCTCCTTTTCTGCAAGACATTGAAAGTTTCCTCCTCTTCAGCAACACAATTTTTGTTCTACAGGCTTGGCACCTCTTTGCAGGAGATGGGTGAAGGGTGCGGGACACTGAGAGCCAAGGACTTTGAAGTTAATAGATGTGATGCTGAACACAAATGGGTTTGCAAAAAAAACCCTTTCCCGCTCTGCTCTGTGACAGCAGGAGATGAGGAGAAAAGCGATGCCTCCATCTGACACGCACCCACCCCAAAACACCCATCCCACAGGATACTTGCTGCCATTATTTGGAGTGAAATAGCCCCATCCTCACTGTTACAGTTTTGTGGGAGATTTAAGGGGTTTGCAAATCCTCTTACCATGAGGATCAAGACCAGTTTTGGGGGCACAGATGAGCTCCTGAGCTGGAGAATCAGAAAGGTCTGTGCCTCACGCACAGTGTTGATAGAGCTGTGGCATTAATAAAAGCTTATCAAACTGGTTTGCTTCAATTTATTGAAATAACACAGGCAAGAGCACATCATGCAAAGTTCATATATAAACACTGCAAATTTCAACTCAAAAAAACTTTTGTGAGTGACAGATGTTACCCGTATGCATCTCTCCAGGCACAGCTGAGAGTGTCAGCACACTGATGCAGGCAGCTGTGTGGATGCAGGCAGCTGGGTTTTGCCCATGTTTTGAGGATTTGGAGGGGTTTGTTTTTCTTCTGAGTTGTTTTTTTTTGTTGTTGTTGTTTTGGTGTTGTTGTTTTGGGCTTATTTGTTGCTGTTGTTTTAGAGGGGTTTTTTGTTTTGGTTTTTGTTGTTTGCTCATTTTTGAGTTTTTTTGGATGGCAGAGGGGAGGGGAGGTGAAGATGTTTAGCAGTCTGGCCCCAGCACTGACCCCTTGGATACACCACTTATGACTTGCCTCTAAACCAGTGACCACAACACTGTGGGCCTGGCAGGTAGGCTGTTTTAGTCCACCCCACTGTATGCATATTTACCCTGTGTTTTGCCAGCTGTTCTCTGAGGCTGTTAAGGCAGCCAGTGTCACAATTCTTACTAAAGTTGAGGTAAACAAGTTCCACTGTTCTCCCATCATCCACCAAAACAGTTACACATTGTGGAAAGTTATCAGATGAGTTAAGCATGGCTTCCCCCTCATAAATCCATGTTGGCTCTTCCTGACTACCATATTGTGCTTCACCTGTTTGGAAAAGTGGCTTCCAGGATTAGCTGTTCCTTTATCTTCCCAGAGACAGTGGTGAAGCTGGCCTGCCTGTAGTACCCTGGATCTTTCACGTTGCCATTCTTGAAGACAGGAGTAACAGGTTTTTTTCCTCCAGTCTTCAAGAATCTTTCCCAGCTGCCATGATATTTCAAAGATAATAAAGAGTGGACTTGCAGTGGCATCATGCAGCTTCCTCAGCACTTGTGGGTCCAACCGCTTATGCTCCATGACCTTATGTATGTACAGTTTGTTTAAGCTCTCTTTAATCTGTTTTACCTTCCATGGAGGTTTAGGAACATTCCAAACTTTCCCTGTCTTCTGGGACTTGAGATTCCTCAAGAACAGTTTTACTAAGAAACATGGAGGCAAAGAAGGTATTGAGTATCTCAGATTTTCCATATGCTTTGTTATCAGCACCCCTACTCCATTCCTAGAGTGTTGTGGTCACCGGTTTAGAGGCAAGTCATAAGTGGTGTATCCAAGGGGTCAGTGCTGGGTCCAGACTATTAAATATCTTCACCAATGACCTTGAGTACAGCTTCAGCAAGTACATAGCACACAGCTAGGAGGACTATCTGATCTATAAGATGTTTGTAAGATCAGAGATAAGATTCAGAGGGTCTTGGACAGACAGCAAAAGGATGTCTCAGAGAAATCTTGTAAAGATCAACAGAGATGAATGCAGAGGTCTGTATCTGAGGAGGAATAACACATGGCACTCTTACATGCTGTGGCCTGACTGACTAAAGAACAGCCTTGCAGAGAAGGACTTGAGGGTCTTGGTGAACAACAAGCTCACCATGAGACAGTGATGCAAGCGGATGGCAAAGGCAGCCAACAGCCTCCTAGGCCACATTAGGAAGGGAATTGAAAGCATGTGGAGGGACGTGGCCTTTTGTCTCTATTCAGCGCTGGTACAGCCACACATGGAGTACTGTGTCCAGCTATGGGTTCCCCAATACAAGAAAGAGAAGGACTTACTGGACCAAGTCCAGTGAAGGACCACAAAGATGACTAGGGGACTGGAGCATCTTCCATATGAGGAAAGCCTGAAGAGCTGAGACTGCTCAGCCTGGAAGAGAGAGCCTCGGGGGTGTCTTACCTGTATGTTTAAATACCTGATGGGTTGGAATGAAGAGTACAGTGCCAGGCTCTTTTCAGTGGTTTTAAGAGACAGGAGGCAATGGGCACAAGTCAAAAACCATGAAATTCCATCTGAACACAAGGAAACACTGTTCTACTGTGACGCTTGTCAAAGACGTTGCCCAGAAAGGTTAAGACATTCAATGAGCAACTGGGCATGATCCTGAGCAAAAAGTTCTAGCTGACCCCATACAAGCAAAGAGGTTGGATTAGATGGTTTCATGAAGTGTTTTCCAACAGAAACAATTCTGTTATTCTGGAATTGGGTGGTTGTCTATGACTATCTAATGTGAGGATATGGGGAAGACTAAGCCAGGCTTTCTTTCAGAGATACTTAGTGGATGGGCAAGAATAAATGGTGTAACCTTTAATTAGATGGAGAGGAAACATTTTTCACCATGGTGGTGATCAGCCCAGAGTGGCTATGAATTCTCTGTACTTGGAAATATTGAAAACTCAACCACACAAGGTCTCAAGCAGTTTAATCTAACTGGACCTGCTTTAACGGGGGTTTGGATGAGGTGGCCTCCAGAGGTCCATCTCAAGCTGAATGATTTCATGATTCTCCATGGCTGGATTTAAAGAATGTAACTCATAACAGCTTAACGTATTTGTGGTAACACTTAAAATACACATGACTTTTAAATATAGGGTTGGTAAAACATGCACAGTGAGGAATACAAGACCAGGACTTAGGCAAAGCCAAGTTACCCTAGAAAGCTATCATTTTAGATTGGAAGTACTGATCACCTGAGATATCTTTCTCTTTATATATATATCTTGGGTAAATAGTCCAAAGAACACTATCCTAGTAATTTTTAGTGCTTTGAAACATTCAGATGGAACACCCCACTGGCTAAACTCAAAGGCTTACTGATGAAACCCCAGAAACACTTTCCACTAACTTCAATGACTAAAAAAAGGATTTGGTTGATCTAAGTAGAACCAAGGGGACTGACAAACACTGCCATACCACTAGGTACCTCAGCCTACTTGGCCTGTCAATAAGTACAAACAGCCCCAGAGATTTCGGAAGGAAGAAGAAGGCCTAGCTCAAAAATATGAAAAAGCCTGCCCATTAAAACCTTACTATGTATATTGAAATGTACAGATTGGTTTATGTCCAAAATAAAAGGAGAGCATTAAAAAGAAATATATTTTTATAAATAAATTTCTAAATGTGTCTTTTGAATTTGATATCTTTTCCTTTCCTGAATATTCCTAACTCACTAACCAGATTTCCACCAGAAATTTACCTAAGATACCTAGATACAAATGCAATAGTAAAAGTGGACTCAAATAGACTCAGTCAAAAGTTGTAAAAATTGCAACCAGATCTGCATCCTTACCATAAATGCTTACCTAATTTTTCCTTCTGTGCTGAAGTGGAAGATCTCTAATAGTTGTCTTTGTGCAGAACTCTATTTTTGGTGCTAATCCCTTGATAATAACAGTAAATCACTGCATATACATCACTCTTATAATCAGAACACTTCAAGTCCTCCACTGAAACTGTAGAATCAGAAGTGACTAAAGGAGCCACTTCAGCTAAAGAAGACTTGCAGGAAACTCACCAACAAATAACAGTGGCAAAGGAGTTTTCCTATGAAAAGCAGCACTCTGATTTTAGTCTGCACTCTTAATTGGAATAAACTGTCCCAGAAGGGGAACATGATGAACAAGGCCAGCATGTTCCAAACATATGCTTGAGGCAGTGACCCAGACACGTGGAACTGACTTTGACACTTCCTCATAAAGCCAGTATTGTGAACAAAGGTGAGAAGAAACCCTTGATCTACAAAGAAGATATGCAGTTCCTTACTGTTTAATTAGCAGCTCCTTTTGCAGAGTGGTGGACCAGGCTAGCCCAAAGGACACTTTCTAAAATGATGTGAAAAAGAAATTCAAGTTTGCCTTTCAAGGCAGGTAATGCCATGAGAGATACTGTAAAGACACCAATGATGCCTGACAACGACAACAACAACATCTGTTCCCTTATCTTAGACTGAATTTTGCATTTCTATCAGTTCCTCTCTTTCTTCTACAAGAGTGACAGAGAAATCACAGTGCAGTACCTTCAAACTACATTTGCCCCTACCCTGATGCAAAGAGGATAAAATATAAGCAGTAGCGATAAAGAAGGAAAGAAATAAGGTACATCTGGAAGGAAATATAATGATGACATATTAGTAATTCGAGTGCAGCATCTGGCTGGCCCAATCCAGCCACAGAAATGAAGTGATGCTGCCATTTCTCTGTCTGGATCTGAGCTAGTCTGAGGGTACCCCCAAATCACCTGTTCTTTTACCAATAATGTCACCACCTTCTTTGTCTTCATCAGGTTCTTAAGGACCAAGTTAAAAAATCGTGCAATGTTACATTTAGTTAACCTGAGCATATATTTCTAAATTTCTATTCCAAATGTATAGAAAGTACTCCTGTATTAGGCAGATTTTCTAACAGTTAGATTATTTAAAGTCTAGTATTTCTATACTTGCAATTTATACATAATACCTGATTTTTTTATGTGAAATAATGGCATTACTAGTTTGTAGAGTAAGCACAAGAGCCTTCTGAATGAATCAGTGCAAAAGTGAGTGTACAAGAAAGATGACCCTCTCTGTTCATAGGTATTGCATGCTCATATTAATAAAACTGAAGTCAGTTTTGTTGATTCTTTTGCATAATTGGATCTATAGTGCAATGAGAGGGATGAAAATATAGTCATTCTAGGCTGCTGTTGCTCCTTCAGGAAACAATGAACCCTAGAAAGAATAGGCAGTGGGAGGCTTTACAAAAATATGAAAATAAAAGACCCCTCCCAAGAGAAGAGCAAGAACAGGCAGAGTGAAAAAAACAAGATGTGCACCTGAGATAAAGAAAATGGACAGAAATCCAGCATCCCCAAAGGCCACCGGTACAAAAAATCTTGAAAATCTTTTAAGTGGCTGGACCTTTCATACCATCTGTGGATGAAGGTATATAGCTAAACATAAGGTTTTGTTATTAGAGCTTCTACCTGCCTACAGTCTGTGACTAGTTTAATTGTTAGGATAGCCAGAACTTGGTACATTCTCTGAGCACTTCTATATTCCAAAGAGCACAGGAGCATCCCCCCTCTGCTCAAGAGGATCAAAGAGATAGTCAAACTCCTGTCCACACAAAACTGGCACTAAGTAGTTGAATTCTTTCCTTCTTCAGACAGGTATGATAAGCACCAGTTTCAGGCCACTTACTGGAAAATGAGATTTTGTCATCACTAATTCTCTATCCATACCTTGACAGGCAGGAGACAGCTTGCATTCTTGAACAGAAAGTCTCCTGTACTCTCTTCATAAAATGTACAGTCATCCCCTACTGAAAGAAGACAGAGACACCCACAAAAAGTAGCTGTCAGGGTTGTTACATGGAATTGTCATTGCTGTGCCATGAAAATGTTGTAACTTTACAAATGTGAATGAATGAGTGAATGTTCTTGACAGAATGCTGCTTGTCTCATGCATAGGGATGCTTTCAGTAGCAGGCAGTAGTTGGAACATTAGTGGGCCTAGGAAGCGTGGTACAGGAATGGCACACATTCAGCACGATTTAGAATCATTTGATGTTGGAAATGTTTAAGACAGAAGCTACTTCTTAGTATACTGTCCTTCTCAGCTGTCAGGGAACATTTCAGTTTGTGTTCCTGAGGGACACAGCAAACAAAATTGCAGAAATACTGTCGGGATTAATGGTGTTGGGGCAACCGAGAGATAACACAGACATGTATATGTAGCTAAATCAGTCTCATTTTATTTGAAGGGTGAGACAGAGGAGATGCTGTGAGCAACATCTCAACTATAAAGCTATAACAGTATCCATTGCAATAGAAGCTGCAGCAGGTGCGTGCATGAGCTGAAGCTGCAGAAGCCTAAAAGACCTAAAAGAGCTAAAAGAGCGCCCAAACAGAAAAAAGCCTCTACTTATAGTTACAATATTGTGCATATTCTTCTAAACCAATAAACAAGTGCCACAAATCATGCTACCATACTTGTACCAATCATCGCCGTACAAAGTTCACCGCAATGCGCATTTTCTTGACCAGTCATCATATTGTCACTAAGGCCTATTGCATGGGCTTAAATTGTTACATCTTAACTTTCTAACATCTCTACTGAAAGGCTTATTGTTAAACTTAAAAGTTCTTTACTTTATTACTTATCATTAATTTTTCTTACCTATTATATTGTCATTACTTGCTAAAATACGTTTCTATTCTTATAATATATTTCTTACTTTTGTAAAACATTTCTCTTAAAACTTCATATATAAAACTACATGTATAAAACTACATTCTTATTTTAAAATATAAAAGCTCACTGTTCTAACTCAGGAAGCCTTCGCCAAGGTCTCAGATCGAAACATGTATTCATTTCTATCTCTTGAAGCATAATGCTGTTTGTGTTCTCTGTCAGCTCCTGCGAGCTCTCTGTAACTCCATTTCCCACAAAATACAGCAAACCCAAACCATTTGGTCCTGTATTTGTATATAGGAAAGAACACAACAACATCAGGGGTTTTTTTGCCTGCTTGACTAAAAGAATAACTGCTTCTCCAGAAAATGGCTTATTCACTATACCCCCTGTGCTCTTACTTTGCTGTGCCTGATTATTTTGTTCTCTGAACAGGAAATGAAGAGGGTAAAAGGTTGGGAAACCATTTATGTTTGCACTGGTTTTGAAAGATTTGGTTTAGCAAAGCAGTCCTGGAGTTTGATGTTGTCATTAACTTTCCAAGCATCGCAAATGAGTCGAAGTATGTTAGCGATGGACACAACTGCAAGACTTGACGGCAGACTACTTATTTATGTCATAGAGAATGTCCAGAGCCGTGATAGAGGATGTCATGCTAGTGCATATTTTATAAAATATGTATAATGCACGTGTTTATGCACAGATTGCTAAATCTTGATCAAGTTGATTTCTCAGTGTTTTCAGTACAATCAGAACCTCACATAGGGAAAAAGACTAAATATTCTAATCAGCCCCCTGCAAGAATAAAATAAAAGAACTTATAAGAAATTACAACATTCCAATGTTTGTTCAGCAGATGTGTCATCATAAAGAAGTGTTGAAAGACAACCACCATAATTTTTGAAATGTATTTCCTCCAGAGAGCCAGCATGTAGTAAATTAACGTTGTGTAACTTGGCCAGCAAACCATACAGCATGCAAGCAGTGTCCTGCAAACTGAGGGTGTAAGTATCCATGTATTACAAGCAAAAAGGTGATGCCAGTCTCTCAGGGACAAGGCACAACACTCAGCAGCTGAAAGCTTCGGCTTTGATTAAAGCATGGCATTACCAGTACACCAACCCTAATCAAATGGGGGGACCAGTGGAACTGCTTGAGAATACAGCTCAAAGGACAGCACTGCAGGGGTGGATACTAAAAATTGCACTGATTAACTGGCTTGCCTTACATATATATGCAAAGTCCTGTTTTGTTCACTAGTGATCTTACTGCTTTTGTCTGAATTCCAAGACTGGCAGCTGGCCATCACACTGGCACTTGTGCAAAGCTGAGTGCAGAGGATGGAGGAAGCAAGATATCCTGGGTTATTTTCACAAGATAAAACGTGCCTGGGACTCTGCATATGCAGATAGGAAGAAGTAAGGTACTCCAGGTTACCATAATAAGATATGATGTGCTTGGGACTGTACGTACTTGGATGAGGGAGATGAACTATCCTGAGTTACTATAGCAAAGTCTTGTCAAGCCCTACACCACACTTGTCTTTAGTTCTTTTCTTCCTTCAGAAGCCCATTAACTGTGCTCTGAGTAAAGGAGGTCAGTGCCGCTCCGTACTTGTGAGAAGATACTTTCTTAAGCTCCCAGCACGGGAGGCAAGCTATATGGCACACTGTCAAGTATCTGGCTTAGAAACTAAGCAGGCGTTTTGCCTTCCTGAGGTGAGACACTAAGATGACCCCAATGGATATTCTGCTACAAAAGTTGCTACTGCCTTTAGCTGGACAGGTTCTGTGTCTTTACAGAAGCAGGGACATGTTCATTTCTAATTCGACAAAAAACAAACCCTGCAAACCATGCTATAAGGTTGACAATTTTCAGAAGAAGTTAATAATGAAACTACCATGTTTGATCATATTCAAAGTTTAATGTTTTTTAGTCACACTGCTTATCTGCCTTTCTAATGGCAGAAATTTTCTAATTTTCTAACAACCAAGAAAAGCTTTTGTAAGCTTTTGACATTATGAAAAGCAGGCAATAGTCAGTTTTGCCATATGAGGTCTGGTTTCCGATGTAGCAAGGACATAGGTAGGCACTGGTTTGTCTTGAGAGGATTATACTTTGCTTTTCTCAACATCTTTTAAATTTAGAGAAGTGAAATAAGATAGTATACCCCACAGTACAACAAGTAAGCCAAATCTCTAAACTGCATATTTTTTGCAGTGCCCAACAATAACAAGAAGGAAAACAGCTGAAGTTTGAGGGATGAAGGATATGTAGGTACTATGCAGAATGAAGAATGGATATCCTATAGGGCCAGAATATGCTGATGAGATTATTAAATCCTTTGGCATTACTTAAAACAATCGCACCCCTTTTAGAGTTATTACTGAACAGTTTTTCTGTCCTGAACCACAGAAAAAATCTGCTCTGCCCAGGGGACAAACGAGACTTATACACTACACGTAGTTACCTGACAGCATGATACCCACAAAGTTTGCATGGAAGTAATCATACAAGAAAATGAGAGTACTCTCTGTACTAACCCAGGTCATCTTTTTTTTTTGCCTTGTTTAGGCTTTTATGTAGAGATAATAGATTCTCTCAGTTTAGTCTTTGCATCCACTTTTTCCAGCACCACTGATGTTTTTGAACCAGGAATGATATCACAAATTACCCTTTAATACATCAGCAACCCTTAAAAGCATAAAGCAAAGAAGAAAGGGAAAGATGACTATCTGAAGAAAAGTATTTTGGAAAATAAATACCAAATGTATAAGAAACATTTGTTACACAGGGAACATAGAGTGTATTTTTAATTGGCCATAACAGAATAATAACCAATTTTAGCAAACTGCCTGCAGTTTTAGAACATACATGAATGCTCCGTAATCACTGACCTCAACAATAGCACTCATCTGCCACCCAGTGTCCATTTGCCTTTTTCCCATCTTACAAGAACACACAATATGAAGCCTGAAGATGATTATCTAACAAGATGAGCTCTACATTATTGTTTGTGTTCTAGCTGAATGTAACCAGCAAACTAGACTGCTACAAGAAGATTAGGGTGAAGAAACCAAAGCATCATGACTGATGCTAACAAATTATTTAATGAGTGTAATCAGAATTTTTTTTTTTCTACTCAAGTGTGTATCCACAATATACAGGAAATGATGGAGTAGAACGAAATAGCAGTGGAGGAAGTCCTTAAATTTATGAAGGAGAGAAAGCTGGGGGGTATGACATGAAACTAACACATATGAATATCCTTTAAAGTATCAAATAAATTAGCATATGGAAAAATATTGACTTGCCTGTTACCTGAAGACACAAGGTGAGTTAATCCAAGCTTTATTACATTAACTGGGAGACAAAAAACAAACTACAGCAGAGTGGCTGAATAATTAGAATAGATTTACTGTTTACACCTGGGACAGTAACCAAACCTTTACAGAAATGAAGGGAGGAAGGACAGCAGAGGAATCAGAAGACTGGACAAATGATCGATGAGAAAGGAGATAGATGCAGAGCTACTTTCTACTTTGGTTCCTTGAGTACTTGTTCTAATATTACTATTATTAGAACAGAAATACACATGAAAGAAATATCAGGACAATGAGTCTCTGTGGTTGACACCTGATAATTTACAATCCATCACGACAATGGGACAGTCAGTGGCTTCTGCTTGAGCTCCTGTTGATTTTACAGGACTGGCTGGCTCCAGAAGGAAAAAAATCTGAAAGCCAGCTAAGACAAATTAATTCCAAATGAATTAAAGCTAAGGGATGAAAACATTTTAACAAAACATGTGCGTCTGTAGGTATGACTGAAGGAGTCTGGCCAAAGCTTTCTGGCAATGACAAAGCAGAATACAGACAGGCCATTGTTATAAATAATTTTTTTTCTCTCCCCCATCCCCCAAAAATATTTTGGCTTTGAAAATACTGCGTAATCATTAAATGTTACATGACTTGTCACAGACTTCAAAATACAAAACTGCTGATAGAAAAATAAAAAGCACAGTGTCAGGTTAGCCTAGTGTGTCACACTAGGTGTCAGAACACAGCCTGTCCTAAGAACGGAAAAATCATGTAATTGATTTGAGGGGAGCTTGCTTATAAAGGCTGACATTCAAATGGCTCAAATTAGAGCAACATAAAGGGGGACCAACATGTACCAGGTCATGTACTTTGGAAAGACAGTCAGAGAAACAGACTCACTATGTGAATACATGGACCTACTTTTTCAGTTTGAGTTATTTGTTAGAGAAACAGACTCACTATGTAAATGAATGGACCTACTTTTACAACTTTAGTTATTCACTTAGTCAAATGTTTTAAAAATCATACTTACTTCCTGCATTTTGCTTTCTGCAGCAGGATCTATGGCACTTTCAAACATCTTTGGGAAAACAGTAAGAAGTAAATAAATTCATTATAACACTAATTAAACAAACTGGTATTCACAGGAACACTTTAATATCTATTCAGAATAATTCCCGTATTTTTTGCCAAGCTGCCGCTGAGCAAAATCATTTAGCTAACACTATATATTACTGTGTACTTTAGGATGTGATTTCTAAATGATGATACATTTTTAAAGCTATGCAATGTTTTGGAAAAAACAAAGCTGAAATTTCGTATTCATTCATATCTGCATCAACTTCAGAACAACCTGTACTTGGTCGGGAAAAAAAAAACAGGTTTACAGTACCATAAGTGCAATTCTTTGAACTATAAACCAGCAGAACCACAAGTACAATTAGGAAATACATGTTTGAAAAACACTTGAATTCTTGGCCAATCCTATAGGACACATCCCAAAATAAAAGATTAAAAGCTGTAACTCTAAACACTTTAAAGGACAGTAATTTTCCACAGAGATTATGGGCAAATGAGAAAATGTAAGGAAGTTTTCCTTTATGTTCCTGTGTATTATGTAAAGCTTGTCTGAATATCTTATAAAAACAAAATCAGTTAAGGTATCACCTATGAAATGTCTTTTAAGAAACAAATTAAAATGCATTTGTCTGCCTTTAGCTCTTGTCTATTTTACTGCAATGAATTATGACTATTCAAATACTCCTTGCACACCTTGGAATGAAATTCTGACCTCTTTGAAGTAAATGGGAATTTTACCACTGATCTTATTTGGGCATTAATGCTGGATATTCCACCTATATTCAGCTGCATTCCACTTGTTTTATTAATATTTGCTGCTCTTTTTTTTTTTTTAAAAACATCAACATCCTTCTTCAAATGACAGCAGTGTTTTCAGACAATGTTTTAGCAATAGTTTTTTTTTAAGACGGCTGACCTAAGCCATGTCTTCTTTAAGAAAAACATATGCTGCTTCATTGTTTGTCAACACCTGCTAATGAAGGTCACAGGCAGAAAAAAACCCTAATGTGTGGTAAGACAAAAGATGAACTTATCTAACAACATCTACTTCATGTTAATTACTTTAGTCTCATGGTACATAAATGTATGAGAAACTACTCTTCTGCAGAAGTGAGTTAAATTCCCCACTTCTGGTCATAACATGGCTGTAGGGTTTTATTGCATAGACATTGAAGAGTCATGTGTTCAGAGCTGTGTTTGCCTTGAGACAGGGAAAAGGCCATAATGGGAGTTATACTTTGTCACTTCCATGTGAGGTTTTCCACTTGTGTCAGTGACAAACACGGGGAAAAGGAAAAGCAATCATGCTACTCAAAGAAAGGCCTCTTGCAAGCCAGATGTAAACAATTTCAGAGAAACACACAGGTAGTGAGAGTAATTCGAAAAACAATCAAGAAGACTTTGGAGCAAATAGATAAGAAATATCCTGTTCCTCTAAACTTCTTGCTTTCCTGTTTTGCAATGGCTGCAGCATGGGCTTGCTTGTCAGTAGACATGGCCATTCTGTCTTACGTCATTTTTTTAAAAACAATCTTCAAACACAAAGTAACATGCATTAACACACAGTAAGATCCAGGAAAAACGCTGAAGACTCCTGTTCTCATCAGTTCCAGGTGTTAGAGTGACATGTAAAATGGCAGCAAAACCACTTGTCTATCATTTATTTAGATCTTCATTGACATCATATGTCTTCTATACAGACAAAAATTTTAACAGATGATAGCCATATTATGATTAGGGTGTCATATTGATCCCAGATCAATCATATCTGAACCAAAATAACTTCAATTATAAAATAACTTCAACAACTTCAACCCTCATATAAACGGTTGCTGTTACTGAGATTAGGTAAGAACTATCCATGTGGGAGATGACCTCTCATTACCACTTCTGTCAAAGCTCCATAAAATCATAAAAGATCATAAAATCTTAAAGAAATGTGAAGTTCTTGTGTCTGAGGAATGGCCCTAATAATGCATCTTATTAGTAACTTATCACTTGTAGAGAAAAATAAATTACACCTGAATTACATCCTGTACAAGATTTGAGACATCAGTTTCTAGCCCAAGGCACGCAACAAACCAAAGTCACCTTTACAAAGCACACCTTATGAGACAAGAGAGGAAAAGCAGGAGGAAGGCATTCATTCTGCCTTTTTGTGCTGATCCCAGATGCATAAACTGAGAAATATGTTGGTTTCTCAGACAGAAACACACCAGGAAACGTAACCTTAGGAAAGAAAAGGATACGTTCACATGAGACTCCTTGGTCCAGTCTAGGCACGTGCATCAGTCCAAGTCTGCAGGCCCCTATATCAGAAGGGACTCAGTAGCCCTTGGCTTTATTACTGATAACCTCAAAAGGGTGACAGGTTAAGATCTATCTTTGCGAGTTCTCTCATTTTGTATTTTTGGCTTTTATCATCTCGTATAACAGGAACTGATTTGATAGACCTTAGCATTACATGGAAACATTTGATTACTACAAGAAAATGACTGAGGGAAAACTGTGATTTTTTTTCTTCTATCTCATGAGAACTGTTGTCAGCAACATAGTAGTATTATCCATTTGGACACAGCAGTAATCCCTTTGTTAAACAAACAACACACAGCAACAAGCCCCCTACCTTCCCATTTAACCTAAAATTTTCTTGGCGTATTTTTCTAACAGACTTTACACCTGCGACCCCCAAAGAACCAGTCAGTGCCTCCTGTTTGGAGGAAGAGCTAAATAATCAATCCATGGGTAAAAAATTAGGACTACAACGGGGGCACATTTTAATCTTTACAGCGGTATTATCACAAAGGTATGGCCTCATTTTATGCTAACTTCCATTCCCAGATGAGAGCCAAGCTATTAAAGCACCCCAGACAGCACCCCAGGAGCTCTTAGCAGCGGAGGTTTGTACATACATGGACACACACGCGTGTAGTTTGCCAGCGCCGTGCGGCAGCCTCCAGGAAGGTGACCGGCCTTCCAGAGGCACGGAAAAGGCAGGGAAAAAGCAGGGGCAGGGAAAGGCACAGGGACAAGTGACGGCACAGGACTGGGGCAGGGAAAGGCACAGGGACAAGTGACGGCACAGGACGGGGCAGCGGCAGGGTCAGGGACAGTGGGGCGGGCAGGGACAAGAGCAGCCCCCGGGTCAGACGCATGGACACGGACAGCGGCATACGAAAGG
>VXBT01002876.1:34741-58846 GCA_013400235.1 Oriolus oriolus
GGACAGGTGGGGTCTGGCGCCGCCCGCGCTGGGTAGCAGTTCCACCGCGGGCAGGCGATGCGGAAGGAGCTGGGTTGGAGTTATCCCAGCGTCCCCGCGCCTGAGGAGCGGATAGGTAGGCGGTGTGTTTCTCTGGTGGCCAGGGCGAGGCGGCGATTTATAAACGCGTTGTAAGGAAATCTGTGTGTTCTCGCAAGAAGCTGCCATTACGTTACTTTTCCAGCGGTGGAATTTTCTTCTTGTCACTGCAGGAATAAAAATGGTGTAATTCCCAAACAAAGTTGGGACAAGAAGTTTGATTTACCTGCGTTAAAAGTTTCCTTCGGATAATCTTTCACAAATTGTCCTTCGTGTGCCCCTGCCAGAGGTTATCAGCACTGCAGATTTCATAACGTGGCAGTGGAAGGCTGAGGAACTAATGCATATGGATGCTTTTTTCTTCACTCTTGGTGGGAAAGGCATGGCATATGTTGTAGAGGATCATTTCTTCAGTTACTGAGTGTGAATTCCGAGCACACACCTGGAAGTAATATGAACAGGGTTGCTTAAGATGTCCCTTTTCTCTCCCAGCTATGAGTGGTGACATCATCAACAGATTTGACGAAAAGGAGCATGTGTTTGTGCTTGGCCTTGGCCGCTTTGTAACTTAAATGCCACTTCTAGTGTTGGTTCAAGGGAAGATGTTGGCCATCTGTTTAGGTACTAATACTGAAATGCAGGCAGCAGCAGTTACTTTACTGATGTGATCTGACATCACAAAACCAATACTTTCTTATCAGAAGTGTATATTCAGAGTATTCTCACACTTGGCTGCTGCTAATGTTCCAGCCCTAAGATAGCCAGAGGGATTTCACCTGCGTCAAAAGTATTTTTACAGTCTTGAGACTATTACTGATAGCAGCACATGATCCATGATTTTGCAAATACACTTAACAAAGTTACGGTGGATTGAATGGGAAATCTCTTTCTAGAAGACATAGCTGTATACTGCCATGCTTCATCACTCCTGCTGTTATATTGCTGCATATGTAAGTGCCTTCCAGGTGCATTATTATTATCTTTGGGATTTAGGCCAGTCTGCTTCTATAGAAACTGTAAACCAACAATTTTCTCTCCATAAATAGCATGTCTGATTTTCCTCACAGACATACAGCCAAGGGATTGAATTAGCCTGCCAAAAAGAAAGAGAGTTTGTGAAGCACTCTGTAGAATGCACATGGAACCTAGCAGAAGCCCAGCAAAAATTTGGTAGTTTAGCACTGCATAATTCAGAATCCTGTGATCAGGAATCTGCTCAAGCAAGGACAGAAGCTGCTGAGTTGAGATGGAGAGAGGAAGAGTGGAGAAGAAAAGAAGAAGCACTAAATCAGAGGGAACGACAGAATCTATGGAACACAGATCCTGTTAGTAAAGAAGTTTTTAATAAGGTATGACCTACATCAGTGTGCATGGAAACAAGTGCTAGCCTCTTTTGTTCATTCCAGTTGTTACTAGTCTCTGAGTGTCTTCTGTGTCTTGTACAGCACAAAACCACAATATGTCCCTCACCTCTGTGCCTGGTAAGATCATGGAACAGACCCTCCCAGAAGCTGTGCTAAGGCACACGTAGGACAGGGAGGTGGTTCAGGACAGGCAGCATGGCTGCACCAAGGGCAGTTCCTGCCTGGCCAGTTCATTGGCCTTCTAAAATGGGGTGACTGCATCAGTGGGCAAGAGAAGGGCTGCAGATGTCATTTATCTGGACTTCTGTACAGCCTTTGGTGTGGTCTCCTACAACATCCTTCGCTCTTAAATTGGAGAGAGAGGGATTTCATGGGTGGACTATTAGGTGGATAAGAAAGTAGTTGGTTGGTGGCATGCAAAGGGTAGTGGTCAATGGCTCAGAGTCCCAGTGGACATCAGGGACAAGTGGTATCCCTCAGGGGTCTGCACTGGGACCAGTGTTATTTGATTTCTTCACTAGAATTAAACAGAGGGATCAAGTGCACTCTTAGCAAGTTGCAGATGGACACCAGCCTGAGTGGTACAGTTATCAGACCTGAAGGAAGCCTTCCAGAGGAACCTGGACAAGCTTGAGAAGTGGGTCCATGGGGGTCTCATGTGTTTTAACAAGGCCAAGTGCAAGATGCTGCACCTGGGTCGGGGCAATCCCCAGCATCTGCAAAGGCTGGGGGTGAACAGATCAGAGCAGCTCTTCCAAGAAGGGCTTGGGGTGCTGGTGGGTGAGAGGCTGGACATAACCCAGCCATGGGTACTGACAGCCCAGAAAGCCAAACATGTCCCTGGGCTGGCAGGGCAGGGAAGGGATTCTACCCCTCTGCTCTCCTGAGACCCACCCGCAAAGTGCTGCACCCAGTTCTGGTGCAGAAAGACTCCTGCTGGAGTGGCTCCAGAGGAGGGCCACAGAAATGATCAGAGGGCTGGAGCACCTTTCCTCTGAGGTAAAGCTGGGAGAGCTTGGGTTGTTCAGCTTGAAGAAGAGAAGGCTCTGGGGAGCCCTTACTTACCTTAATGTGGCCTTTCAGTACTTAAAGGGCCCTTACAAGAAAGATGGAGAGAAGCGTTTTTTATCACAGCAGGTAGTGACAGGACAAGGGGGAATGGCTGTAAACTGAAAGAGGATAGGTTTAGACTGGATATGAGGAAGAGATTTTATTGTTGTTAGGGCGTCAAGACACTGGAACAGTCTGCTTGGGGAAGTTGTGGATGCCCCATCCTTAGAAGTAATTGAAGTCAGATTGGATTGGGCTTGGAGCAGCCTAATCCAGTGGAAGATGTTCTTGCCTGGGCAGGGAGGGTTGAAACTCCATGATCTTTAAATGTCCCATCCAACCCAGAATATGAAACTTGTTAGCTTGCCTCTAATACTGTCTACTGTAATACAAATTATTTAGCATGAACCTTTTTTAATGGTAGACTCTCATCTTTGATTTCACAATTTAATTTCAGCTGCTATTGTTGCCTTTTTCTGAGCCCTGAAGCCGCGAGCCAGACACAGGTGACAAATGCGGTTACATTTTTATGAAGGGCCCCTTCAGGTTAATAACACACTGAAATACACGCAGAAAATGCACTGAAGGTGCACACATGACATAGAGCAAGTACAGTTTTATAGATTTAGCAACTTGACAAGAATACCCAACTAGAAATACAAATGTTGGGGTAATTCCCCCTCTTGGTTTGACCTTCTTCTGAAGCCCCCCTTCCTCACTAGTTTTTTATGGGAGAGTATCTTGTCCTTGGTCTCAGAATAACCAAGATTAGGATTGGGCCTTTAGGAATGTGTTTTGTCTTTCTTGATAACAGAGTAAAAATGCTAGCTATGAATCTATATAATTATGCAATAATAGGTTACAGACCTACAAATACACATGAAGAATATATAAAAGCAAAAATCAGTTTGGCATCACTATCACATCTCATAATTTCATTGATTTATCTGATCCAGGTTGCAATGTATGTGATTCTCATGACTAACAGATCAGTAAGTCCCTATCTGAAAACAGAAGTTTTTCAGAGACTATAATGAGACTTTGAAATTCTGTTACTAGGTAATGCACTTTCTAAAAGAAAACCTTCTCAAATATGATACGACTCTAAAATTAGAACATAGCTGTTTAAATAGTAACATCTTAAAATGTGATACTCCTTTATATCACTAAACAGTATGTGTGGCATTTATGTGATAGTACAATCTTTCTCTTCCTCAGAGTTTTATTAATCAAAAAAGAAAAGAAATTGAAGATGAAGCTGTGTCTGAACCACTTATGCAAAAACATGAACAAAAGATTAGACACTTTGGTGAGTCTGTTTGTCCAACATCTTGCAGCTCCTACAGAATTTGTGTTGGTTTGCTCCTTCTTGTACAGAATGAATGCTCATAAATTAAAGACCTAGATGACAGAGTGTTCAGTTTTATTTTATCAGGACAGAGGGATATTCCACACCAGTAGGAATGGGCAGGGACATTCCTGGAAATATAAGTCATGTATATAAAAGTGCGTAGGCTGTCCATGGCTCTCTGCTTTTATTAAAGGAGATTAAATATTTTATTAAATGTTTTTTGTCACCTGTTAATCTGTAAGGGTAATGGCTGATTAAATGGACATGTTTGTAAACACCTGCACTGAGAGTATGTGTGCTCAGAATTGTGTGTTTAAAACTATACTTAATTATCCACTAGGTGTCACTTTAGCTCTGTCGTAATTAGTAAACCTGATGGAGCACAAAGCTGATCTTGTAACATAATCTGAAATTTTGATGGTTCTCTGAAGTGCTTGCCATTCAGGCTGGTTCCACGCAGTAGTACAGCATAGCCGTATTTGGAATTCCTGAACAATGAAGAGTAAGACTCGATTGGCAAAATTCAGTTGATCTTACAAAATTGTTTTTACAAAGCTATTTGGCTTCTGAGGGTCTTAAAACTGTTCTGAAGAAAGGGCTTTGAGCCCTGTTAGCCTTAGCAAGCCTTGCGTGTATCGAGTTCAGGCACAACACTGTCAGGGTATGCAAACAGCAGTAATAGGCGCAGGTTCTCTCAAGTACCTTAACTGCTCGGTGTAATGATACTGGAATTAGGAAACATCTCCCTGCTGTGCATTTCAGCAGGTAAAAAAAGAAGATGCTATCTTGTAGGCTTCTTAGCTGAGAGTTGGGCAAAATTACTCTTCATTTAAGTTCAAATTAAACTGTTACAGAAGGAACCTTATTACAGAAGCTAAATTTTTTTGTACTTCCTGATTTCAAAGCCATATTACTACTTTATTTTGGAATACGTAAGTCTGCTGTAGAAAGCTACAGTACATTAATGCCTTCTGAAGTCACTTGTTCCGTGCTAACTGCTACCAAGGGGCAGTATAGACTTTGTTATATTGCTTGAGTCCTGTTTCTGGATCCTGCTCTGACTTCAATAAAGAACTTACACAGAATGACTTGAAAACAGTCAAAAGAAATATAAGCTGTTCCTTTCTCTTTTGGCATTGTTTGCTAGAATTCAGATTAGCTTAGGTCATTACCATTGAATTATCTTTAGCCCAGTTGTAATTATATGCTGATAGACAGGTGAAGCTGTACATCTGGTACCTGTTGCCAATAATGACTGATAGTGATTCTTGAAGGACAGTTTCGAGAAGTGCTCTGTGTATTGAGTTCTGATTTTTAAATTCAGCTTGTTGCATGAATGTAGTGCCACGATACCACAATTCAAAGTTCGGATTAACTTTCCAATACTGGTGTGGCTTTGTTTTTTGAGATCAAGCTGTTTGTATAATTAATTCTAATTTTTCTAAAAATCTAGCAAATTATGTGTTAGAAGCACTTTAATTTTTGACAGATTACAGGTTCCGTTCTTTGCCTTTTTATTTGCAAACATTTAGAGGATTTGCGTTTGTCAGAATCCTCTATTCATAAACTTTTTAAGCTATTTGATGTTGTAACTGATACCTACACCACTTTGTTTGTGTATGAGAACTGATTAAAAATAACTTATCAGCATTGCTAGAAAGGCATGACTGTTATAATCTACTTTTAGTATCTTCAAAGTCTAATTATGCCTTCCGGTAATGCTCTTTCAGCATTGGTTAGATGTATAAATAAACCCCCCAAATTTAGCTGCATGCTGTCATTCTGAGGTTAGTAAATTGCCAAATTGTTACATGCTGGGTATCAATGCAAGTAACTTCCTTGCTGCATTAAATCATTTATCCATTTAGAATATCTTAATTGTGTTTCTCTTATTAGGCATGCTGAGCAGATGGGATGATAGTCAAAGGTTTTTGTCTGATCACCCATACCTTGTATGTGAAGAAACATCTAGGTATCTCATGTTGTGGTGTTTTCATCTAGAAGCTGAACAGGTATGAAGATGTTTAAATCTTTGGAAGCATACATTTTCCCACTTGCACAGTAGAAAGGTGACCAACTTCATTAGCTGTTGAACTGGTCTTCCAGCCATTTTATTGATAGTGCATTGTCACATTTATGTCTAGTTATAGCTAATTATGAATCCTCTTGCTTCTGTAAGCATCAGATCTCATCTGCTTAGGAACTGGAGCAAAAGGAAATTCTGCTGAATTTTAGAAATATAATCACAGGAACTTCTTTAAATCAGAATTTCAACTTTTCTTTTTTTCAGAAGAGAGCTCTGATGGAGCAAGTAGCACACCAAGCAGTTGTAATGCAGTTTATTATAGAAATTGCCAGAAGCTGCAATGTGGATCCGAGAGGATGTTTTCGACTCTTTTTCCAAAAAGCCAAAGTAAGTCAACGTGGGTAATGATGTGAGAAAGTCTTGATGCTTTACAAGAGACCAGTGTTTTAGAGAGGGTTTCTTCCTAACCATATGAGGCTAAATAATTTGTTGACTGATTTAGGCTTATGGGAAAGTGTTCTGTTGGCAATTATTTTCTAGACAGAATACTTTGTTATAATTCCAGTTCTGAAAAAGAAAGTGTCTCAGTTTTGGAGACAAATTTCAAGAGAAAAACGCCTTGGAATGAGCATTTCCTCTAGAGGGAAAAGGCTGCAATAACTCCCTATTCTTCTGCCAGTGAGAGACATTGATACCAGGGGATGAAAGTGAAAAATAAGGTAAAACTGTTTATTAACAAAGCACAGGGGAAAAAAAAAAAAACCAACCAAAAATTGAACCTCACACCCCACTCCTACCTTGCTGCATGGCTGAGCAGCAAAGCTGGCAGCTGCCATTCTTTGTCTCTGGGAAGCGGAGAGAAAAGAGTTCATGCAGCAGCTGGGAACCTGTTGGATTTCTGGCGTGAGCCTTCTCCTTGCAGCAGGTGAAGTTGGTGGAGTTTAATATCCGTTCTTTCACTGGCTTGGTCTTCCCGGGGTTCAGACTGGCTGAGGCCACCCCACAGGCTCCCCTGGCCGAAGAGAGGGGGGGAAAAAAAAGGACACAAAAAGCTGCTGAAAGGATTTGCCGGTGAAAAGCCTCCAAGCCAGGGTGAGGGGAAAAAAAACCCAAAAAACCCAGAAGCTTCTTGCCGAAGTTAGCGAAAATTACCTCAGTAAAAGGCAATGAAGTAACAATCCGTGTAGCTGCTGACCACGCTGGAGAGAGAGAGATTGAACAGAGCCCACACCTGGGGTTCCCAGGCTCCATTCTGGTCCCCTGGTTCATCTTAAAGCTACCAGAGACATTTTCTGGCCATAAAGCAGATGATTGGGGAATAAAGTATCATCATAGAATCACCTCAAGACACAAAGTTTAGTGGACTTTGCTTGTTGCAGGTGGAAAGCAAGATGCAATAGGGGGACAGCAGGTGTGTTACAGACAAGCAATAACTAAGTAACAACATCAAACACACACTGGTCTTAAACTGCTCTGACTTTTGACTAATTACACACATGTTTTCAAGTGTAATTACGTATTGTCACAACTTTTCCATTTCATCTGTGCTTTACGGTGGGGCAGATTGTGTCCCTTTCCCATGACTGAAATAGGGCAATCCAGAGCTGTGCAGGAAGAAGGTGGGAAAAGTGAAACTGTGATTTGCTGTAGGCTGTGTTCAGTTGTTCAAGACTTTAATGGATCTTAATAGTGCCTAAATGAGTGTAGTTAAAATGTGAGTCAGTTTGTGCTTTACTTTTGACCAAAGGGCTTCAACAATCCTGTTGTAAGGATACCTTCTGAGTTGGAATAAATGAACGTCTAACATTAGATTTAGTTTTACATGTTCTTAGATAAATCAGTTACTTTACTTACACATGTAAATGCTGCAGCTTGTCTTAAAAAGAAATCTGCCTGGATTGTAATTTTAAATTGACTAACATTATTCCTGAGTTGTTTACAGTTGTTATTCCCCAAAAGGTATGTCATTACTGCATGGATTTTTTTCAGCACTGTATATGCTTATAATTCAAAAGTAAATCCAGCTGAAGAACAAATATTTCATTTTTCTCTTTGCAGACAGGAGAAGGCTACTTTGAGGCCTTTAAAAATGAACTTGAGGCATTCAAGACGAGAGTGAGAATCTGGTCACAATCACATGGCTTTCAAACTATGTTACTCCATGATCTCAGTGTCCGTCCTGGCTGCGTGGGAGAGTGGACATCTTTTTTACAGGTAGGCTTATTATTTCTAAAATTTAATTTAACTAAAGCAGGATTGGGTCCTGCCTAGGGAAGCTGTACCTTTCTGAGATTTAAAGAGGATTATTTCTTGAATTGCTAGTGCTTGGGATATATCATGCAGTATTATTAATACACAAGGCATATATGGGCCTTCTTTTTACTTGTTGGAATTCATGCAGCATCAGTGTAAGGTCAAAAGTATATGTTTGTTCAGTGTCTTTACTTTTTTATGCCAAAAATAAACACTGCTTGATAAAATGGATCCGAGAGTAGAATTGTATTCCCAGTCATCACCACGAGCAGTGTAAAATCTTGGGATCAGACAAGTAAGTCACAGAATTGTAGAATGGTTTGAGTTGGAGGGGACCTTAGAGACCATCTAGTTCCAAAACCCCTGCCATGGCAGGGAACACCTTTCACAGACCAGACTGCTCACAGCCCCATCCAACCTGGCCTTGAACACTGCCAGGCAACCCACAACTTCTCTGGGCAAGGAAGTCAAGCCTAAGGAAAGTCTCTCTTTGTGATGAAAGGAAACTGAGCATACTTAGGTGTTTTTTACAGTTCCAGTTATGGTCACATTCTGGAATGAAGAAACAACCTAAAAGATTGTCAAAAACTATATATTAGGCAAGGAGTCACAGTTGAAAGTACTTGTTTGAAATAATTTGATTAAAGTACCTCTCAGAGGTAAGATCAAACAGCTGAATTTTATGTAAATGTGCAGTTAGGTGCTAGAAATAATAAGACCAAATACAAGCTATGCTAGCAAATTTTTAAAATTCTTGACACAGTGGCATAATACTGGTTGATGATGTTTTCAGACCTTATTTCCTTTCTCTTGCAAATTTGTCTCATAAGATGGACAGTGCAAACAGTCTTCTCTGTTTCTCTCTCACTCTGTTTCTCCCTCCATGTATACAATTACAGAGCATTAAGCTGTCGATTTTTCATCTGTTGCAGAACGCAGGAGATCTACAAGGTTCCATAAACACAGATGTCTGCAGTTTTAACTCTGTGATACAAAGAGATGAAGAAGAATCCAAAATGATGGACACATTATAGTACTTTTAAGACTGAGGCCAAGTACTCTTTTATTTCCCCTTTGTTTTGTTTTTTTTCCCAAAGAAACAAACATGGCTATTTTCTTGACATTTATTTTTCTGGGTACTGCACTTTATTTGTCGTGTCAGATTTTTGTTGTTTTTATTTGGTTTTTGGGGGGAGGGACTTTGAAGGGTGAGTAATTAAGGAAAACTTGTAATATTGTTTGAAATGTGCTGCTAGGTTTTCAGTTGTCCTTGAAGAGCAGGGTTCTTACATTGCCGAATGTGAAACTGGATGTGTTTTCTGCTACTAACCTTGCCTTTCATGATTTTAGAAATTAAACATCTGCACAAATACAATGTTTACAAGAAGCAGCAGATTCTTGGTAGAATCTGCTATTGTCTTACTACAGATGTGGATATGTTTTACTCTGAATATTGGAGATTGCAACTGTATTCATGCTACCTTGCTGACAGTATAAGCTCTCAAATTTGGTTATCACTAATAGCAATAAATCAGTATCTGGTATCAGTATTTCTGATCTGAATGGATTAGATTAAAACACTGGCTTTCTACCTCTACTAAGGGGATTTAAATGTTATATTGTACTTTCATTAAACATAACTTGGTTTAATCCTAAGACATAAGCAACACTTGTCTACAAATGAGTGCTGGGTTGTATGATTTCTGAGAGTCTGACTCTCTTCTTGTTCATCTGGCTAACTTCAGATTCTTTTTTTTAAAACCAAGTCTCATTATGGTAAAAGTACTTGATGAAGGGAACTTGAGGTACAAGGGTTAGGCTAAGACCTCAGTTTAAACAAAAAGGTTTGTCACGGGTCATATAGGATCAGGTGTCATGCAGTGTTTGAAAGGTACTGCATATGCTGCTAAACCAAAGTGGGTTTCTGACATCGTCAACTCAAACAAAATGGAAAACCATTAAAAGCTTCTTGTTTGAGAAGCTGGAAATCCAAATACTTTTTCTAGACAAGGCCTTCACGGAACTTTGCACTCCAGAGCTCTATGGTGCTTTTCTAACTTGCTGCTGTTACAGGTCTGTCTATAAAAATATATACTGCAATTGGAAGACTAGCAAAGACAGCTTATGCCTCAGATACTGGTACCAGTACACAGTCTCTGTCCTTTACTGAAATGTTATGATTGTACGTAAGGTCTGGAAGGCATATTGGTTTCAAGAGTTCAGTGATGACAGCCTACCTCCCATTTTTAGTTCAGGCAAAACAACCTCAGGCAGTACCACAAGCTGGGGCAGAGTGGCAGGAAAACTCCTGCAGGAAGAGGGCCTGGGGGTGCTGGAGACAGTGACTGAACATGAGCCAGGGTGTGCCCGGGTGGCCAAGAAGGCCAATGGCATCCTGGCCTGTACCAGCAACAGTGTGGCCAGCAGGACCAGGGCAGGGATTGTCCCCCTGCACTCAGGACTGGTGAGGCCACACCTCAAATCCAGTGTTCAGTTTTGGGCCCCTCACTCCAAGAAGGACATGGAGGTGCTGGAGCATGTCCAGAGAAGGGCAGTGGAGCTGGGAAAGGGTCTGGAGCACAAGTGCTGTGAGGAGTGACTGGGGGAACTGGGGCTGGTAAGCCTGGAGAAAAGGAGCCTCAGGGGGACCTTATTACTCTCAAAGTGCCTGAAAGGAGGGTGTAGCCAGGTGGGGTGTGGCCTCTTCTCCCAGGTACGAAGTGATTGGACAAGAGGAAATGGCCTCAAACTGTGCGAGGAAAGGTTCAGGTTGGACATCAGGAGGACTTCCTTCACCGAAAGGATTGTCAAGCATTGGAATGGACTGCCCACGGAGATGGTGGAGTAACCATCCCTGGAAGTGTTCAAGAAATGACTGGACATGGCACCTAGTGCTGTGGGTTATTTGACAGGGTGGTGGTGGTCAGAGGTTGAACTGAATGATTTTGGAAGTCTTTTCCAACTTTAATGATTCTATGAAATAGAATCCAGTAATTTTCAGTTTTGCCTACAGCCAAAATATGGAAAAGTCTTAGTCTGCAGAATGTACCAGAGTGTTAGTACCAACACAATAGCAGATCCACTCATAGAAGTAGCTTTTCCTATGACTTCTGCTCTCTAGCCTTCTTTTGCAGACAGACAGGAGAGAAAAGAGCAAGGAGTTCTGTCCCACATGCAAATTTGAGATAAAAATTACAAATTTCTACTGAGTCTGGTTAAGTTTGACAGATACACCAGAAAGGATCAGTAAACACTGCCTCCTCCTTAATAGTTAATTATTAATGGAAGCTTACAGGAAAACTAGTAATGTCAGGTTGTTTTTTAACTGAATGTTGTACGTAAGGGTAGTAAGGGCAATATATGCTACCCTTAGCAGTAGAGCCATTGATCTAGCAGCCTGTTATACAGTAAAAGTTATTTTTTAAGTTTCTAAGGGGATAAAACTGGATGGTGCAGGAATAAGTGTCAAATAATGAGATTCCCTCCCCCTGCTCCTTCTGGCTCGCTGAAATTTATGTATGCTGGCAAAAAAGAAAATCACTGTTTTTTATTGAAATCAAAATGCAAAAATACAAGCAGCAAATCAGGGTTTCTCGCTGTAATATGTAAACATTTCCTCAAGAGGACAGTACAAGTGGTCAACCTTCTTGGCAAGCTTTCTTTAAATGAAAGGAAAACTGATTGTAGTGATAACTGCTGCTAATATTTTTCATTTATAGTAATGGGAAAACTTTACAAATTCTACAATGACCATCTCTTTCTTAGGCTCAAATGTGTCTCAATATTCATAATGCTAAAACTGAGTGTGCAGATGCAGTCCAAGGTATGTCAACACCCCAGCTCTGTAGCTGTTTACAGTCACTGCTGAAGGAGATTGGAACCTGCATTACTAGGACACAGCTACTTCAGACATTACCTAGACATAGCTGTGTGTTACTCAGGTTTTGCTGACTCTTGAAACTCCCGATCTGTTGAGCATTAAAAAGGGGCTGGGTGAATTCACTGAAAAATAGCCATGTCTGCAGTACCTGGGCTGTTAAAAAGTGTGGACTCTGGAGGTTTGGATTTCCAGCTATCTAATGAATAAACACAAGAGCTGGTTAGAGACAAGAATCTCATGAAACAATTGCTACAATAAAAATTGCTACAGCAATATGCCAAAGTTAATATTTTGACCACTGGAAATCGTGGCACTGGCATCAGTGACCACTTGTTTTCAAAGATAGTAGAGAAGACGCGTTCTTTGGTCAAGATCATCTAGCTACAGGTTTGCCAGATTACAGTTAATCTGTTCAGTATCTGCTGTCTTTTTACTAATAAAGTCTTACAGGGTCACACAAAGACAGAGGCTTTACCAAATGTGTTACATGTCATTGAATCTCCATTTCCCACACCTGCAAGGTAGTTGCTCTGAGGGCAGAAGTATAAACATACTTGCTTAGATAGTTTTCCCTGGTACTAAGTGTAATTTAAGGTGAGCAAAATGAACTTGCATCTGTGCAAGCAAACATATAAGAAGCTAACTCTCCTGTAAGATCAATTTCCATACATACCAGCTCTGGTCTGAAATGGCTTTTTGCAGACCAGTGGTCATGGTTCTTCACAGCTTCTGGCTAGCTCCAGCTAGGCACATGTTCAAGATATGTGCTTTCATGTCCTTATCATTGCTTCATTTACTGACTGGATAAATCAGTCAATGCGCTTTCTAATTAAGCTGTATTCTGAAATGTGTTTCCTTCACCAGTCAATATTTGCAAACGTATTTTCCAAATAAGAGACACAAGAGTACCCGCTTTGGTTAAAGACAGTTACTGTAATTTTAAAATTAGGTATATTTAATATTAAAAAAAAATACAGCATTAAAGTGATAACCACAGGCAAGAAAATTTTACCATGATGTGAGTAAAGGACAGCATTGGACTTTAATTATTGATGAGTCTGGTAGACTAAGTGGACAAATCCTTGATTGCTGAATCTTGTGTCATCGGGAATGAGCTATGACAGATGAGCAGAAGTTTGACCTATTTTCACCTGGGAATGGCAGCATCTTTCTGGCTCACATCTGGCAACTTGGTTTGAAGGAAAGCATAGATATGTGGCCAGATCTTATTGGTTTCTGTTCCAGAAAAGGATTTCAATAACCCCTTTTTCCTAAGGAAGAAAAAGAAGAAAGCATTACAGATGTCAAATTGTTTTAATTGTTCCAAAATCTCCACCTCACTTGAGGATTACCCTGGCAGGAGTGTAAAAATATGCATGTGATGTAACACCAAGAACAGCTATAGCATTGGAAGTGCAGGCTGGACATTCATTACTCTGTTCCTCAGACAGTTAGCTATTGGCCACATCAGTTCATAAAAGTGATGGCTCTCTGCAGAGCACTTAATCACAAACAGGGCGAAGATAAGTAGCAATGTTATCCCATAGCATGTGGTGTACAGCCATTGTCCAGATGGCTGTGACTAACCTGGGTATTACAGAGTTGCACCTCATGGATCAAAGAATGTGCATCAGGACAAGCAAGATAACCAGGCACAAGTAAGTTATCCTGAATTAGTTGCAGGAGCTAGTTTTATCTGTCAAGTATGTTATTACCAGTAATAACAACAGCTGTCTCACACTGTGGAAATGCTGAGGCATTTTCACTTCAGAAATCTAACGGAATTGGGAATATCATTGTCAATCTAGAAAAACTTCTTTAAAACCTGACCACACCAAAGATGGAGCTTCTAGTTTTCTGCTCAACAGTCCTGGAAGAATACAATGAAGAGTGGTGAATATGGAAATACAGACACTTCATTGATGTTGTCAGAGTCTGATTTCTTTGTCTAAGCAAGGTAAGACTAAAGCTCTACATGGTGACCTACTAATATCCATATATTAGCAGTATACTTGCTTTACATTAAGAGAAATATTGTGTATAGTTTTGACTCTTAAAAGAACTAGTAATTTGTTATCACTCCATGATGCAAATGACAATTCTGAATTAGCTACTTATTCCCAAAGAGTCTTGCTGGCTGGGTCCAGTCACAGTCCTGTTCTTAGAACAGCCACCTTTAAATCCTCATTAACAGTTTCTCCATTTGTGTATCACTTCTTGACCCCTTGCACTTGTTAGTGGGGCTTCTACTTAAACATCCGGAACACAAAATACTGTAAATTCTTGCAAAAAAAAGGAACTGTCTCTGTTACTTTACCTGTTGTTGCACAGAACAGTACTATGATGTATTGAATAATGCATAGCATTCGTTATAAAGCTAAATGTGGCTGGCTGCAGTGACAAGCTATTTTACCACACAGGGTCCAGAAGGTCTCACACAACAGTGGAAAGCCATATTCATTCTACTGAGTTGGTTTCTTACTGAGTTCATGAAAGCCACCTGGCTACTCACACCACACTTACTGTTGTGGTAATAATATATTCTGTAACTGGAGAGATCTGTTCCTCACTATGCTAATGCACAGTGAGATTTTAGAATGTGGAAGAACAGATTTTACTACTTACCGATAATATTCTAGAACAGGTTTTGTTTGTGCATCATAAGCCTGCAGCCTCTTGCTGACAGTCTCTGGCTTGTCGTCATCGCGCTGAACAAGCGGCTCGCCAGTAACGTCATCAATGCCCTAATCACGGTTAAAAGCAAACACTGGAGTATATGTCTTACTTCTGTTTAAGCATGTTTTGTGTGATTTTCTATTTAAATTATGATCAATTTCGACTTAATCAGGGTGTAGATTTCTGCTTATAAATAGAGAGGCTGCTGCCCGTGTTCTTATCTGGAATGTAAGCTGTTGACTTTCCAGTAAAACAGTCTGTAGTTAAAAATATTTTCTCAGTATTGACAATGACCATTAGATCATGAATTATGTGACTAATTTGTCCTCTGGAACATTCATAGAATATGGGGGTCTATGTAGACAAAACCTTCACGTACAAGGGAAAACAATATTGTTGCTAATACATTCCTGTACAACAGGAGATAAGAGACCAATTGGGCCTTCATTTGACAATACTAAAATGGGCAAAGGAGTTAATGGCCCTTTGATTTTAAGTCGCAAAATGGAAGAGTTATCCTTCAGCAACAGCTGTACATAAAAGTGGAGTAAGAATCAGCTGAAGCTTTCCCTACATAGGTAGGGACCTAATGTGTGAACTTTTGTTCCTGCTAAGTAAGTAAACATTTTGCAGGTCTATTTAGACAACAGAGACGGCCATAGTTCGCCTGTTTAGCTCTGTTCCATGTTTTCACTTAAATATTGCAGTCCACTGTGTTGTGGCAAGCCTGCTAATTAGTGAAAGATAAAGCAGTTCCTAATAGCAAAGCTCTGGCAGCTGAAGCCTACTCTTTGATAATTCTGATAATTCTCTGTTCCATCTTGCCTGTGCTCTTCTGCAATTGAAAATAACCATGATTTTAAACACTTTGTTTTAAACAAAACAAAGGCAGTATTTTCAGCTGGATACTTCCAGTGCTTACCTGGTATTTCAAGCTTGCCTCTTTTCCTGCAACACTGAAATCCAAAAACTACAGGGCCTGCTGTGCTTCTGATGTAACTTAATAGAGCTTCCAGGTGAAATGTGATGCCACAATAGCTAAGTTATTTGGAGTTAAGGATGAAATACAGTTTAAGCTGAATTGCACTAAAGCAAGTCCTTGTTCTTAAAAAAAATTAAGTTAACAATGTACGGTATTGATCTTCAAACTCCTCTTTGGGATATCTCAAGCCATAAGTTCTTATATCTGTTGAAAAGATTTAATTGTTGAAATGCTTCCCTGACTTGAAAGTTTTTACATCAAGTTTTGCAGTACAGCAGCTCTTCCCTTGAAAATACCCATCCTGGTTAAATATAAACAGAGGGAAAGCATTCAGTAGATTCCTCTGACTGATGATTTAGTGTTTCCTATATATAAAGCATGACTCCTGGAGGAAGGAAAAGAAAGCTGCATTTTGGACTGTACAGGCTACAAACAGGCTTAGACCACGCCCAGATCCTGTGCCAGTGTGCAAGGCAGACAGTATTCCAGATCAGTGAACAGCTTTAACAGGAGCTTACAAAACACCATGGTGTTCTGCTCTGCAGGGGACAAATATGTTGTCCCCCAGCTTGAGGTTCTATCAGGTCACTAATGTACCCTCATACCAGCAGGGTGTTATGAGAAAGACTCTGTGCTTCCAAGAAATGAAATGAGCCTTTTTCTTCTGAGCTGCTGTGTTCTGAAACAACGTATGCAAACAATATTTTACTGCAGCTAGCAAACGCAACGCAGCACTTATTTAGTGCCAACACCAATGCATGTTGCTTACCTGCACCTTGGGAGGACTGAATTCAAGATTGTAGACTCTGCCACTGGCAGGGTGGATCCAGCGTGCTGTGAGCCGACACTTTATGGTCTCAAATGGCACATCTAGGTCAATCACAGTATCTATGTGACACTCTTTGTCGAGGGCTTCTGCCTGAGCAACTGTTCTGGGGAAACCTTTTTAAAGGAAACAACTTCATGAAATTCCAAAAGCAGAGTTATAGCAAAAATTACTTGGATTGAGTCATTAGAGAAAAATAATTGTTAGACAGAAAAAACTCCAAAAATCATTGTCATACTCTATAAAGACTGAAGAGACATCAGATTTTCCAATATTTTTCAGTGTGTCATGGCATTTAATGTTGTTAAATGCCTCCCAGCTTTCATTTCTTCATTTCAGCTAATCATCTTCACAAAAGTGCAACAATAAGTGCAAAAAGGCGCCATATTCATGTGTACCACGTACTACTACACTGCACAAAAGCACTGTATACACATTTAGAATAATAAAGGCTCCAGTGAGAAGTTTCACTCAGAAGTCAGAACAACCTAGAATATTCTTGACGTCTCTTACTTCTACAGCTGTGTGGGTCTGGCTTAAGGTGGTGGCCATTACAAACCTGTTCTATTCAGCTGCAGTAAGCCAAATATATTTACCAGAGGCAGTCCAGGACTTAGAAGGGTTCTAAAAGTTTTAGTGTATCAAACTGTCCTCAGATTTGACTGTGAGAACACTCGGGCTGATTAGGAACCTGTGTCTTCACTTTAAAGGTGCTGCATTTTGCCTCACGAACTCTGTGGCTCCCTACTATATGCCTTGAACTATTAGAGAAATCTAGTGGAACTTAGGAAGAGTGCAGTGGGAACAAAGAACAAGAAAGCTAAGGTCTCCATAAAGAATTAAAAATTGAGCACGAGACCTTCAGTGGTCAAAGCTGCTGCAGAACATGCTATTGCATCCTATATTCACTGGAACAATGCCTCTCCTCAAAAAGCTCTAGCATAGTCTCATGTTCTTCAGTAGCTTGTAATTTGCACCATACTGTACAAGTAAACTTTTCCATAAAGACAAGTACCAACATGTACAAACTTAAGAAACTCGTGCATAATGTTGGTTGATCTGTCCATTGCATGAGTAAGGAAAAGCATTACAAAAAGACAGAGTTTATTAACTCAGACCAAGTGCTTGCTTGTGCATTAAGTTTCTTGCACCTGGTTTGCATCACAGTCATGAGCTGCCCTCATCCTGTTCCTCACATATTCACATTATCTCATGGAAGTGTTTCTAAATGTTAAGAGCAGAGGAAGAGCTAGGTCTTCAACGCTCATGTTGAACAGTTACTATTAGCAAGCCACCACACTTGCTGTTCAAGAACTGCTATTCTTTCTTACTATTAGCAGCCACCATGCTTCTAAGTTATGCAGCTGGAAAATGAGTTTGCTTTGGGACTGAGTAATGAGAAAATTCCTCAACAAATTGAAGTGCCTTTACAAAAGCATTTTGTTGAAATTGAACCGGCACTTTCTACATACAGTGTTTTCTCGATACAGAAAAAGATCTGCAAGATGTGGTGAATTATGAAAATTCCAGGAGCACAGAGACAAGTGCCCTAAATCATACATAAATCTATGTATTTTACCCACAGACACATACAGCTCAGACTGCTACATCTGCTATGACTCTAGAAGCCACCAACCTATCATAAGGCAGTAAATGGGTATTTGGCTAAGTGAGCATACAAGCAGTTCAGCAACTCTGGTTTGAGCTAGCTGACCCCATCTGTTTGTTCTGCATTGCCATTACCAAACTAAAGATTTTGGGTTAACATATTTCAACAGAACAGTGTTGTTCCTGCAAAGCCCATTATGCCAGAGCTATCCCGAGTGTAATTCACTGAGTCTTATTACAAATGCTGATGCGGACAAAATTTCTGCTCCAAAAGTTTAAAGGCAGGAGCGTGTTAACGTGCAGCAGAAATTGATTTATTCTCGTATTGTTTCAACACAATCATCCAGCCGAGAGCTGCCAGTGGGCACAACTATACTGCTACACATCCAGATCCACAAGACTGGAACTATGTGTACATAGGACCTGGAACTAAAGGAAAAAAACCAATGTCTGCAGTTCATTGCTTTATTGTTTCGGTTTCATTGTGCTGTTCACTGTGGGAATGAAGCCTTTATCTCAGGGAGGAGCCCAACTGTGACCAGAGCCACCAGAAGAGATGACTGTATGTAGGAGCAACTGTAGTAAAGCATTAAGTAAGCATTAGAGTGGATTTTTCACTCCCTCTAAATAAAAAGCCACACCAATAAATTTTTAGTTTTATCTACCGAGACAGGTTGTGACTAGAGTCTGAAAAAACACACATCCAGCCTAGACACTATTTTTGTGCTGTGCATCCAACTGTACTCCCATGGGCTGGCATAACAAGAGCCATCCAGTTCATGAAGACAGCAGCAAATGCATTTTCTCTCTAGTGTGAATGCTGAAGCAATGAGCTTACACTGCAGAACTGCAAAACAGTTCACTCTGGAGAACAGAACCAAACAGCAAATGAAGGAGACCTTATAGGGCAGCTGAGCAATGGTTTTTATTACACTCCACACTGCTGCAGTACTTTTCCATACCTACCTTGTTACTTCATCACATGCCTACCTTCCTATTTAAATAATTCGACAGCCTCACCCTTCAAAAGTTTTGCATTCCCCAAGGACTCTAATAAGAAAAGACTTTAAAAAACAAACTTCTCAATGCATATTTCATAGGGGAAATACCATATAAATTATCATAAAAAATACCAGAATCCCCAGTTTTGAAATTTTACCGGAGTGTTGAACTACCCTTTTCAACATGAGTTAAATATCCCTGTAATGTTCTGAAGGCAGGATGCACCCAAAGCATTTTTCAGCCAAAGAAACTGGGGCAGACTATCTGCTGAAAGTTTCACAACAGGCTGGCAACAAGCGACCAAAGCAGTCCCAAGTTTTCCAGGGCAGATATTCTCTCCATATATAGTGATATCCAGCATGTTAACTTACCATCCAGCAGCCAGTTGTACCGGTCTAGACCTTTTAGCTCACTCAGCATTAGTTGTGTCATGATGTCATCTGGAATAAGCTGCCCTTGGTCAATGTAGGACTTGGCAAGGATTCCCACTTCTGCGAAAGTAAGAGAAGTTGCATTACACTATCTCTGGCCTCCAGCAAGAGAAAAAAATCCCACAAGCCTGCAAAAAACCTGTTTTGATCAGGATGCCGCAGAAAAGTTGTAAACAAGACAGACAGCATGCTTGCCAAAATAGAAATGGATGATCAGCTAGGATCTGACCATGCAAATATTTATCAGATTAATTTGATCCATCTGTAATTTCACAGACCGTAACAGGACAAAACACACCTCTATCCTCACATCCTCTGGATAAGTTTACTAGCTTGTATTTGAAATATTAAGTTCCAAAAACTAAGATGAGGAGAGGTCATTAGGCAAGAGTCTTCAAAATAAGAAATATAAAGGATACAAGTTTATTAAGATATCAGCCCTCAGACTTCCTGAAAAGAAAGTTATTTTCTCAGCTTAGTGACTAGTTACTAACTTACACTTAGGCTTCACTACAAAGATAAATGCCTTTGGCATTTAAGAAAGCAGTCTGCAGTGGGGCACGCTTGCCAGATATGTATTTTTATGATTGCTAGAGTTACAAGAGGATGTTTATAGATATCGTACACTATTTACGGGAGCACACAGACACTAGTATTTTCCCATGGAACTGACTAACCTTTAGTACCATTCATTTATCCCACTGGCTCAGAAAAATTCTATCTGTGCATCGTTGTTCCAAGTATCACACCATGCTCCTACATGGCAGGCAGTAGCATGCTGTATTTCACCCAAATCATGGGTACAGCCAGGAATAAATTCAGTTGCCTGGGTTGTGTCCTAGGCACAAAGTTTCCATATCTTTCATTTATAAAACAATTACCCAGTTATCTTAAGTCACCCAGAATAGCAGCTAGACTGGTTTTGCTGTGGATCTGCAGAAGCCTTTACTTGCAGCCAGTTCAGATCTAGGTACGGAAAACTAAACAGAATAGAAAACGGGGTGGACTGACATACCCACACAAGACATGACCACTTTCAGCAGAAAGCAATGACAAATGCCAGTCCCATCACTCAGTGCATGGAATGTGCAACAGGACAGAGGACCTTCCTCAGATGAGGACACTGAAAAGAAGTACATGTCCTCAAATAATGCACATAGCTTTGCATTTGGTGATGAGAAAAATAAAGAGGCACAAAAGGAACAATTTCCCCCTTACTGCCTGTTATCATCTGTAGTCAGGCTTTGAAAAGTACAAAGACCATTAAGAAAGAGGCACTATGCACCTTGGCCAGACTTCAAATAATGCTCACTATGTGGAAAAGAGTCAGACAGTGGTGCCTGAGTCCTCCAGCCCATCACAAACTGGAAAGAAGGTGCCCGTCTGCCTGAGTACAAAGTGTCTCTTCTTTTCCCTACCTCCCTTCTTCATACCTCTTTTATTATTCTAGTGTACTTTGAACCATGTACTCTGCAAAAGTAGGTTGGGAGGAGGAATAAATCACATCTGGATGGTTTAATGTGTACTTGATGCTTGGCTCTGCTACTGATTTATGTTGCAGCATTGCTCTAGCCACAATGACCTAAAAATATGCACAAGGCAAGGTTCACACGGAACGATTCTAACTTATTTTGAAAAGATTCAGGAGTTTTTAGACCCAGAGAGGTTTAGAATATTACAAGCTATTTTTAGACTAACAGAGCTTGAGAAATGCTGCCTTTTGCCCCTCTCTGCAGAACTCAGGTCTGTTAGGAGGACACTATTACGGAAGGAAAAAAATAGGCACAACTGTACCCAAATAGTCATATCTAAGGACGAGAAGTTGGTACACTAGATCACAGCTTTTTTTTCACCCCTGCTGTTGGGAGTGGGATATCATGGGGTTTTGTAGGTTTTACTTAGTTCTGGGTTTTTTCAGGTTGGGTCTGAAACCAGTAAAGGCTCGGCAGTCTTTGGAATTACAGGTAACACAGGTTTCTTTCCTTTCTGGGTGATGACAGGTATCCATGTTCCATGGTTTTACCAAAAGATTGGCATGTTCTAACCACATTACAGCAAACAAGCTCTAGCCATAATCAGACAATAATTACTTTAGCATTAGAGAGGCGGTCACAGACTCTCCACTCTCCAGTAGATCATGATAATAACTGCAAATCTTCAACAGGCCTTTTCAAAAATGTCCATTTTCACAAGACAGCAAATGCAAAATTTGCACCATATAACTACTGTTAACTATATCTAATTTTCCAAGGGATTTAACTGCCCATCTTAGTGTAACACATTTCCCAAAGAACTGGAAACTGCAGGACTCTTCTATTATGATCAAAACTCTTGAATCTTTGCCTTGACTGAACTTGTCAAGGCTCTCTGAGCTGCCTCTCACTTGTTCCCTCCATTTTCAGTGTACCACCTAGTCTTGCTGCCTCATACTTCATCTCAACCCTCTGGAAACCATTTCTGCAGCTAGTGACTGACTTTCAATGAAATTGCAATAGTTTCACCTGGGTTTGCTTGAATGAGAAACTCTATAGCAGATTCTGGTAAATTCTGCTCTAGCTAATTTAGAGCAAACTTCACCTCTTAAACCATCCACTGACTTCTTTCCTCATGTTCTGAGTTTTAATGTGCCTGCTAAGCTTCCATTTCACACCTTTGCTCTCCTTCACAGTCTTTCATCTCTCCAACCCACCTAGAATTCTTTGTGTGATCACTTCTCTCTCCATCACTTCAGGCTCCCTTCTCAACTCAAGCAATATGATATTTCCACTTGCAATTTCCTCTTCTCACACAACCTTCATCGTGGTTCTGGTGCTCTATGGTCTTGCACAAAACCTTAAGTGTTTAGCAAACGTTGTAAACCTCAAAGCACTTGGTAAAATAACATATTTCCTTCATTTTTTGGAATAGCTGCCCACTAGGTCTTAGACTGAAAGTTCATAACAGAACAGTTTCGTGACCCTCTGTAAATAAAAACTTATGACTGTGCAACCAAATAGAAGTAGCATGAATATGATCAGATATGTCTGTGCAGGTGTGCTTCCAGCAAATTCTTAACGTACAGATATCGACTATAGTAAAGTCAGTCACTGTACCAAAGTCATTATCCTTACCGAGTAAACAGCATTTGTGTGAAGACATGCAGAAATCACATCACAACTGATTTCACAATAGAGATAAATTTTCACCTTCAGACATGCTTATGAGTATTCCAAAACTAAGACTGCCAGTTACCTAAGCATAATACTACAGTGATACTCACAAGTGAATGTAGTACTCTACAGCTTGAAGTTGCTGGAAATAATAATACTCCCACTTCATCACGTGCGGCCTGAGATGGCTCTTACAAGGTTTTTCACCCCACCTTATAGAAAAGCAGATGTGGAAGTCAGGAGGCAACCGTCCATCATTGCAAAAATCCACCAGAGAGAGGGACTGTGGCATCTCAGCTGAGGCTAGAGGTCAAGCTAGGACTACACAGCAAGAGTAATTCATATCTGCCCCTAGTAAAAGCACCATTGTGTGTAAACACAGACCATGCTGAAACCTAAGCCAGATATGAACACATAAGACAATAATAATTTTTAAAGCTATGCAGTTTGAAAATTGTGCCCATTGCTTTTTTTTTTTTTTTTTTTTTTGGAAAGCACTGCTGTGTTATGCCTGCCAGCTCAGGACTAAGCCTAATTTTGGAATTAACAATTTCAGAACTAACAATTAACAGTTAACAATTCTAGGTACCTCTACTTCTAGCCATCAAATTAATACTTGAAAAAGTCTGATTGCCCAAAACCCATCCTCTTGCCCTGCCTGTTAAAAAAATGTGAATGTTTTTCCCTTTTAAGATGCTTCCGGCTGGAGAAACTGTGAGAAACTATCAGAGCTATAAGAAACACCTACAAAAACCACTGTGTGCTTACAAAAAGCACCAAGACAAGGAAACCATGAGGCGTAACAAAACAAGGAAAACGGGATAACCCCAGATAACCCCGTCCGCCTTCACGAAGAGCTGGCAAGTGACAGCTTGTGGAAGACCCACGGCTGCAGACAGAGGCCCACTTCAATGGCCTCTGGCCTCCAGAAGAGCTCTGTGAAGACATCCAACCCCTGCCTGGGTGGGGGGGGGCACACAGAGGTGGGACTGGGGAGCAGCAAACCCCCTTAAAGAAGCGCCCTCCCTTCTCGGAGGGGGAAGGGAGGGACGGAGCGGGGCTGTGGGCAGGAGTGTGTGTCGCGAGCGTGTGTCCCTTCCCCGGAGCGGGGCTGTGTCACGCGGGAGCTCCCGAAGGGCTGCGTGGGGACCGTCCTCGCGGGGCGGGGACGGGGACAGCGATCGTCGCAGCCGCGCACACATCCCCACCCCCGTCCCCGCTCCCACCTGTCTTCTTCTGCATGTTGTCCCTCAGCAGGTCGCCGCTGGAGAGGTGCTTCATGCCGAAGTGCTTGATAATCCGAGCGGAGACGGTGCCTTTCCCGGAGCCCGGCGGCCCCATGATGACGGCGCGCAGCAGCGGCGGCACCACCATGCTGCTCCCGCTGCTCCTGCCGCTCCCGCTGCTCCCACCGCTCCGGCCGCGGGAG
>VXBT01002879.1:0-88132 GCA_013400235.1 Oriolus oriolus
CAGCTTTTCTAGCAGTCACATAGTGTGGCACACTGGGCTGCCTGGGCTGCCCAGCCCACTGCCCACCACACTGCCCACCCCATTGCCCACTGGTGCCTGGCCCCTGTGCTGGAAATTCAGCTCCAGTTGAAAGGTCACAGATAGTCGAATAAAAACCCAGCAAGTTCTTCTGCTGGTCTGCAGGACTAGCACAGGCCAGCTGGCACAGCCTGGGCCTTGGCACTGGTACCCTCTCAGGGCTGGACTGGAGACACTGCATCCCCAAATCTGCCTGCAGAGTCAGTGGGGTTTCCCTGCCTGCAGTGGGGTGTCAGCAAGGAGCAGCTCCTCGGGACGCCCACAGTGCCATCCCCCGTGTCCCGGGGCAGCCTGGCACCAGCCACCCCCCAACAGCCCCGCTGTGCCCTCCCCATCTGCACCACACTGGCTCTGCTCTTCCTCCCCTCTCATGGCAGTCATCAGCCATAAATGTTGCTTTGTATCTCAATGGCCAACAACTGCTTAGGGAGGGAATTACTACTTAATTACACAAAATTACAAAGAAATTTATTTTCAGAGTGATAGCAGGTCCAGTCTGACATGAATTCCTCATCACTGGGGTATTATTTTCCCTGGAAAAGGGAGCTTCTCTGTGCTGGGTTTGTGCTGGCACCAGGACACTGTTCAGCAGAGTTTTGCTGCAACAAGTTTCTGCAGAATGAAGGTGGGTCTGTGGGTTGCAAACAGCCATTCTGGGTGGTCCCCGTGTCCCCAGTGTTCCCAACCTTGCAAGAAACCTGCAGAAGATGGATATGCATGATGGCTCTGGACCAAATAACTAATCATCCCCAGGGATACCCAGCCTGGAATTATTCTGGAATTATCAGGAACAGCAGCACCAGCCCTACTCATGGTGGACATGAGATTTAAGGCAGAACTCTGATATTTTTAAGGGAAAATGGCTCCTGGCAGTGTGTGCTGACCTCCCAGAACACCAACCATGTTCTGGGCTGCATCCCCAGCAAGTGAGGGGGGGATTCTTCTTCCCTGCCCCACTCAGGTGAGACCCCACCCGCAGAGCTGCCTCCAAGCTTTGGAGTCCCCAACACAGGGAGGACATGGAGCTGGTGGAGTGAGTCCTGTTGGAGGTTAGGATTTTTCCTTTTTTTTTCTTTCTCTCAGGGAATTTTCTCCCATCTGTTGCCTAAGAGATGATAACGACCAGTACTTAAGAGAGACAAAAGAAGTGGCCAAGGAGGGGGAAAGGTGCAGCTGGCTGCTCTCTTAGCCAGGGACTTTTCTCTTGGGAAGGACAGAGATACCTCGAGATACCCGGTGAGGGACCGGGCACAGCTCCTGACTCTCTCTAGCTGTTGGAGGGGAATGGTCGAGTTGCTGCTACTGCAGGAGGAAGTTGCTGCCACTGCAGAGTCCAGCCCGACACTGCTTCTTCTTAACTGTGGGTGAGCCCCTGCTCGTAAGAGCAGCCGCTGAACCGGGACCTTATTAACATCCAATCTGACTGGAAAGGACCCTCACCATCTACTCAGGTGCCTCAGGGGAAAAAGCCGGGACCCCAACCCCCTCCCCCTTCCCGGAGGGAGCATCTCCCCGGCTGCGTGCGGCAGCTGCTTGTGGGAGCCCGGCCCCGCTGCTTTCGGCCGCTGCTCCGGGCTGTTTCGCTACACTTTAACCCGACAGCCCGTGTCCGCCGGGACACCTCGCAGCTCCTGGCATGGCTCCGGAGTCTTTGCTACGCTTTGTTTGCCACCCGGGTGTGCCCGCCTCTGCGGTTCCAGCCGCCGCTCCGAGGTTCCTGCCGCAGTCCGTTCAGTCTCCCGACGGCACCGGGCCCGGCTGCCCCTGGGGGTTTGCCAAGGAAGCCCCTTTTCCAGCCCTCCCGCCGGCCGAGCTCGCGCCACAGCGCCCCCTGCAGGCGCGGGGGAACCAGCGCACCCCCTGCCCGGCCGGGAGCCACCAGCGCCCCCTGCCGGCCGTGCCCGGAACTGCCCCGAGGGGAAAGTGCCTGCGGCCGGGAGAGGCCGGCACCGGGCTCTGCTCTGTTCGGTGTCGCTGCCGCTGCTGCTGTTTGTTTGCCTCGTTATCCATACACATACTAGTGAAGAGCTGGTATTCCTTTTCCCGTATCTCTGCCTGAAAGCCCCGTAATTTCAAAGTTAAAATGATTCGGAGGGAAGGGGTTCATATTCTCCATTCCAAGGGAGGTTCCTGCCTTCCTTGGCAGACACCTGTCCTTTAAACCAGGACAGTCCAGATGAGAACACAGAGATCTTCCAGGGGCTGGAGCCCCTCTGCTCTGGAGCCAAGCTGGGAGAGCTGGGGATGTTCACCTGGAGGAGAGAAGGCTCCAGGGGGACCTTAGAGCTCCTTCCAGTGCCTAAAAGGGCTCCAAAAGAGCTGGAGAGGGACTGGGGACAAGGCATGGAGGGACAGGACAAGGAGGGCAGTGTTAGATGCGATACTGAGAAGAAATTCTTCCCTGTGAGGGTGGGGAGGCCCTGGCACAGGGTGCTCAGCGAAGCTGTGGCTGCCCCTGGATCCCTGGAAGTGTCCAAGACAGGTTGGACAGAGCTTGGAGCACCCTGGGATAGTGGAAGGTGTCCCTGCCCAGGGCAGGGGGGCTTGTACTAAATAACCTTTAAAGGTTCCCTCCCACCAAAACCAGTCTGTGATTCTGTCACTGTCCATAGGTAGGGCTGAACAGGGCTGTGCAGGGCTGGGCTGTGTCCTCCCTGTCCCTTGTGAAACATGAAGCCAAAGACTGAAACCCATCCTGTCCTGCCTGGTAGCTGCAGCCCTGTGTTCCTGACAGCCACTTCCAAACTGTGATGAGAAAACTGCTCCACATCCTTGATTTCCCCTCCCAGCATGGCACTTAGCTTTCCCCTGTGTTTTTTTGGTTAAAGCTCCCTTGTCATTATTACAGATTATTCCTTTTGCTCTTTGACCCAGGGAGGTTCCCCTTGCAGGGCACCAGGCAGGGTCCATCTCCATAAGGGCAACGCAGTCATTGGGGGACCTGGTTAAGCTGGAGGGATGTGTGAGGAGCTGTAGGACTGGGCTGACCCTGCTTGGACATGCTCAGCCCCAGTGAGGAAATTGGGTGTAGGGCAGGCCAGGAGCCCATTATGACCCATCTCTGAGGCAGGGTAAGTTCTTGTTAGTAAATCCCTTGGAGTGAAATAACACTGAATGACCAGTGTATATATGAGGCAGATTTATTTTAAAACAATTTAATTGTAGCAGAAATGAGGTGTCTGGTTTTGGTTTTTCTATAAAAGTATAAAAATAACATGAAGAAAATATATGAGCAAAAGAAAGAAAGAGAAGGAAAGGACAAGAATAGATAGTGGAGAGGACAAATATCACCACCTATGGATCCAGTGATGAGTGATTGCAATTCCAATGTCTGTGGTCAGAGTAATGGTGACAGATCTGTTGGTAGCGGGGGCTGTGAATGAAAAAGTCAGGTTATATACATCCAAGTTGGCATGGGAATGCCTATATCCTTCTCCAGGGAGGGAATTCTCTATGCCTGATGTAACAATATGGGGCACACTGCTTTCTCCTGGAGAGTTCCTGAAAAGAGTCGGGGCTACTTTGGGATCCTTGGTGGTATCGATCCCCCAGTATTTGTCTTGCCCACTCCTTGACCCCACTTCTGCACTTGCGCTCTGTGGTGTGGTCACCATAGACTTGAACAGGAAAATTGGCTCCAGAAAGGTTCTTCCCTACCTCTGTAGGGCCCCCCTTCCCAGGCATGTCCTGTTCTAATTTGCCAGTCATCAGTGTTTGAGGCATAACAATGCATGAACTCCACTGTCCAGGCTTCTACACAGCTAGAGAAGTGCCCAATGCTCATCCCAGCCACTGTCCTACTCCCTACCCAGATGCTGCCACCAAAAAATTAGGAGCTTCCTTGGTATGGAGCTGTCAAGGGTTTCTTAAACATGTCCATGGTGAACAGGGGCCTAGAGATACTATTTTGGCTGTCCCAGGCAGTGCCACAGCGGGCAGGCAGCCAGAGCAGGTCTCTGCCGGCTGCAGGAGGCAGAGGGTGGAACTCATGGGAGCTCTGACCAGAAAGAGGTTTCTGAAGCCCATGGGCAGTTCCAACAGGGCAGTTTTCAGGCTGTGCATGGAAACAAAGGTAGTGGTGGATGAGAGCAGAGGCTGGAGCTGCGGCAGGGGCAGCAGGGACTGCAGTGCCTTGTGCCCACTGGGCTTGGCACTTGCTGGATGCACTGTGGGGCTTCCCAGGAGGCAGCTGGTGCTGGCTCTGTCAAGATCTATGTCCCTCTTTCTTGGGCACATCTGTCCCCAGAAATGCCAGGCAGGGGGCTGAGTAGCTGCCAGGGGCATTGTTGTCACCACTGGCTTCTCCCACTGTCACATGGATCACAGACCAGCCCCGGTGCTGACTTTGGCAGCTGCTGGGCCTCCAGGGCAGATGCCAGGCTTCAATGGCAATCAGAGGGCCCCAGGGACTCAGGATTATGGGGTGATGGGGTGACGAGGTCCTTTGAAGTTGAGGAGGTGCTTAATTTGAGTTCTTGCCCAAAGCAAGGTCACCTGTGCAGTTGGAGTGGGCTGCACATCTCCCAGGATGGAGCCCGTGCCACTGCAGGAGCATCCTCGAGGAGACAAATCTCGGGCCTGGAGGTTTTGGAGTAGCTGTGCTGCGAGGAGGGGGCTCAGGGGCTCCGCCGTGCCTGTGCTCCGGGCAGGCAGCCGTGTCGGGGCTGGGCTGCTCCCGTGCCCCGGCACACGCCGGGAGGCCAGGCCGTGCCCGCGCTGCTGGCAGCTCCAGCCCGGAACGCGGCGGCTGTGCCAGGTGACGGCTTCCTGCTGCACCCCAGCCCTGCCCCTCCGTCCCGCTGCCGCCAGCGCCCCGAAGGCCCCGTCCCCTCCTGCCCCACCCCGTCCCGCAGCAGGCAGCGCTGGCTCCTGCCTCTCCATCGGCGCAGTCCCGCGGCTGTGGCACCGCTGGTGCTCAGCCGGGGAGGAGTGGGCTGTGCCTGGGGCCCCTGCGCCTGGTGACTCCCTGGCACGTCGCAATGCGGCCTTCACCCCGTCTCCAGCAGGAGCCTCATCTGGACCAGTGAGCCAGAAGTGTCCATATGGCCGGTCCTCATCCCTGTCCACACCTCTGGGGTATTACAGGGCCGTGAAAAACCACCTGCCTGGAGAGTGGCCGCTCCTTAACCCCCAAATTCCCCACAGGAATAAATACAGCTGGTATTTATGAGCAAAAGGCTGGAGGGAGCAAAATGCATCCTCTGCCCCATCGTGCCTGTGCCAGGGAAGGGACCTGGGTGCCAAGCTGGGAACATCAAACCCTCAACACCCACTGCCCAGGAGCCAGCAGAGAGCTGAGAAGAAGCTCCGGGAACTCTTGGCAGGCGTGTGAGTGTGGCCTGGGCTCCCCAAATGCAGCAGCTCCTGCCTGTGGCCAGCACTCAGATCAGCACGACTTGCAGCCCTCAGGGAGCAGTGGGGGGCTCTCAGCATCCCCCAATGTCTCCTGCCGACCACCTGGCTCTCGGAGCAGAAAACCTCTGATGGAAGAAGCAGGAGGTTCCAGGGCTCCCTCTGCCAGTGCTGCTGTCCCAGAGCCCCCGTGGCCACACGGCCAGTGTCAGACAGGAAGGGCTTCTGCACAGCACCACGAGTGGTGCCCACCCAACTGCTCCCAGACTCCCACAAGGTGCCAGGAGCGGCTCCAGGTGCTCTGGAGGGCTGGAACAGAGCTTGGGATCACAGGACACATCCTGAAAAAGAAGGCCCCTGGGGAAGAGGAGTCTAGGGGCGCAGCACCCCTATGTCACACTCCCCCCCACCTGAACCCTCCCAACCTTCACGGGAGTCCTTGGTGCTCCTGGCTTTCCCACCATCCCTGACCCGCTTCTGCCCGCTGCCCATAGCTGCCATTAAAATAAATTGACAAAATAAACCTAATTTGGACTGTAACTCTATTTTCTCAACCTGAAAGACAGAGAGTCCTGCAGTTGATCAGCAGCAAGTCCCTACAGGCTCCTGCTGCTGGGGAAGACAGAGCCGTTGCTGCACTAATGAGTGAATTAGCTAATGAAAACAGTATTTAAAATAATCACAATATTTCTTTATTTGCATGTAAAGATGACATAATAAAAGATAATTAGCAGAATGTGAAGCAGTTCTACTACTCAATTTTCTCAGTTTAGCTAATTAATTATCTTAGTAAAATGCATCATTATGGCTAATTTTAGAAAATCCAGCAGCTGCAAGGTCAGAGTGGGAACAATTTCAATTTGTAATTGGAAGAAACATGAAAGTGAGTCAGATAATCTTTTATTAGATAATAATAATAATAATAATGAATCATACAGGCACATATATTAAGTACTTTAAGAGGCAGAAAATGCACTGAATCATTTAATAATGTCATCAATTGGGCTTCGTTAGGGACTGCTGAGGGAACATGAGGGCACTGGGCCCTCAACCCTGCCTGAAGGAACTCGTGGCCCAGTGCTGGCTTGGGGATGCCTCTGTCAGGATGGGGCTGGAGCACCATGGGGGGTCTGCCCTGGGCCCCCCTGGCCCTCCCAGCCCTCAGCCTGTGCCAGCAGCACCCCAGGGCCTGGGCAGGAGAGTCCCAGCCAGGAGAGTCCCAGCAGACCACCCTCCCCCTGGACTGGACAGGAGGGCTGGGCAGGGCCCCCCAGGGCTCACTAGAGTCTGCGGGGTGGTTGGGGGAGGCTGTGGGACCCCAGGATGGCAGAAGAGCATGTGCTGGCAGGCACCGGCTCCTGGTGGGAATCCCCTGGGGATGTGGGCAGTGGGCAGGTGGCAAGGGTGGCCTGTGCTGGGGAATTCAAACCCCAGCCTGGGGACAGGACTCAGACATGATGGAAGGGAGCCCAGGACCACTGTGCTGCTGACCACCAGCCCCACATGCTGGTCCAACACCCCTGTCCCTCCTGGGACACTCCTGCTCTGCCTAGGCTCTGCCCTGGTAGGAGGAGTCTTTACCACCCAAAAGCAGCCTGTTCCCCCAGAGCTGGCCAAGGCGGGGATGCTAATGACCACCGCTCTTCCTGTCCCACCAGGACCAACTCTGGGGATAGCCAGCAATGGATGGACTGGCCCATCTCTGCCTTTCCAGTAACACCTTTGTAAGTATGCCTGGTGTGAGCCCAGAGCTGCACTGTGTCACCTCTTCCCATCGCTGTCTGCTGGTGTGCCAGGCACAGCTGGGCCCCATGTGTAGGGTGGGTGCTTTTGGTACAGCAGAAATATAATAAATATATTGTTTATTAATGTTAATTATCATTTATAAAAATAAATATAACAAAGAAGAAAATCTCATGGCTTTTGCAGGAAGGAGAAAACAGGCTTAAACCTCACCTGCACCCAGGTGAGCCTCCACCCAGCTACCGTGGCTGCTGCCATGCCCTGGGTGCTGCCCACAGCTTCCAGAGAGTGTGCCTGCTGGGCATGAGGTGGATCCCCAAAGCAGCATGAAAAGTCAAAAGCCAGGGCCGAGGCCTCTGGGATGCTCCTGGTTGCCATGGCAACCTGCTGCCTTCCTCCATGATGCTGTAATGTTGCCATGGAGATGACCTGACCACCCCACCCCGGGATGCCCAGTGGCCCCCAGAGCCCTGGGTACTCAGTCAATGTGGCCACTGGGCAGCCCAGTGTCACCAGGGACATCCCAGCAGCACCAAGGTGGGCCAGGGACATTGGGGGCACTGACATGGCCCAGGGATGCTCTGGCAGCACCAGACAGCCCAGGGACACACCACCAGCACCTGCCTGGCCTGGAGACACCCTGCCAGCATTCACCATTACAGCAAGGGCGCTGGGGGATGCCAGCAGCCGTGGCTCAGCCCAGTTCCACCTTCAGCCTCTTAACCCCCTCCTGACAGACATTTGTTCACTGAGGTAGCCAAATATTTTCTCAGTTTAAAGCAATAACTAAATTACATTTCACCCTGGAAAATAATCTGTACTGCAATTTGGCTTCATTTGTGGTTGAAACCAGCTGTGCTGCAGCGAGAACAGGCATCTTGGGTGTCAGTGTGCCACGCTTCTGCCTCCTCAGGAAGTTTATAGGAATAGCTGATGAAAATAGAGGGCACTGGGGAGGACTCATCTCCTCTGCACCCCCGTGGCAAACCTGCCAGCTCCTCTGTGCCCCATGGAGCAGCTCTAATTTCTGGCTGTGGCAGGGGGCACAGCCCTGGCTGCTTCACACTGCGGCCACTCCACCTCACCCCAGGATTTATTGCCTCTGTTCTTGCAGCAATCACCTGGTGGTGCCCCGTCACTCCACTCATATGGAATGGAGCATCTGAGAGGCATGGGGGACCTTTCACAGGAACCAAGGAGCTGCTCCCAGCTGGCCCTCCTGCCCTGAGCACCCGGAGGCCACAGAGCCACTGGAGTTGCCTTTGAGTTCCTGGGCTCATAGAGGAAGGTTGTTCCCCACTGTGCACCTACACAGGCCCCATCTGCCAAACACCACCTGTTCCAAGACTTGCTGATGGAGACCCACTTCCAGCCCAAGGCCTTAGGTGAGATTTCCAGACTCCCAAAACAGCTGGGAGTATCAATCCCTCCCCAATAGGAAAGAAGAAAGCATCAGGCTCCAAACCAGCCACAGAACACCCTTCCTGTCCCTGGTCCTGCACTTTGGGACTGCAGAGGAAGATATTGAACTATTTATCACACGTTTGTGATTCTTCAGAGATCACTGTGGAACCTGCCTTAACCTTCCCTGAAGCACTGTGGTGAGGAGCTTGGGTGGGTGGCACCAGCTGAAGCTACTGAAGATGAAGCCAGCAGGAAAACAATGTTCACATATCCCAGCTTGAGGTTTCTGGACCTGTCACTGCAGTGCTTTTGTTCTAGTCCTCAGGTGGGGCAGCTTGGGCAAAACACCAGAGCTGCTGCAAGGGTGAAATCCCAGGGACAGTGCAGGGCCCCTGCCAGAGGAACAGTCCCTGCACCACAGCAGCAAGCACGGACACACACACACAGGTCCTGCAGCCCTGACCTGCACTGGGACCTCGTCCCCTCCCTCGGGAGCTCGGAGATGGTCCATGGGCATCTGGCTGGATGGCACTGACAAACCCTCTCTCTAACCCAGCCCAGTGCCCCAGGGCTCGCTGGGTGCATCACCCCCATGGGACACAGAGCCCTCCCCCACTGCTGCCCAGCTCCTCTCCAAATCCAAAGCTGAGGAGTCCTATCCTTTCTCCCCTCTCTGCCCGGACAGCAGAGGCCTCACCCCCACAGGACTCCGCACCCAAAGCACAGGGCTTTTCCCTGTCCTGGGTGGGTGTCCAGAGTGGCTGCACCACATGGGATGGGAAGCAGCACATGGAGTGACTGGAGAACACTGGCATTGCAGGAGCATCAGGCTCCCTTCAAAAGCCAGTCTTCCATGTTTTCACTCCCCACACTGTTGAGATGCAACATGATTTCCTTACCTACGAGCTTCACTTCTCCCAGAGCGACTGAGGTGCAGAAGGTGTGCAATTCTGCTACCTCTGTCTGCTGCTGTCCTGGCAAACATCTCCATTGGAGAATTTCAACCAAGGCTTTGGAAAATACTAAAAATTGACCAGTGCAAAGTTACTAGATAAGAATCTTTAAAATTTATTGGACTAATTGTGTTACATTCAATATTTGATGTGTTTCTCTTGGACAAAGAATTGGCATAAATACAAACAAGCCTTTGTGTGCCTTCCCTAAACAAATAAGAGATAAAGTACTAGAGACAAGGGAACATAGTTCACATCTTCATATTTACATTTTACCTTTACTTTACAACTTAGCGCCAGGAATATTTACAGAAAAATACAGTAAGAACAAAAAGTTCATGTCTTGGCAACATACAGGAATTCATACAAATTGTCTATGATTGAAGCACATGATATCTGGCGTTCTCACTTCTAATCGCTCCTGCTAAATCCGTGGGGAAAAGGGCTGTGTTCGCCTTCAAAGGTACCACTCAATTACACAATCACGAAAACGCATCAAATTTGTCTGTGAGTCTGAAATTTAGTTCTCTCATCTTCCTGGGCATGCAGAACCTTGTGAAAAGAAATGCTGTGACCTACAGAGAACCCAGCAGGTACAGGCAACAGGCAGCCAGGGCTGCTCCTCCCTACAGCCTCATACACACTGCTACCCCCAGATGCCCCAATTTCCACAGGCACTGTCCTCCCCCTTTCCTGCTTGCTCTAAGGTTCTAATGCCTTTCTAAAGTACCTTTAAAAGAATGGCTTTTCTTTAAAAGTCTCTATTAAGGTACTAAAATGTAATTTCAACACTGTATTTAACAATGTGACAGTGGTCACCTCCTGCTCTGTTAAAACAGAATTATGAACCCAGACTGAAAGGTCTGATGAAAAAAAAGAGTCCCAGTTTAATTACTGTGGAACACTTGCAGGTCAGTGGAGAGGGTCAGCACTCATCCCCTGCTGGACAGGGATGCTGACCCAAGCCACTCAAGCATCAAGTCAGAACATCTATGCAGCAGTTTGTGATACTAAAAAAATTTGAATTCTTGACTAACTCTTGCAAATCATCAGGGAAATAAACCTCATTTGCTCTGAGCCTTCAGGGGAAAAGTTCTCAAGACAGTACCCTGGACTAGCTAAAGCTGTCAGAGTTTGGTCAGACTTTGAGAGGAGATGAATATAATTCCCAGGGTGATGGGGTGCATTTTGTTATGAGGCCTGAGACCTCCCCACATCCCAGGGAAGGAGGGACAGTCCCTGCAGGCACCCTGCACTGGCACAGCCCTGCCCAGGGTGCCCACCACTGTGACCAGCACCCAGACCATGAGGGAGGGCAGCACATTTCTGCATCACAACATTTTTATACTGAACTGTGACCTTCCTGAAGGCTCACCTTTCCAGGGAGCCAGTCACAGCACCTGCAGCCAGGTCACACCACTGGTTCTATAACTCAACTGACACATTCCAAACATCCATCTCCTGGCACTGGGAGTGGCCACACTGTGCCCAAATTCCCTTCTTTCCAGACTCCTGCCAAGCCATGTGGCTCTCACAGCTGTTACTGCTCCCATGGGTGCCTTTAGGTGAACATGGAAATAGACCCAAGACAACCCTTCAGCCAAGCACAGGCCTTTGTAAAGAAAGTAAATCTTCAGGCAGTCCACTTGGCTATCCCTGCCAGAAACCAGTCAGGGTTTGCCCCAATGCCCATCTCTGCATTCGTGACTGCTCCCGCCTGCCTGACAGCAGCACCCGGTGAGCTGCGCTGCACCAGCTGGGACCGTGTAACACAGCCAGGGGAGGTGGGGGTGCTGTTACACTACCAATGTGCAGACACAGGGTTTGCTCAGGATGTTTATTGGTTACACATGCATTGCTCATGCCTTTTCAACCAGTGGGCTCAAGAGTGTTTGGCCATTAATTAGATCCCATAGGTACATTACACAGTGTGGGTAAATTTAGCATCCGTGCATTAAATTGCTCCTGGCAAGAGTTTGGCAGAAGAATGAGGCTGTCCAAGTTCCCTGCACAGCTTGGCCAATGCACCCAAACACTGCCCTGAAGCTCCTCCTGCCATGTGGCACCTGGGCAGCACACAGGTATGGGCCAGCCAGCACAGATCCTGCTACAGGAGCTTTCTTTGGGTGGTTTCATTTTTTCACTTTTTATTCATCTGGATCAAAGTGCAGAGCTGAATTGAGAGGTCAGTGCCCCTGTTCCCTCCAACAAGCACACAGCACCTTAGCTGACCACCTGAAAGTCTCAAAGTCCTTTCATGTGTATTTTTAAGGGCCTGTGTTTCCATGAACTCTTTGTGAAAACTCACATAAGAGAGCTATGAGCGAGGTCTGTCCTTGGCAGGTAAGTTGTAATGAAACAATTAAGACTGCTTCAGGTCAGATCAGAACTGTTGCAAAAAGTAGCAAATAGCAAAATAGCAAATAGCAAAATTCAGTGCCTGACAGGTGTTACTGCAATGCACAGCACAGCTTATTAAAAGCACTTTGGAAATAATGTGAAGAGCTCCCCAAATGCCTGCTCCCTCATCCTCTTCCATTACCCGGTGCTGGAAGGATCAGGACCCCTGCTGCTGTCAGGCTGCACCGCCTCAGGAGTGGCAGCCACAATTCCCTGCTCCAACACCAGCTGGGATCTGCCAGGAGCCAGAGATGCTCCCAGGGCTGCCCGCACCCACCGCTCCTCTGAGATCCCAATATCACACTTGTAGCTGTAAACATCTTTTCCCAGCACATCCTTTGAGTCCTGAACACAAAGCCACAGGCTGAAAATGAAAACTCCTGACCTAGGTGGAAGGGAAGTGCTGTTGCTGAATGTGAGAATGTACAGGAGATTCAAAACAATCTGAAGTTATAACTCCAAAGTGGCTTTCCTGGAATTGAAATTAATGGGGAAAAGAACAATGCGTGAATTTTCTTTTTGAGTTGTTTAGTCTGTTTAACAGGAGCTTCTGAAAAGTGTTGTAGAAGGTGCAAAAACTTTTCATGCTTTAAATAACAGGGAGAAGGCAGCCCCAAAATCTCTGATTTCAATCCAATGGAAGGAAGGCAAGTGATGTTTATGCTTTTTACGGAAATGGTGAGTAGGTGATACAGACACTTCAAAATAAATTAAGTAGTTGCATTAAAAAAAATTTAAAAATAAAAATCAAACTACTTAAATTAAATGTGACATTTTGCAACAGACCTGAATGTCATAACCTTGCTTTTATATAACCAAAAGCTCTTATCCAAAAACAACTCCTTTTGGAAAGTCAGTTAATTTCAGGTGGTGGTGGTTGTTTTGGATGCAGATGGACTCACTTGGAGCCACGGAGGGAGTGGCCACATACAGCAGCTGGTCTTTGGATTTCAGGGCCTGCTCTTTCCAAGCAATCTTCCTCCTCTTGCTTCTGGTACACAGATGAGTTACAACCAGTGGAGGATCTTCTGCTGAGCACTGAAGGGAGACTGAAAATGTCTTTGAAGTTCTCGTAGGGAAAGTTAATGCTCTGGAACAGACTCCTCCTCCAAGGCGAGATTCTGCTCCCTTGCCCTTGGACACGTGGGTACAGCAAGGTGTCTAATGGCAGGTTTGTTTGTATTCATATTTCCATCCTCATATGCAGAGATGGCTTTACTTTGATTGTTTTCCCCTCAGAGAGAGACACTTACAGTTCCTAATTAGTCTGGAAATGATGACTGGGTGAAGAGATTATTTTGCTAGCATCCAGAAGACTGGAATTCAGTAATCTTCTGAGGGTAGGTGAATCAAGTCAATATCCCAACTGCAATGTTCTGGATTCATTTCTCATTCCTCCCACATGGTATCTGCTGACTTGTGCTAGAACATGATTTCCTGAATTCTGGAGGGCTGAGGAAATTTGTTGTTGTTATTTAACTGTTTTCATTAGTGTAGCCACCAAGCTCTGATCTAATTGTCCTGGAAGGATAATGATCTAGGGGTTGCAGTTCTTGAGCCCAACCTCCTGGAAAAGTGAGGTATAAAACTCCGGCTCCAGCTGCCTGTTCCGATATTTATTGACAATATCTGCTATTTTCTGTTTTCGGCGGACGTGGGGGGGGTTATATGAATCACTTTCCAGCCTCTTTCGCCGACAAATATTTATTACTGTCTGTCTCACTAAAAAACCTGAAAAAGAAACAACATTTGAATCAAGTTTAAATTCAGGCCTGCACCCCTTTGCCAGCTTTCCAGCCAAAGACAATTTTGGGTTCTGTCCCATCTAAACCCAGGGGAGATGTTCAGCACCACCAAGTCAAGAACTTTTCTCCATGAGCAGTTGGTAACAGACAGCCGTGGTCCCCAGGCTTGTAAAGACCTCCACTGTAAAAAATGAAGAAAGGGACTCACTCAGTGGTAGTCTAAACTGGCTGAAGGAGAAGAAGCAGTATTCTCTGCTCCGCCAGAGCCAAGCAGCTGCCTGGAACAGCACCTTCGGGACAAGAGGGCAAACCCAGAGCAGCCAATACAAGAGGCACAGTACCACAGCCCCGGCTATGCCATGCACGTGGACCTCAGGTAGGCCGAGGTCACATCAGGTAATGCCAGGGGAGCCCTGGGAATGAAGAAAGTACCTGTCAGTACCTTTTTCCAGGAGGAATTGCAGAGCCTTCCCCTTGGAAAGGAGATGAGGAAAGACCTGATGGGTTGTGGCTGCAAACAAGTTTCTATTCACCTCACTTGACACTTTTGTCACCCCTCTGTAACTCACACTGCTGGATGTGGATGGAGGAGGAGGAGGTGGGGAATGGAAGAAGTAGCACTATAAAGCTGGCAGTGAACTTTATCTTATATTATTCTAAAAGGATATTTCTATGCCTCTAAGGAAGCAAGTGTCCCTTACCCCCTTTGCTGTTTCACAAGCTCTCTTACAAACATTTAGAGGACCTCACTGCACACAAACTACATCTGCTGAACTTAGAGACAAGACAAATTTCACTCTATTAACAGTCCTCACGCAGCAGAAAAACAAGCCCAATTCTAGGAAAACATACCTGATTATTTTTCAGTAAAAGCCACTGCCATCAGCTGAATTAATAAATGTCATTTAAGGGCCCAGGTTTAGCTTCAATTTGCCAACCACTGAATTAAGCATACAAACCCCAGAACCTGAAAGTCACTTCCAACAGCAGCTTTATTGTTATATACAGGTATCCTGATGTTCATTACTTAATTTTACTCTGTCATGTGTACTGCCCTCGCTGGGTGGGATTTCCAGTTACTGAAGCTAAATAGCACCAATACCAGGACAGGTCCATGATTCCATCCAGGAACAGAGGAAAAGGCAGAGGGCACACATGGAACCTATTAACACACACCTGCATGGTAATCTTTATTGAACACATAAGAAAATCCTCAATTGCTGTGGATTTAATCCCCGTCTGGCTTCTAAAGCAGAAGGAATGCACAGCATGCCAGCACAGTAACAAACTCCATAGCACCCTCTGGTGCACCTTGGTTCTCTGTGCTAAACACCAGGGTCACATTTTGGATCTCTCCTATTTAAACAGGTCCCGTTCCCAGTTCCAACCCTCTCTCCTGCTATCCTGGCAGCCAAGCACTGCTCCCTCTGCTGTTTCTGCTCCCACTGCTGCTGCAAAAAGCATGGCTTTCATTTGTTCAGCATTGGCTAATACTTTTTCCAAAGAAAGATTCCAGACCATGTACTTTGCAGATATATTATTATTTTAAAAAAAAAAAAATAAAACCACAAACATTCCTAAAACCCTTTAGCTTACCAAGAGCTCTCCTACTGACTATCATTCCATCCACCAGAGGGATAACCATGTTGAATTTCCCAGTTGCTCCTTGTAGTTTTATCCTGAATAAGCCAGTGTTTAAAGGATGGATGAAGATCACAGGAACCTCCTTCTCAGAAATGGTAGATCTTAAGGGAAAAACACAACAATTGAATCAGTTTTAAAGCACTGTTTCAATTAATCTACAGATAAAAAATGACCCCTTTTGTGGGAGCCAGTGAGCCTGTACCCCAGTTCTGTTCCCCTGATTGGTCCCTGCCTCTGTCCCGACTCTGGTGCAGAAAGCTCCTCCCTCTCTGTTCCCCCACTGGCCCTGTCCCTTTGTCCCTGCCTCAGTTTCCCTATTGGTCCCCTTACCCCAGCCCTGCCTGTGTACCGCCCCTGTGCCCTCAGACCATTGGTCCCCCATGTTCTTCCCATCCCTGCATAAAACCTGGATCCCCCACTGTTCAGACATCTTTGCCTCTGGACCCTTCACTGAATAAACCTACTCCGTGGAACCCCATGCAAAGACCCTTCCTGTCTCTTTGCCATCGGTTTGTCATAGAAGCCAGCTGGAGCGTGAGTAACCCTGGCCAATGGCTCACAACACTCTTTAAGTGTAAAAGTTTTAAAATGCCTCACGGCTAAGGCAGCAGGATCCCAGGGCATGCTCTGGACCCTCAGAAGGGCTCTGTCACTTGTGCTGTGCCTATGGTCTCCATCCCCACAGGACTGGAGAGCCCTGCAGCCAGGGCACAGCATGTATGCAGCATTAACCACCTCACAAGGGAGCAAATCAGGAGGGAGGCTCATCACAGACTCAGATGAAACTGCACATTTTCTGTTCTTTAATTTATGTTTTATCTGCAGTGATATGAATAGCTCTTTCACTTTTTCAACCAAATAATAGTCCACTGAGAAATCAATAAAAATAATGAAAATAAGAGTGGTCTTACCTCAGAGAAGTGCTACTATTGGCTGTGGTTTCCACACCAGTGCTAGTCTCAGATACCAGATCAGGGAGGGGGAAGTTTTCTGTAGGAAAAGGATGCCCCAAATAAAGTTTATCTACTATAGTTTTGGATTTTATTTTTCTTGAGTACAAGGAAACATTATTTATCATTAGTCAAAACCACGCAGTCCTCAAGCATTTATACCACTAGTATTCTTGCACAGCTAGTCTTTGGTTTTCAGTTTAAATATTTCATGGAGGGTACACACATCTCAGCCATCTGGACTCAACAGATGAGGCCCCACACCCTCCATTCTCTCCACCCGAAGGTCAAAATCTGTAGAGGAACTGTGAAAGCAGGAAGGAGATGAAATACTTCAACCACAAGAAGAGCTTTCAAATTATTATTCACTGCATCTTCCCCCATCCACAAGCATTCAGCCTCCAGAATACTGCCAGGAGCATCGAACAGTACCAACCACTCACACCTACAGTTCCCTTGAGCCCTGCTCCCACAAACACAGTATCCTTCCTCAAATCCAGGCTCTGTGGATCCCCACCATAACCTGCAACTCTGCTGCCATGCACCTGGTAACAAAGACTGGATAATGAAGGTGAAAGAGGAAAAAGTAAGAACTTGAATCCCTTAAGGGGATTTGGCACTTCCCAACATCTTGTTCAGGGGCTGAGAGATGTTGAGAGTCACTCACAGAAGTACCGTTCAGGCAGCAGGACAGTGCTTCCAGCAGAAGGAGTCTAAGGCCCAAACGCAGATGCTGCCATCAGCGCTGGGATGCTAAGGGTACACAACAGCTGGAGCAAGCAGAGGGAGAACAGGGCGAGCCATGGACGCACTCTGACATGGAGCAAGAGGGAGGGCAGGCAGTTGGCACTGGGGTGATAACCTTGACTACAAAGTGACAGCTTTTCACTGTCCAGACTCAAATATGTACCAGAAGCATAAGGCAAAAGCCAAGAACATAAGGAGCATATGGCAGAGCCTCTGGGCTAGGAGTCACTTCCAAGAGCTGCCCTCCCCTCCAATCCAACTGCCAGGCTTACTGAGGCTCACAAACTCATTTCTTCAACTTCAGGCCCAGAATTCTGGGAGATTCCTGTGGCTGCTGAAAGAAACAGCCAAGCAGAAACATGCCTGTGTAGCACAGCTGTTGCCCCTGCAGTGAGGTGGCTTTAGCTGCCACCCAAGAAGGAAGTGGGTCAGGGATACCAGTTTGGAACACATTCTGGGCCAGCACCTGGACAAGGAAATGATGCTGCAGAACTTGCTGTCTGCCCTCTGATCTCAGTAAGGCTCTGCGGGACATGTTGTGGACAAGGTGGTCTTCCTGAGAATTTTTATCTGCACTTAACAGGAAGCTTCCTCTTGATTGCTGCTCCCATTCCCTTGGTTGCTTTACTCTGGGAGGAGCTGAGGCTTTAATTAAGGTCCACCCTTACTGCCAGATTGGGAACCAGGATTAGAAATCAAAGACAGAATAAAGCACCAGTTCCTGGTCAGTGTTGCAGACACTGCTGGGCTAGGCCAGTGCAGAGAGACTCTCATACAGCACTGAGGCCAGGCCATGGCTTGGAACCAGCACACAAGAAGCTCCTGGGGACAAAGAATTCCTCAAAGCTGTCCACTGTGGCCATGCCATGGATGTAACAGGATAAGCAAAGCTGGGTCTCTCCCAGACCAGCCAGTACCCTGAGGCAGAGAGGAAACACCAAACTAAGAAACATGAAGTTGCATGAGGAGCAGGACCTTGCCTGAGCAACACAGCAGAAAAGGGAGCATGGAGCAGGCACCCTGAGTGCAGAACAAATGAGCCCTCCCCTGAAGAGAGAACACAGAGTTCCAAAGGTACCATCACACCAAGGATGATGACGACCCCTCCAGCACAGAAACAGCACGTGTCAGAAGCCATTTTTTTAAAGGAAGAAAACCAGATCCACTCTGAGGAGACAACAGCTGAGGGGAACTCAAAGCAGGGGAACGCACTCGCCTTGGGTGCTGAGCTTAGGAAAGTTCATGACAGCATTTCACAGGCACTGCCAGAGCTAAAGGAAACTTCAGACCTACATGTGCCACATATATGATTCATGTACACCCCATGGATTACAACTCAAATATTGAAGAACTGATTCAGAATATTAAAAATGTTGTTATAGACATTAATAATGACTTATTTTGATTGTGAGGGTGGTGAGGCCCTAGCACAGGCTGCCCAGAGAAGCTGCGGCTGCCCCATCCCTGGAACTGTTCAGGCTGGATGGGGCTTGGAACAACCTGGTCTAGTGGAAGGTGTCCCTGCCCATGGCAGGGGATTGGGACTAGATGAGCTTTAAGGTGCCTTCCAATTCAAACCAGTCTGTGGTTCCATGACCTAGCATTTTCTTAAAAAAAAAAAAAGGAACAGAGTTTTTCCTCTGGTTCCTGCCCTGTTGTTACTTTAGTGAGCAGTAAGAAGTTGTACATACCTATATCATCATAACGTTCCACCCAGACCACATACACTTTGGTTTCAGGTCCCATTGGTGGAATGGTTCGGCCCTGAGGCATCCTCTTGGATCTAGAAGTAGGACTGAGCTGTTTTGAACATAAGGGAAGAGTGGCATTTACAAACATCATGAGTCCAGTAATGCAGCCAACAAGTATTTCCCAGCTGCTCCTCAGTCATTCGTATCTCAGCCAGGTACAACCTCTGCCAGCTATTGAGCAGGGGCAGCTGTGCTGGAAATACTCACTGCAATCCGGGTCACCACCCTACTTATATTCAATACAAACTCATATATTCAATCCTGAATCAGTTAAAAGTTTTTCTTAATGTTCTTAAAGACCTTAAATGAGTAACTAAATATACATTTGGAAGTGAATTCTAAACAAGTTATCAGCAGTAATAAATCTTTTGCTTACACATAAAACAGTTCATGGTTTTCTGCTTTGTTAGTGTATGAAAGCAACTTCTGGTACTTCAGACACAACTGACACACTGTTTTAAACCGGATAGGTAGGAAAAGTGTTCATGTCTACCCATCCTCAACTTCCAAGCATGGATTCAAGTCTGAATTACTCTGTAAATACTCCATATTCTTTTTCCTGAACACATTTCAAGATTTCAGGATGCACAGCATTTAGCATGTCTAAGTTTTATACTTATGTAATCTTGCTATCTCCTACTGTAGGTGCAAATTCTGGCAGGACCCAAGCAGATATCAAAGATTAATAGTGAGAAACAAGTAGCTCTACATGCCAGGAAACCAAATCATATACTATCAAAAATCCCACAGCATTGCCAGCATGCTTCTTGAAACAAAAAACAAGAAGCGCCATTTTTCAATGCAAGTTTTGCCTTACCCGCTGGGAGGGATTAAGATTGTCTGTATGACTGGGGAAGAGTTCAAGTGTCAGAGGCTGCTGCTTCAATATTCCTGGCAGCAGATCCATGTTGGAGTCACTTTCTTGGTCAGAGACACTGCTTTCCAGTGAATCAGCTGTAAGCCAGAAGAAAAAAAGGTGGGTTTTGTCTATTCTTCCGCCAAAAAACTTAAGCTGTCATCATATATAAAATTTTGATTCAAAAAAAATGTTGGAAGGCTTTTGGAACTAAACAGGCATAGATGTATGGTGAAGTCAATATAGTCCTCATAAGCAGGAAGATGAGTTAGGAGACAACCGCCAGTTGTCCAGAAACAGACTGCCAGTAAAGCACTCCCTACAGACTTACACACATCCCAGCAGTTTCCTATAGAATACAGTCTCCTCCTTCCCATGGCTACACTGTATTTTATAACAGGCGACTTTCAGTATGCCAAAGATGCCATGAAAGCTGTTGCTTCCCTACTTAGCAGCGGTGCAAACATTCCTCCACGTGCTGCAGGAGCACCTCATTGACAGGAAAGGGAAAAAAATAGACATCACCAGTTGATGGTGAACCACATGTCCAACCTAAAGCACCCTGGCAACAACAAAACTGCTGTGCACACCTGGACATCTACTGAGGCTCAGATTGAGAAAGGCACAGAACAGATGCCACATCAGGAAGGAGTCTAAGGATTAGTATGCTGTAATATAAACATCCACAGCTTTCTCACAAGGATCTTGCTAAACATACTACTTAGTTTATTTAGGTTTTGCTTCTGAAAGTTCTCAAACAAAAAAAATGTTGGTTTCATTTTTGTAAAGAGCATGTACAGAGAGATCTTACTCAGGGATTCCACTGGTGATGGGACAACAAAGGCGATTTCTGTCAGGGCATCTGCATAATACAGCACCTTCTTCTGTCCATTGAAGATACTTGCCCCAACATCTTCTGAGATAATTAGATCATCTGAAATGGACAGAAAAGGAAAGCTTAGCCAAAAGGAAGCTCTACTTCTTTACACACTGCATCAGAAATGACCTTCAAATACAAGGTGCAATCAATGAGAAGAAATCATGCAAACCTCATTTTAAAACGAAAGGAGTCAAATCTCATGGCTAACAACCCTTCTCAAAAAAATCATTCTTTCTATCTTGAAGGAAAAGGCATTTTGGGTTGGGAGTGACTTCATTTTGAACACATTTCCAGTGTACTGGATTCTTAATTTCCTAGTACTCTAGTAAGCACATCTGCCACAAGAATACATCTACTATCTATTTCTGAGTATTCTATCTAGCAAGATCAAGTTAGTCATTCCATTTCCAAAGGATTCTAACATTTATCACTTCAGGCTGATATTATTCTAGAATTCAAGCCAGTTTCTACAGACTCTCTTTGGTCTTTTCTGTGTCAAGCAGAGTTAGAAAAAGATCTGTGCCCAATCATAGCAAGAAAGCACCTCATTCTCAGAACCCACTGACTCCCTCACCACAACTGGCCAGTAGAGAAAGAACCTCCCTGCCCACATCACCTCCAGAAAGACTAGCAAGGACTTTAAAGTGAATTCTTTCTCTGATCCAGTTTACAGAAGGGTTCCTGGGATAGCTGCCTCAGCAAAGCCACTGGAGCAGTGAAACTCAGCATATTGACAGAAGTGGCCAGAGGCATGTTGAAGACTCCAAGCCATGCTTCAGCATCGGGGAAAGTTTCCCACATCTCCAGTGCACAGGCTCCCAAGGAGCAGCATCATGACTCAAACCCCAGCTCTTTAGGAATTTCTTTGATTTTGGGGGTGGTGCAGGGAAACATTCCCATGAAATTATTTTAACCACAACTCACTGGAAGCTATTCTAGACTCACAGAATCATTTAGGTTGGAGATCACTGAGTCCAACTGTTAAGTCAGCACCGCCAAACTCACGACTAACCCGTGTCCCCAAGTCCCACATCTGCACAGCTTTTAAATTCCTCCAGGGATGCTGACCCCACCACTGCCCTGGGCAGCCTGTGCCAGACCACCCCTTCCATAAAGAAATTTTCCCTAATATCCAACTTAAACCTGCACTGAGGCTGTTTCCTCTCATCCTGTCACTCATTACCTGGGAGAAGATACTGACCCTGACCTGGCTACAACTCTTTTCAGGGAGTTGTAGAGAGCAAGAAGGTCTCCCCTGAGCTTCCTTTTCTCCAGGCTAAGCCCTCCCAGCTCCTTCAGCTGCTCCTCATCGGACTTGTGCTCCAGCCCATTCACCACCAGAACCAGATTAAAAGTAACCTGCCCTTCCTCCCTTCCATTTTTGAACACTTTTTCTGTTTCCTTCTTCCCCGAGCTGGTTGAATTAATTCAGCTATTTAGTAGTCTGTGTTCTCATTCAAATGGCTGAAAAAATTCGAGTTGAAAAGTCCACATCAAACCAGGTCCCTTGCTAATTCAGGGACTTGCCTTCTGCATTTTTCTGACGAACCCACTGCAAAGGCAGGTCAGAGGGCTCTGCCTCTGAGAAAGCACAGCCTGACCCTGTCCTTCAAGCAAAATTAAATCCAGACCTGGCATTTGTAATTCATCCTGACTTGCTCAGAGAAAGCAATGCCTCTGTTCTCTAACCTCTCCCCAGCACTTCCAGCCTTCTGTGGTTTGTACTTTTATTCCAGAACTGAAGGGAGAAGCCTCCACCTGGCTGCAGATACAGGTGAAGGGCACTCCTAAAACACAGTGAATGGACAGCAGAGCAAGTGCTGCTTAAGCACCTGCAGCTGTAATGGTGCCACACCTCATGCCAACATCAGCTCAAGGATGATGAACAAGCTGCACCAGCCTCACCGCTGCCTTTGGGCGGCCTACCAGAGGCTGTGGCTCTGGAGATCACCCAGAACAGGTCTGGCCCTTGGAGCAGTGACACTGAAACCAGCCCAGACACTAACAATTCCCAGGGAATCTGATCAGGTTGTCCAAGGGAGAAGCTAACCCAACCCCCAACTTCCCATCCTGGGACAGCAGCTCACATTCCTGAGGATCGTCCTGGGTGACAGAATGGGGAGAGGGTGGTGTATGACAAGCTCAGGGGAAGAGCTGCTCTAGTGGAAAAAGGCAGAGTCAGTGATGCAAGACAGAGAGCCATGTGTGGGTTTCAACACCTCCAGGACCTACAAACAGCAGCTTGAGTCAATATCTCATTTTAATCTACTTACAGAACACTAAAAAAACAACAACAACAAAAAAAAAAAATCACACAGTATTTCAAGCCTATTTGCCAATACACAGAATAATCTGCAACTGATTTCACCTGAATACTGGTTTGGGATAATATATTAAAGACTCATCAAATCTTAAAAAATATAAAAAATATAGCCCAGAGGTATTTTTTTTTTTTGCTGAGGCTACTTCCTCCCAATAACATACAGACATTAGTTTTGCTCACTGACTTGAAGCTTAATTTAATATTTACACATTTCTTTCTAGCAAACATCAGCATTTATTAAAAAAAAAAAGCCAGTGTTCAGACAGGTACACAGGAGCAAGAAAATTGTCTTCTAAAGGAGCCTACACATTTTAATTTACTTTAAAAGACATTTACTATGTCTTACCTTGTTCAGGTCCCTCTTCATCACTGCAGCTGTTGATTGACCAGCTTGTTGAGACATGACCAGTCCACCCAGGGTGCTTCCCAACATCAACAGACCAACCAAGAGACAGCAAGAACTCCAGGAAGTGGGGCTGAACAATTCTGGAAGACTCCATGTTTTTCAGGATCTGAAACCACAAGCAGCACCTTGTTGCTACAGAAGCAGGAAACGAGCCTCTTCCTCCCCAGCTTTTTAATTAACATTTTTGTCACCAACATGGTTTTGCCCAAATATAGCTACAGAACAAGCCTGGAATGCCAGACTTTCTACATGGACATTACTCCCTGCTCCTCAGCATCCTCCTGTCCTGCTTGGCCTTGTCCTATTCAATCAACTTGACTTTCTGCTAGCATTTTCAAAGCCTGTAAAACAGTCAATTAAATGTCTGGAAATGGCAATTTTGAGACTCAACCACTCATGAGAAAAACCACAGAGTGCTCAGTGCAGAACCTGCATTAGCACCAAAGGTAACACAAGGGTTTTCTAGACAGTGTTCACTATTAGACTGAGTTAAAATTTGAAGAGAAAGGTACTTTCCTCACTACTCACCTGTACATGACATAGAGTGATTTAAAGGGCAGGCCTCACAGCACGTTAAATTATGAAACAGGTTTTCCAAAACAATCTTCAGTAGGATTGAGTGTGCACCTTAATCAAACTTCACACTGTATTGTTCATGTTAAACTTTAATTCTGCTTCTGACAGAGATTTGGGATGTTTCCACATGCAAAGGCAATTTTTACCTCATTATGACCCAGTGAGAGTTGAGCCCTTCAAACAGCACACAGAGACACGTGGGATCTGGGTACCAGAACCACTGGGGTTGGTGGAACAAACAATCCATCCATCCTTTCTGGGCCATACAGGAGTTTGTTTCGTGACAGAGGCATCAATCATTTTGGCTTGTGCAGGGGCAGAACACCGGGATACAGGCCTCAACAAAGCAGAAACTGCAGGGATGGGTGCTGGAAGGAGAGCTTCCAGGCTGGAGGTTTTGTGCAGCCACACAGTCCTGACACTCCATCCTAATGCCTTGTACAGTGTTCAGCAGTGGCTAGACACACTGCATTGAAATATCATTATTAGTCCTCATACTGAGCACATTGAAACCACAGCTGTGCTTCAGAACAAGTCAGGATAAGTGTGGGCTGGAAGACATAAGAGCTCCACAAGAGCATATAAACATTCTGCTAGCTCAGCAAGAGCACATCTCAGCTCAAAGGCAAACCTAGCATATCTTGTTTCATAGCTGACTTTGCAGATGAAAAGACTCTGCACTGGCTACTCCAAACTACAATTTGAACACTCACAGACAGATGATCCTGGTTTCAAGAACTGTGTCCCACACCAAAGTAGAAGGTGCTGCAGTGTTCTGTCAACTGTGCATTCACAGTGACACGAGGAGTTGGCACAATGATTTATTACAGAAGCCATGCTTCTACTCTTTACTATGAGAGTTATGAATCGAATGAGAAGGTACTAGAGAAACATCCTTTCCTAATGAGCCCATTAATCCTCTTAGCAAGTTTCTAGGCCACAAAGAAATCACAATTTAGATTTGCACAAATTAACCTGATTAACCTAATCGCCTTTGAATCTAAATATTATAGCATAAAGACTTACAATGCAATAATACTTCCTTACTTGCAAAAAGTTTTTCATTCCTTTAAGAAGTGTTTAACATTAGAATGAAACCGAACTACCTTGACATTGCTCATTGCTGGAACAAACTGCAACCTTCCCTGCAAGCTGAGCCAACAAAGCTGAAATGCCTTTCTGATCTGAATCTTTGAACTCTACAAATAAGGACAATAAGGACAGAACAGAGAGTAAAAATACTATTAATATTTTAATATATATCTTATCTATATTTAAAAATATGTTAAATTTGTTACAATAGTCCTAAGTGTGAGCAATGTACTTCAATCTACAGATGAAGAGAGCATGCAGTGACTTGCAGCTTGCACTGGTTCTGACACTCCACTCTAATCACCAGCAGTGACGCTTTACTCACTTGGAAACTACTAGAAACACTACAATATAGACCAGCTGGCACTCCACACTTTCACTTACCTCCTGGCTCGTTTTCTGGCCTGCCTTCATGTAGAAAATGAAAACAGTATCAAAAGGACGACAAGGTAACAAATCCAAGTAGCCAAGGTCATCAAAAAAACCAGGAAGAGCAGAGTCAAGTGCAATCAGGTGAGGAGGTAGACGACTGTTAGTAGGTTCCTGTCCAACAGATAGAGTTCAACAGCTTAAAAACCCATCTTTCTTAACTGAAAGGTCTTTATGGCTTCAATGGAAATCCATTAAAATATAAAAAGACAATTTCCCTTCTCTAAGAGCAAAATCATACAAGGATTTCTAGTGTGATATAATGTCGCTACTGTAAATGAGTAACAGCAAGCATAGCAGGTTGACAATTCGTTGCATTCTACTCTCATTAAATAAAAGTGGTACTTTGCCAGTGAGAGACATAATATTTTGCTCAAGAAGAGCACACAAAAAAGGAGCAGATGCTTCCAAAATATCACAGCTATGCACACTGTTGCACGTGCAGTTTCAGATTAACTTAAATACCAGTAATATGTAAGATAATGAGCATTTTAAGACCTCATTTTTGCAAATGCTCTATAGATTACTTTTCCTGACAGCTTTCTGGAAGGAAAAGCAACAAATACAAGGGAGAACCCACAGGTAAGAGAAGGAATTTAAAATTAAGAAAATGGATCACCTCTATAAATTGTTATTTTAATTTAAAAAAGAAACCTCTACATCTATTATGTACTCCCAAGTGTTTATGTATGATTAAACCACTTCAGCACGACCACTCCTGAAGCAAAACTTCTATGGCAGTCACATTTCAGAGAGTCTTCAACTACCACCCCAAAACCTAACTCAAGTTGTGGAATGATTTCAAGTGTGAACATTTGAGTGTGATGGCTTATGCATCCACTGCAAACCAAGGTACAGCCACCTATTCAGAGCACGTTCAACTTGAGGCCCAGCATTTCACAACCCTGCTCTTAGTCCTGGAACACTGGAATCTATCATTTGATTTGATTAGACTGCAGCTGAACAGTAGTTGGAACTACATAGATGATCTTCCACTAACAGATTTTCCCCTTTTGTCAAGCCAAACCATGTGGGAACTGGAGGAACTGGACAACACCAAGAGGTGTCAGATCACCTTCAATGCCTCTAACGAGAGGAACCCGAAGTGTGACAGGAACAGACGCGCGGTCTGGAACTCCTGTGCTGGTGGCGGGGGCTTACACTCCGTGATCGGATCAGGAAAGCTCTTCTTCCGCCACTCCTCTTCAGTTCTCTGATCTATGGAAGTCTCAAAGACAATCTGCTGGGCCATGCCATTCCTCAGCTTCTCATGGCGCTCTTCGAGCTGGAAAACATTGAGTGAACTGCTGATGTCACCAAAATCATGAAGATCCACTAAGAAAACAGTTCCATCACTTAGGAAAGCTCTACAGCAGCAGCTGCAATCCACCACCAGAATGGTTACTAGAACACTTTCAAAATGACCTTGCAACATTGCAAAATGAGCACCTAAAAACCCTGTTTGCATAGGAGAGCTCTGTGAATATCCAGTGTCAGCTACGGCTTCTCCTATTCAAGTGAACAGAAACTAAACCACATTAGATCCTGTGAAACTTTAAAATGTTTGAGACATGCACTCTCTTCTTCCCCCAGGAAGGTCTCAAAAAAAGATCCTTTCATTTCCCCAGAAGAAGCAACAAAATGCAAGTCATTGCTTCCTACAATACCAGGATATTAAGATCAGTAATAAAACATGTTGAACAGTGTCTCCCAAATAACACATCCAAAGCATTGTCATCTTCCTGGGGAAGTGCACAGATTTAACTCATTTGCAGAGGTTATTGTTCCATTAATATGAAATTGGACAAGCTAAAGAGTAAAACTATTTACAGTAAGACATTAGTAAGACATCATGACTCATGAACAGACAAAAACTCCAAGAACAAAATCAAGTCAGAGACAGTTAGTTACTTCCTCATTCACGATTTCATGTAAATCAGGAATGCTCAAGTCAGCTTTCACAAATGGAATCTTGTCCACTTCTTCAGGAAAAGGGCGGTGTTTCACACTGTATTTCAATCCAACATCATTTTTAGGAGCTGGTCGAGGTTCTGGTACAAATGTCTGAGAAAAAAAGGTTGTTTTTACACTTAAGGTATTGTGTCACTAGACAATACTATAATAGATGAAAAACATTTCCTCTCCCCTCCCCACCAGAACTACACTAATCCATTAGTGAGCAGCATCATTAAAAAACATTAAATATTTTAAACTAATAAACTTGTATTAAAAATGTGACTGTAAATTTTAAAAAGACACAACTCTGTCCATTTTGGAATCTATGAACCCTGCCTACCATCTAGCCTCTAAACAGTTGCAAACCCCAATAAAAATGGCAAGCTTACATGGCAACATCTTATTTTCAGCCCATTCTAACTGTATTGAGAGGAAGCTGGCAAGTATTTGAGAAACTCCATTTCAACTCTCCTGACTGTGATCACCACAACAAGCCATGGCTTCAAAGAGAGCAGCAATGCTGTGGGTCAGGAGGGAGACGCATTGCCAGAACATCCAAAGGACTTGCATCATGGATCATGCTGCAATTTTGACATTGCTACTACATCATGTTCTATACTGTCATTATGTAATTACAAACTTCAAGTTACCAAGGAAAGCAACAAATGATCTAGGTGCAGGTTTAGAGGAGCATCAGGTCCAAGCAAGCAAGACCTTTCATTGCATCTTCAGTGCTGTTTTTTAAGTTTATTTACTACTGATTACATTTCAAAAGGGCAAAACCCTTAAGTTACAGAATGCCTTCAAGTTGGAAAAGTTCCCTTAAAACTGATGAGGAGGTCAGCAGTCAGATCATGGCTTGTCCTTTACTGTAGGAGGTAGCAAACCTGGACTGACACTATTTAGCCAAGGGTCTCAGCTCCAGAGACAGCAGAGCTCCAAACACATCCCGGACGGTCTTCCCGAAGGTTGCTTCGCAGAGACCACAGTCATCTAAGTGTGAACATGCCAGCTGAGACTGGCAAGCCCTCATTTCAGCTACATTACTGCCTTTCTTTTACTGAGGGGCATGGGAAGAGTTTAAAGATGTGGAGAAGTTCACAGACAGAAATTTTTGTAACAAAAGTATACGCTCCACTAGAGAACTGCAATAAGAAATTCTACTTTAAAATAAGACTGAGGTATTTCTCCTCCACCATTCCTCTCCAGAGCTGCTCCAGAGTTCATCTAGATAATTTTTTTCACAGCAGGTTTACAGCCATCTTTGCAACATCAGGCTTTGTAGTTTGAAGAGCTGTTCTCTCTGCAGCACCACATTCTACATCTCCACACCTCACTCCCTCTGCTGCAAGGGCTTTGCCTGACATCTGAAAACTAGCACCAACACTCTTGCCTACACACTAAATACATTGTGCCTTACCCCATCACTTCAGAAGACACTTTCAGGGGAAAAAAAAAAAAAAAGAGAACGCCCCCTCCCTTAAGCAAGTCTGCAAGTTGAGAAAGCAACAGCACTTTCACAGCCTGTAGTTAATATTAATCACAAGTGGTAAAGAGTCACCAGAGATGCAGCACATTACCTACAGCTAAAGGCCCCGTAGCTCAGCCTTAATGTATAATCACCAGTTCGGGGGGGAGCTGTCTCAGATTAGTGGAATTTCTGCTGAACATCTCTAAGTTAAAGATTTCTTTATGGGCTTTGATAGAGACCTTTTGATTTGCTTTAGCTCCTCTTGGTAAAAGACAGAGTTGCTGGGCCCACGCAAATCTTCCAGATGTCCCACGGATCAAAATGGTGACAGAGGGAAAAGAGTCATCTGCAAAGCACATGGGTTAAGAGAATAATACATCATACATTGCAAACAGTTCACTGTGTAATCATTAGCAAGAAGAAAATGCAGGCATGATGGCAGAGGTTTTGCTTTCAAGGTTAACTCTTCCCTGACCCTGAAGAAAATTCCTGGTGAGAAGCAAGCAAATCTCTTTGCAGCAGGAAAGTGCTAGTCTACTTTGTCAGTTCAATACCTGCCAGCTCAGTTTCGTCACTAAAAGCAACTTTCATCAAAATTCATGCAGATCACCATTTCTCTCCAAAATACCTCCAGGAAATCAAAGAAGATTGTCCACCCACTTTTTAGGTGAGACAATGACCATATGGAGACACAGATTCCATGATGGCTCCATGACCTTCTGCAAATGTTCCTCACAAACAGCAGCAGTAAGAACAGTGGAAGGACAAAAGATAATGGTCAAACAAAGACTCAGGAAGATTCTGACTCCACATCATGGAAAATTTTCCCCCGTAAGGAATAGGGACACAGAAGTTGTCCTCTCAGGTTTGCAAGACCCACTTGGGCAACAACAGGTTGTATTATCCTGCTCCAAATTCAGTGCTGGCCTTGTCTAAAGTAGGAGGTCAGACTAGAGTCCTGAGGTGCCTTTCTACTGGCACAGTGATGATTTTAACATTGCAGGGATTTCAGTCTTCCTTCAAGATTTCAGTCCTTCCTTCACTTCAGATGAGATCATCATACTTCTATAGCTTTTCTTCTTAAAGGTATTTGCAGTTATCTTTTGTGCACATAAACCACACACAGGTACCACCAGGTAACTAGCAGAACTCTATTCCCTCCCCAGTATTCCCTGGGAAGTTCAGGGTGCAGCACAGCCTATGCACACCCTGTACATAAGCACACACAGAGAGAACCCAAACCAGCTCCCCAGTCACTCACTTCCGTGATCTGCCTCCGAACTGGCCTGAGGTACTTGTGCATTATTGCAATTAATCTTGTAATTAAAGGAGATTTGTAAGCCAGTTATACACAGCAAGAAAAGATAATCTAATTTGTGATTCCAACAACCTTGCAGGATTCCACAGTAATACATTTAGCAGAGGCAGAGTGAGGATGAGGATTGCTTGGCTATTCTAGCACGCTCTAATCCATTCCAGTCAGGAACACACTTGCTCCAACACAGACTGGGGGTGGACATGCGGCAATGGCTCCCAGCATTGTCACTTCCTGCAAGATCTATTCAGTGATTCTCAACATGGTCAGAGCACTCTGGACCACAACTCAACTTCTCAGCATCAATGCATGCAGTTCTGTGCAATCTTTGCTTTCAAGACTAGTTCTTAGGCTCCATCCTATCCACAGATGAGGAAAATGTATTGGGCACAGAACATCAGATCTAACATAAGTTAGTCTTTAACTGAGGCAGCATGTTAGAGAATTTTCACCTGTTCTATCAGGTAACGCCATGACACGTTAAGACTTACAGGGGGATCAGTTATTCTGTTCAAAGCATCATTTAATACCAGATTTTTGTAATATAAATTCTTGATGGTCAAAGTCTATGAGGCTTTGAAATGAGCTAGACTCAGCTGTGAAAGTCAACACCCTGTGACAAAGGAAGTGTCATTGACAGAACAGGATCAGATATGGGAAAGTTATAACAGCTCCTAAGCAACTAAAACCACCTGAGCTGAAAGCACCCACAGAAATATGCAGTAATAGGGAGGCCTAAAGCAATCAGCACCAATGGTGCAAGCATAAAAGAGACATACTAAAAGAGACATATGTTGAGCACATATCCCTATCAAGTCTCCTATACTCTTCACGTTTTCATTCCTGTATGAACAAGGATGCTTCAAAATGCAATGCTATTGCTTTTGTCCATCACCCATTATTTCAATGGCAGTCAGCAGCAAGTATATGATCTAACTGGTTGAAAGACTTGGACAACTGCATGAACAATTTGGGTAGGCTTGTGCATGTTTGATTATCAGTCACATTAAAGTTATTTCCACCACTTCATCCCGGAGCAACACTCTACTCTATGTGCCCACCCACAGACAGGAAAGCCCCTGAAACGTGAGAGTGGCATTTGATGAAGTACCTTTGCTTTGCAGCTCCATGCAGAAAGTTTTAATCTGAGAAAGAAAGAAATGGGAAATCTGAACTTACTCTGCTCATTCCCTAGAGGCTGCTCCAACATGGCGAGGATGACACTGTTATCCAAAACAAAGTAACGGAAGCTGTGCTTGTTTATGGTAGGGAGACGGGAGTATTTAATTAACGTGGTTTCATTCACCAAGCTGCAAGGAGAAGCAGGACCACTAGGAGAAGGAAATGCTCCAAGTAGCTGCATAATGCTGCAAGTGAGAAAAAAATTTGAGAATTATGACAGATTTAGTGAACTGTTCCACCCAAGCACAAATTTTCACTCATATTCTTCATCTGTCAACTGACCTAGCAGTTACATTATCAGGGCACATCTGCCCTCACCCATCAGGTTGCTTTAAGATAACCAGTACCTTCAGAAAAACATATATGAAAACCTACAAAGGAAGGGTACTCTACCTATAGAATGAGCTTCTTTATAACCTGGGTTATAAAAATATTAAAACATGCTTTAAAGCATGAAAATCTGTACCCTTCCGTAGATTTATGTTAATTTTTAAAAGATTATTTCTCCAATCATCCATACTTTAGCCCTCTCATATCAACAAGCAGGATAGACATGGCAGTGCACTAATTACAACTGCCTGTGCTTTCTTCAAATACAGATTACTGTAACTTAAAACCCTTTAAAGGGTTGGGACCCTAAACAGTCCAGGATTGCACAAGCATGACTACCACAGATGGTAATCTTCCCTGGAAGAAAGCCTCCAGGTGGAGTCCAACAGTGCCTACCTCCTTGGAGCCACAGCCTTAGGAGGCCCCTGTAAGCATCATTTTAAATCATCTGAAGTTGTACAGGATCTCACTAAACACTGTTAGAAATTGAAAATTTCTATGGCAGGAATCAGTAATGAGAGTTGTCCAGTGGCGGACTGAAGTTCACATGATCTAAGTCAGGACTTTACCCCTAACACCAGCACCCAGACCAAAAGTAAGTCTATTGATTGCCCTCCCTACACACTTTTCCACTTTAGTGTGAAAAAAGTTTCATCTCTCTAGATGAAAAACACTTTCAGGCAACAATAAGGATTTGTCCACAAGTTCCAATGAATAGCTGCTTTTTCCTGGAAATTATACGGCTGTTTTTACTAACAGTAACATTTATAACAGTTGGATTTCAAAGCAGAGCAAAAAAAGAAAGCAGCTATTGCCTTTTGCGAAGCATATTTATCCTCCCCATCCTCAATCTGTCCTCTCTGCCATCATGCTGTTCAGCCCATAACACAGTGCTTTCCAAGTTCTCTGGAGCAAATCCCAATTTTCCTCTCTGTGCTTCCCCTCCCCAACCCACACATTATCTATTACTGCATTTCCAGTAGAACCTCTCAAATATATTAAGCAAGCCCAATGGTGTGGGCAGGAAGCCATCCCATCCTGCTCCAGCACACATGTGCTGCATGTGCCATTCCCTGCTGTCACACAGTGTCTATCAGTTTTCTCACCAGAGTGGGGACAGCATATGTTGTCAGGCTGAGAAGAGGAAATGGGAAGACAGGATCACTAGGTTAAGTGAAAGAGAGAGGGAATTGCTGTCTGCAGAGAGGCCTGGCTGAGAACAGAACACCAGGGCTGGAGGAGGGTCCAGGTTTTGCAGTACAAGGAAGAGAGGAGGCAGGAGGGGAACACAGTGACCAGAGGGATCTGTTTTCTGTTAACACTTGCAGGGGGAGGGGGAAGACGTAAGGCAGAGCACAGCCATCCCAAAAGAGCAAAGAAAGGGAGCTTCTGCCTAACTTCTTAAACGCTCTTGTTCCATCAGAGATCACCAGCTGGGAACTCCCCATTAAACACTCTCAGACAAGGCAACACTGAACATTAAAGGTGCTCTGACAAATTACTTACCACGTTAGTGTAGCTTCAGCAGCATCCTTCACTCGCATGGATGCTGGGTTTGGCTCCTTATCTCCTTTGTACTTGACCTCCTGGTCACTGTTTTTGGATTTACTCCCTGAAATGCCCAGCTCCACAATCTCCAGTACCTCTTTTAAACAATCCTAAAACATAAGAACAACCTTGAAACAGAAGCACTCAGATAAACATCTCCAAAACCTCAGGGAAACAGTTTATCATTAAGTAAAAAATCCCACTGCTGGTAATAGAGCTCTTTATTTAAAGGCAGAAGATTATTCCAACACTGTTAAAATAAGATCACATTTGCTATAGAACTGGTATTTGTACTGTTTTTAGACGTGTACTTGTATTATCTACTTATATTCTAATGGTAAAAAGTGCTCTGAATGAATAAATACACACAATGTATTTCATTGCATACATACCAAATTGCCAAGAGGACTATTATGAATGCAACTGAAAAATGTAAACATATTTAAAGAGATAATAAATGCATTTCTGGGACTCTTTGCCAAAGTTTTAAGTTCCAAGCACACTAAGAACGAACTCATCTGAAAAACTGCAAGAAATCCTTTTCCAGATTTTTCAGTTGCCAACATCTTTCAATAGCAAAGTACATCACGGCGTCTAATTCACCAAGAGAAGAATAAGAACATTCTAAAAGTACATTGTAAATGCAGCAACAAATCTATTCCAGGAGAAGCCAACACTCAGTAGAGCTGCAGATACGACACACAAGTGCTGTGCAGAACAAAATCACCTGCTGAAAATATTTGGATTGCTACAACAAAGGTTCAGATCTTGTGGCCTGAGCTACAGAATAACAAGGGAAGACTTCTCCTGAATAAAGGATTAAAACTGAAGATGAGTGGTCAGGTTGTACCACCAGAAACCAGACAGGGTTCTATGTCTTGGTCTTTGTCCTTCCTTATATTCATTGCTGATCTAGAATAAAAGGTGAAAAGAAAAATTAAAGTTTTCTAACAGAGCAACTTAACCAGCATTGAACTGCAAAGACTGGCTACGAAGAATTGCAGCAGGAGTTTACAGAGCAGCAAGCCAGCAGGTGAAATTCAAAGCAAATGTAAGAGGCAGCACCTGGAAAGCTGCATTTTTAATATTTGCAAATGCAGGGAAAGGTTCTCATCTGACTATCATGACTCAGGAATGAGCTACTCAGAATCCAGTACATAATGCACACAGTATGTAGCACTATCTCCTTAGAGCAGTAATTGAAATAAAAAAGACCGCAGATGAAACGGAATAAAGCATTATGCAACACAACATGTGCCACATCCAGGGAACCTATCCCATCATAGTCACCTACCACCATACAAGTACTCCAAAGCCCATGCAGAAAGCATCTTTATTTAAAGTTCTGCTTGTGGGTTTACAATCTTCGTTTTTTTAAAAATACACATATTTTTATGTTACAGAATAAACAAAATATAAAGATATGCAATGTTCTATCTAAAAGGATAATAAAATATTACATAATACATATCTATTATCTATAAAACAAGAGAAAGATCACTAAGTTGGATCTGAAAGGAGATCAACAATGAAAATTTGCATTCAAATTTTTTCATTTTTTCTTAAGCAGCAGAGCAGAAGGCAATCGAAAATATGCCTCTTATTTCCTGCTCTTCTCAAGCTTCCCAAGCCAATTCCACCTTCTATTGAGCTATACTTTGCTCAGTTGCTAGAAAACTGGTTTCTTGGTGACACAAGCTCTGATTATCAAAATATTAGCATCAAAGGAATTCTGTTAAGCCTAGAAAATGCTTTAGTCAGGTAAGAGCTGAGAAATGAGGAGAGTCATGGCTACCTGCAGCAGGTAGCTATGGGTTACCCCATTCATTTCTGTATTTCTCTTTTGGTTTTTTTCCAGCTTTCTTCTCTCTTTTTCCAGTCTCACAAAGCAAGAAGGAGGACTGAGACATTTCTATGAAGGTAATTTTAAAGCTAAAAACTGTATTGGTGAATAAAGATCAGGAATTAAAGTCCAGAAGTATTCTGCACAGAAACTATTTCAGAATTCCTAAGAAAGTGAAGCAAACCACACTATTTTGAAGTATTGAGACAGGTTGGACACAAAAGGCATTTGAGATGCAGTGCTCAAAATCTGTCCACTGGAGACTCTGACCTTCTCATCAAGCATGTCGGGGTGCTCTGTGAGCCAGACACAGAGGCACTGGAAAGCTGCCACAATCATGGAGTGCAGGTCCCGGGAGTGCAGCGGGGCCGGGCGGCTGCACTGGTACACGATGTAGCTGCACACGGAGCTGATTGCGCGCTTCCGATCTGAGGGATCAACCACCACCTTCACCTGCGTCACACAAGGGTGACAGGGTGAGAACTCCACAAAAATCTTCCAGAGAAAAAACAGTTTTTGAAAGCATTTCTACATGCAGTTTTAAGAAATAGGAATAAACAGTTGAGCTCTTTTTTGATTACAGGTTAAAATTGCAGGTAAAATTATTTAACAGTGATGGATATTGAAACTAAAAGCAAAGAAATGCTGCATTGAGGTGTGACCACATTGCATGGCTTGGTTTCCAAGAGCAGGAATGATACCAGTGTGGCTTAGTAAGAAACCAGATGTAAGCTGAATTTGCAGTATTGAAATTTATTTTCTGCAAATGCCTCTTCTTCAGCTCTAGCAACCCATTCTGTATCTCCAAGAACCCACTCACTGCCAAATTTCCCTTCCGCAGGGCTTCATTCTGCTCAAGTAACTTTCCCCTAGACATATTCTCAGCACAGTAACTTTCACCACTGTAAAAACAAACAAAAACACCATCCTTGGACAAGCAGACTGACCAAAAACCCATAACCTCTTCCCCAAAACTCACTGCAAACACCCCTCTCTGCTTCTCTCCCAGCTCAGGGCTGCAGAGAGCAAGGCTCCAGACCAGAAGGTCAGGAAACAGCACAATGTGCCATGAAGATCTGCACTGTAAGGCTAAAGAACTGAATTTCTCTTCTTATTCACAGCCTGTGACTCAGCACAGGAACAGATGGGTTTTTCTACTCTGTAGCATCTGACCATGCTCTGTAAAGCTTTGCTTATTCAGGTGCACCTGTATCCAAGCAGGAAGGTGGATGAACTTGCTGGTGCTAGCACCAAAGCCTAGCAGCTGTACTCCACAAATGGGAGTGACAATTCAGAGCCTCAGGATTTAAGCAGAATATCCTTCAGAAGCGCAAGATCTACAGCAGAGTCCCCTCACAGTGAGCTTATGAAAAGCAGGTTTGTGAACCAGCACTCCTGCAGCAAACAAGACTTTTGACTTTTCCAAGTCCCACTAATGACGTGGTGCTGAACAGGGCAGCCCCTACCTGAGAAAGGCTTTGGCACTTGTCACCTCCAAAGACACAAGCAGAACAGGTTCCCACTGTAGTTCTGCAGGAAGAAGTGATCTCTTTTTTCCCCACTTTGTTTTAAAGGTGAAAGATATTCCAGAGCAAGAATTATTTCAGTTGCATGGGAATTACACAAAGACTACAGTATTTAATATTAACCTGGGGATACACTTGAAAAGATAACATAATTCCACATTCCCATAACCCTGTGAGAAAAAAACCCAAACCAAACCAAGAAAACCCTGGCTTAACCACACAAGCTGCAGGAACCCCTGGTTTTGTATGGTGCTCTATAAGATCCAATAATACATGTGAATTAATTTCAGAACACTTTCAAATACATTCTTCAGTTCATGCTACTGCAACGGTGAATAAACACCCAGTCCAATATGGCTCAGTGCTGACTTCATGCTCTAAAAACTGCCTGAGACACACATTAAAAGACATCTGTTGCGTTCCTGAGGGATTATGACGGGAAATGTTGAATTGTCACACCAGGTTATCGTGGCTGCTCTAACTACACTGGACTTTTGCTTAACAAAGGCCATGAAGTCCAGCCTGGGCACAAGAGCTCTCAGGTAGAAAGGGGCACTGTGCATCTCAACAACATGTCGCCCCCACCTAGTAGCTTTAGTTGTTATTTGTGTTGAATGAAGGAACTGCGTGCAGATAAAGCTCTGAAGAAGGCAACACTTCATATTAGCAATACACTATGTTCTGTCAAGCTCTAAAACTATTTCCAAAATGAAAAGGAAAGGGAAAACTGGTACAACAGAAGTTTCAGCCAAAAGGCATTCCCAGGCCACATGTCCTTTGAGCCACAGTGCGTTTACACTGGGAGAAAATTACCTACAACAGCAGTGCTGTTTCTTTTACATTTCCAAACAGAATAGTTGCTGACAAACTCAGCCACAGAAATATGTTTTGTGGCATGACTTTCACCCAGGCAGGACTACAGCCATCCTGTGAGAATGGGCCAGAGCACATCAAGCTGCATGTCTCACCTTTGCCAGTCCAGAGAGCAGCTCCAGGGCAGCCAGAGAGATACTCATGTCCTGCCTCCACTGGGAGTTGAGCCTTTGGGTTACCAGGTGGATGCTGCGGATCAGCAATCCAGCAGCCGTATCTGTATGAAGAGCTAGGATATAACCCCAAAACCACGCACCACAGGGAGGGAAAATAACTAAGCATTAGTGACAACAAGCAAAGCACAGGCACAAGGCAAAGCAGCCACAATACAGACATAAAATAAATGCTAACCATCTCAAGATTGGGTTGATGACTTTTGCACAGGCTAACTCCCTCCCGTACTCTCCAGGCACTATACAAACCCATTCACACTAGCTAGCTCAATTTAATTTTTTTTAAAGACATTTTGAATAATCCCAGAACTCTGCTGCATTTCAGCAGCTGAACAGCCAGCTTCAGGTTTTGCTATTGTACTTAAATTGTCTGTCATGTCATGTCTTTTAGTCTCTGAAAATTATAGGCATTGGTATTGTATATCAAACATTAGTAGTTGTATTGAGGAACTAAGGAGCACACGTAATTTCAGATACCTGTGTCAGAAGTAAACCATTCTTTCCACACCTAATGGTTATCAAAAGCTGCACTAGTTCAACAGATGTAGATAATGAAAGAATCAGTGCTAGAGAAAGAAACAATTATTTTTTAACCTTTCATTTCCTTGAACCTTTAACTCAAAATTAAAAATAGAAAATGTTTTAAGTATCAGTTGTTCTCACTTCAAAATAGTAGGAAACATAAATACTATCTGTATTTGTTAAAACTGAAATATGCAAATTAATGTCAGAAGTAAAAAACTGCTCAATGACTAGTTATAAAGAGACATGAGAACTATGACAGATAAGGCATATCCTTCCCAAAATTTAAATTACTTTATTTAACACTCAAGAACTATGTCCAGTGTCACGCAAGGACCAGATTCAAGAGTCTACCATGGCTAAACAATAACAATAGACCATCTTGTTTCAATTTTCTCGTTTGAAGCATCCAGTGGAAACAAATTCCTTTCATAAGCTCCTTACAACCTTACCTTCTGTGCAAAAGGAAATTTAAAAAAATCCAATAAAATGAATATATTACAAAAATATATTTCAAGTTATGTCATGGCATGAAGACTCGGTAATTCAAATATTTACAAGATTTTTTTAAATCTTACAAATGATTATTTTTACAAGAACTTGTCAATGAAAACCCACATAAATTAAACACACAATTCAAATGGTGTGCAGAAAACTAGCACTTTGATAATTTCAAACAAGGAAATCCTGTAGGGGAAGCATCAACATGTTTATATGAATCCTTAGAATATACTGAAGCCTTTCCTGATAATCTCCCTCCTCTTGCTATTTACAGAACTAGATCAAAAACCACCACCAAACATTTTTGTTTGGTGATGACAGAATCGTGAGTCTAGGCTGCAACATAATAAAGGTGATTTGTTCTCACATTTAACTAGCCAACATCAGTTAAACTGAAGATCAAAGGAGCAAATGAAATTTCAGGATCTTGACAGTCAGCCAGCTTACCACACACAGATTTAGAACATGGATTTTACTACAGAGTCAAAAATGAACAGTACAAGACACAGCAAACTAAAGTTAATTGCCAAATTCCATTGTTATAACAAATGACTTATCACAAGCATTCTGCTTACTTGCTCTATAAAAGCCAGAGTCCCTGAAACGTTCTTTAAATGTGGTTTAAGAAAAGGTGCTGCAGAGGTCAGGTGAGCATTTGGAATGCTATCGAAACGAATGAAGCGATTAATTTACACTCGGTGTACATATATCCCATTCTTGTTGACAGAAATTAAGTGTCTTGAACACGTAAGTTAAAGTAAAGTTTGCAAACACCTTTTTCATAAGCTTTTACTTTCTGATTTTGAAAATGTTAACAGCCCTTTAGAAGGGTTAAGACAGACACTGGAAGGGCACATGTGAGTGCAGACTTGCAGCACTCAGCTGGGCTATCCCCCTGCCTTCAAACACCTGGGCACATTAAGGTTTCAGCCAGAACTAGAACAGAAAATCCCAGAAAACATCAAGCTGGCATACCATGACAGTTTTCCAAAGAGCTATCCTTACCATAATCCCTCAGGAGGGCCTGTGCTGGCCGCTCACTGTCAGGTGTCGTGGGCTCTGTGCTGCCGCCGCTTGCAGTGCTAATGCCACTGTTAGTGCGACTGTGGCTTTTGAAGAGGTTGTTTTCACCACCATTCTGCAAAGTAAAAGGCAGTTTAGAGAGATGAGAAAATTTCCGAGTCCCCCATGCTCTCAGATACAAAAGACCAAACCTCAAGATGCTACCTGAGCCCCTTTCAGTGGCAGGTAAAGTGAGGAATGCATTCTTTCTGAAGTAGTAACTTCATAAACGAAAAATACTCACCATTTCCATCTGACAGCCAATGGCTTCTAGCAGTGCTGAATCCTGAACGATATTTAACATTGCGCCTGCAGAATCAGATAGAAGAAGGTAACTATGGACTACAGCAGAATTCACTACTAAAACTTACCAAGGAGCACAAAAGGTCTAACAGAGAGGTTTGCAATCCTATTTTATAAAATCTCTTATTAAAACACAGAACTTGCTTCAGACTTAGCCATTTGAAGCAGATGAAAGTTGAGACAGAGTGTGCTTTCAGCTGTGTTAAAAATGCTTTGAACACAGTCTAGAAAAGACTGAGAGGAGATCTCATTAACATATCAGTATCTCAAGGGTGGGTGTCCAGAGGACGGTGCCAGACTCTGTTTAGTGGTATCCAGCAACAGGACAAGGAGTAATGCACAAACTAAAATACAAGAAGTTCTACCTCAACACGAGGAAAAACTTCCTTCCATGGAGGGTGGCAGAGTACTGGAACAGGCTGCCCAAGGAGGTCATGGAGTCTCCCTCTCTGCGGACATTCAAAACCCACCTGGACAGGTTCCTGTGTCACCTGCTCCTGGTGACTCTGCCTTGACAGGGAGTTGGACTGGATGATCTGCAGAGGTCTCCTCCAGCCCTAACTGTTCTGTGATAGGTCTGGCAAATTCCTCAGTTTGGAAGGATTTGGGCTTCACAGAACGGCTGGAGTGTTTTCCTTTCTCACACCAGATTGTGTTCATTTAAAAACTCAGGTTACATTTAAGGATATCTATCAGAAGGCCAGTTCATAATCTGAGGTGGGATACACTGAAATTCCCTCTGCCTAGGAGTTCTCCTCAGCCTCTCACTTTCCATGCTCTGATTTCCATCAGTGCCCAAAATACTGTATTCAAAAAGCTAAAGCTCTTAACTGCAGGGGTCACCAACCCCACTGCATCCAAACTAACCAGGACAGAGTTCTCTCTTCAACCTCAGAAAGATTTAACTCACTTAAATCAAAACTGCTAATGTGTCTTGGCTAAACTAGGGTGAACAGCCTGTACCTGCCTGGTAGCATCACCCCCAGATGATGAAGGAAGAAGCAATAAGGACATGGACCTGAAACTGGCTGACACCTACACATTTGGTGGCACCAGTTTTAATTTTCTGCCTCCTTCCCCTGCCTCATCCATCAACGAACATTTAGGAAAACACAACTTACTCTATGAAGGGAAACAACAGGACAAAGGGGAATGTTTTCACATAGAGAGGGCAAGGTGAGGTGGGATGGTGAGAAGAAATTCTTCCCTGTGAAGGTGGGGAGGCCCTGGCACAGGGTGCCCAGAGAAGCTGTGGCTGCCCCATCCCTGGAAGGGTCCAAGGCCAGGCTGGACAGGGCTTGAAGCAATCTGGTCTAGTGGAAGGTGTCCCCACCCAGGGAATGGGGGTGGAATAGCAGGGTGAAATGACATGAGCTTTAAGGTCCTTTCCAACCCAAACCACTCTGTGATTCTATGAAACACACCACTTGCTGCCAAATGTTTACTGGCAGATGGAAACAAACCCTGGTTGAGAAGCTGGTGGCATGTGTGAGAATTTCTGGCTAAACTGGAGATTCAGGAATCCCCTCCAGCTACAGCCAGCAGGAAATAACTTCACATATGGAAACAGGAGCTTAAGAGGAGGAACACAGGGCAGGTGAAGAGGCAGGGACTAGCATGGGAATAATAATTCCCAGTAGAAAAGCCATCCAAGGCAGAGCACCTACCCAGCTGGCTGCAGACCAACTCAGTGTGGAGGGGCATGGGACCACACGGGTGGGATTTAACAAGAGCACCACCCTGTGGTACCAGACATAGTGCTGGAGGTGAGACAACCCTCCGTGCACCAATGCTCTGAGGGTCTCACTTGGAAACCACAGATATCCTCACCCCTTCACCAGCACTGCATGCAAAATATTCTTTCAAATTATTCCCCTCTAGTCTTCTGTGAGAAAAGGAACTGCTTAAACTATTGCAAGGTAACCTTCCAAAAGTCTTCGCAGACTTGGATTTGCTTCCCCTCCCTTCCCTTAACTATGCATCATTTTCTTGCCCTCCCCTGTTAACCAGGTAAACTCTCTGTCTCCCAGTTGTCGTGGCAGACACCTCTCACACACCACAAGACTGTTGCCTTTTTAAACATACAAAAGGAAAGTGGTAAGGGCAAGAACACCATCATGTTGAAAAAGGCACTTCTAAAGAGAGAAGAATAAGGGGGGACAAGGGAGGCACGTACATTTTTACTTATCTGAAAACATACTTGACTTGTCAGATTACGCGCTATCCAAGTTTTCATCTTCTACTTCCTTTCTGAGTATTCAGCATAATGTTAATCCACTCATTACCTCAAAGAACAGTTTGCCAAACTGAATAGTGCAGCTCCACACTCTATTCCAAAACTTTTGGGTTCTGTCTGAGGATTTACACACTGCTAAACAAATGTCATCTGTATTTTGCCAATACTGGACCACCAGCCATCAGTATTTCAATATGTTTCTTAGGCTTAACCATGCCAAAACCTAAGGTTTTCCCTGAAATCAACTAGTCAGGAATCCTTACCAAAATTATGACATTTTTACCTACTTCCATTTCTAGTTATGACTGACTTTCTGTGATAGAATGTGCTTTACTTTCGCCTCTACTTTTCAAGTACTATTCTACATAAAAGGAGAGAGATTAACAAAAATGTGAGGCTTTTTAAGACGTTTTCATAGTATGAGGGAGACTAGCCATATGACAACCTGCCAGGAACTTAAACCTTCTTCTTGCAAAGCAACACATCACTAATAACCCATATAATCCCAGGACAGATTAAGACAGACACTTCTATAATACAATTGATAAATAAAAAAGCTGAAATAACCTAGTATCATTTGAGTGTTGTTGGGATCAGTTTCTGTTTGCAAAGCTCCTATAAGGATATTCACAAGCCTCAGCTTCAAGGACAGGAATGTTACTGGCTTATCATATGTTGAGCTGTCATCATTGCTGAATTTCCCTTCCAGGACAACCTGAAGAAAAAATACACTTATTTCAGTGTCAATTAAAGATCATGCCAGCAAGGTTACAAAAGCCAACATTCACAGCACACATTGCTACTGACACCTTGTAATATGGTCTTACTGTTCTTACTGGAAGAGTTCCAGTGCTAAAGAAAACACCCAATATAACCCACAACCCATCCAAACCCCACTCCCAGGGAAAAGAAAACTGGAAATGCAAAACATAGTGATAAATTTACTACCTCAGACTTTATTGTTCCAAAATGATGAGGGAGAGGCAACAGAGATAGCAAGATGTTAATGGAAGCTCTTCTTAGCTCTGTGGGGTTTACATAGATTTTAAACTTTGAGAGTTCTCTGCAAATCAAAGCATCAGACAGTTAATCAACTTTTCACAAGAATCTGGAGCTGAATTTAACTAAGTTAAAATGAAATATACACCCACCCAATGGTCTCAAGTAGTTTGCAGTATGCAATGTAGCTGTTTCTTTCTAAGAGCTACATTAGAAGAAGCAGTGGCTCAGATTTAAGACCCGGAGACAAATAATGGTTTATGTCTAAATGCCTAATATCACAATGAAACACGGTACCAAAACATAACACATACATTGAAGAAGGCATGCAGAGAGTACTATTAAGTGCCTAACTTAGCAAAACATCCAGAAATCTATAAAGCTCTGATAAGAACCAACTCCAATTTAATCAGTCTAAATTATCAATTTTTCCATTTAATGATGTATAGGATTACTTACTGAATACACTGCAACAACAGCCACTAATGAATATCTTGTGAAAGTTTACTTTAAAATCAATAGGATTCCAATCTATTTTTGATATATTTCAATACATTTTCCTATTCTTAAAGGCACTGTTTTGCATCAATGAATATGCAGCTAACAACTCACATATTTCATTTAAAATAAGCACTATTATTGCTTTGAAGAAAATTGCATTAAATAAAACTGAAAACGTCAGCTTACACAGTGCTGCTACTACCACCATCAAATACACACACACTGTGGGCCTCACATCACAGAATTCCTTTGGTGAAATTACTCAGGAATGACAGAAGACAAACACCTCCCAACATCTCTGATGATATTTATATGGACATAGCAATTTACCTGTCAGGTAAAATAGTTTCCAGAGCCGAAATGAAGTAGGGAACCACAACATCAATGCCTTTCAGGTCACAGCAGAAGAGAGGAGGGGAGTTTAGAATAACACTGGCAAGAACCGGATGGCAAACGAAATCTGCTATCTGCAAACCCTGAATTAAAAGCATGTAAAATCTGACAAAGAAAGATAAGATTAAATTATTTGCACATAAAAAGCATCAGAATCCCATATGACAAAGAATGTGCAGCCACTATTTGATCTTGTCTATATAAAATAGTGTAAGTTTCAAAATCAGAGCTAGGAAATGTTGATATGAGTCTCCCCCTACATTACTTGAGGCACAGGCAAGCACACCTGACCAGCTTAATAAACCCTCACAAATGACAGGTATTTCATATGAAAAGCCAGTGCAGCACAATTTTACTGAAATCTTTGACTTGTTGCAACACCCAGACTGGGAGCTGAGCAAGCACAACCAGCTGGTTACTAACAGTGCTTCGATCACCTGTTCCCCACTACTCCCTTCCCATCTAAGGCGGGGAGCAAGACTTTGATTTTAACTCCTCAACATGAGGAGAAAAAATACTGTGAAATCTTGGGGGAGACAGTGGATAGGACAATGGACAGGATGTCAAGACAAGACACACTGATCAGCAATTTGGAAAATGAGACCAAACATAACCATCATAACCACTTCAAATGAAAAAGCAAGGACAGAAACCCAGCTGCCCATCATCCTAGAGCAGTTAGTTTCTTTTGCAGCTTCTTGTTAGAGAACATGTATGCCCTATTAGTTGTTTCCAAAGTCTTGCAGACACAGAGGAATGCCACCGACTGGCCAAGAGAATTACAAACTATCTATACAAAAAATACTACAACATTCAAGAAATAAAGTTGTTCAGTCTTCTGGGAAGTTCTGATGCCATCTGGGACAAATGTACCTGAATAGTTTGAGAGAATCATGATTTAAAATTGATTCTCTGCCTCTGGCATTTGCTACCTTACATAACAAAAGTTTGTGAAAAAGGTATACTATGACAGGCAAAACTGCCTCATTTTCTCAGAAATAAAACTGAACACCGAGGTAGTTCAAACACAATTGTTTCAAATAATGGGATATTACTGCATTTCAATACTCAGAGTGAAAAAAAAAAACAACTACAAAAAACCAAACCCAGAGATGTGGTATTTGACAAGAACCTTCATGGTCTAATGAAGTGTACAAAGTCTTATGCCTGTACACTTTTTTTTCCATGTGAACAATATTCAGTGACAAACTAAACAAAAATAAAAATACAGAAGGCAAGAAAGTGCCAAAGAAAATGTTGCTCCCAGCTGGAGGCACTTTAAGGTACTCCCCTTCACCTGGAATTTGAAGAAAACCCAGTGAAAAACAGCATCATGAAAATGTGAGAGGAAAACAGTGCTGGGCTTAGCCAGGAATTCCATCTCCAGCCTCTGAAGGCCAGCTAGGTGTTTTTAAACTGGCAACACAGGATTCAGACAGCGACTGAATGCTATTCACTGGGAATTAGTCTGCATCATAAAGTTACACCAATAAAGCAACTGGAAGATAGGTTAGTACCGGGATAGGTAAGCTGGTAATATTTCCTCCCCAGTCTTCTTGCTACAAAATATCCTACACAGTGTCCCGCACGCCTCTGCCCTTCCCGCTTCATAGTTGTCTGGGAATTCACTTGCATCGAACATGGGGTTGGAAGCCATAGTGTCTGTGGACATTTGGGATCCTTTCCGGCGGAACTCCACGCTAGCCTGGGTCGCTATAGCTGGGAAGAGAAAAAACAGCGTTTCACTGTGCGTGTTAATGTACAGAACAGGCTCATGGGATCCTGGACACAAAGATCAAATCCAATTTAGTAGTTAACATGAAGCTATTAGTTCACTGTATTTGAGCCAGTGCCTCTGTTTAGGAAGTATTTGTGGGTGTACCTAACTTGTTTTCTTCATAAGGATGACAACAACTGACCTTCATATCCTAGACACTGTTACAACTTCTTGCTGGCCAGACTGTGCTTATATCCAATACTAGCTTCCTACCCTCTCTGAAGGGCAAGGATCTCCCTCACCTAGTTCTTCTCCCCACAAAAATGAAATGCCATCTTCCCTTGCTCCCCTAAAAAACCAAAAAAAGTTTGATGGTGCCATTACTACTGACCTCCAAAGAAGTGTTTAACTTCCAGATGGCCAACTCATCTCATGCAGCCCTGAACACCAAGTGGCTTTGATCCAGTTTTGTTGTACAAACATACTTACTAAAAAAATAATCAAAAAATTTTAAGACCCCCTATGAGAATGGGATTCCACAACCTTCCCTTTCTCCTAATTTGGTCCCTCTCTCCTCACATGATCACTGAAACTGCCAATTAACAAGAGCCTCCAGACTGCAGCTACCGTGGGCTGGCCATCTCCTGCTCCCTATCCTACAACAGCTGCACGACCCTCTTGGAGCCCACTGTGACCTAACCTGGTTCTGCCCAGCTCTGTGCTCTCTCCCCGCAGGCCACTTCTGCCAGTCCACACCACTCCAACCCACGTCTTTCTAGAGAGATTTCTGGTCTCCCTTTCACACATCAGCATTGTGTGGATATGAGACCACTCGCTGTGCTGGCTCCATCCTTTCTTCCAGGCTACCAAAACAAAATATATACTGCACTCAATGTGATTTTTTTTTTCAGTTTGTTTTTTTGTCTTCCTTGGACAGCTTCACTCTAGGATTACTAACATCATAAAGAGTGTGTTCTTGTTTGCGCAGACAATGTGTGCTCCTGACAGAATCACACCTATGTGTTTCTACCAGAAAGAGAACAACTTCTGTCTCAGCTCTAGGACACTGGGGAACAGCAGGTTCACAGTCAGCCTTGCAAACAAAGGCATGTTAACACTTGAGCAGTTGTAATACCGGATAATTCACAGATAGAGTGCTTTTTTGGTTTTTTTTAAAGGAAATGTCTTAATGACAAGTGCCCACTCCTCATTTTTTGTCCTCAAATTTATCATTTAACCTACATTTACCTTACAAATTTTCATTGACGTTAAGTAGCAAATAAGTACAAATCTTTATGCATCTTCCCATGAGCCATTTTTTGTCCTAAATAAGCTATCCAGCAATATACTGCAGTTGGAAAAAAACACTACATGCACAATGCATACAAATCAAACACTAGGTCTGTAAAATAAGCTTTAAGTAAAAAAAACATGGTTAGTGCAAAGTCCTGAAATTTATGATATGATCACAGACTAAAGTACAGAAAAGATGGGACTGATTCAGGCAGATTAATTTGCTTTTGCCAACAATCCTCCCCATTCAAAAACACACACAAAAAAAATTACTTGTCTTTTTCAAGTAAAAGTGCAAAAGCTACAAGAGACAATGAGAATGAGTTTACAAATAAAATATGGGATTATGATAAAAGAAAAGCATGACCGCAATTAAGGAAAAGCTACTGGTTCCTACTTACAAGATTTATAAGAAAGAAGAATTTGGATAAAAGATGCTGCAAGATAATAGAAATAAAATGGAAACAAATCAAAGGACAGCAGTAGTTATAAAATACTTTTAAGATGGTGAAATCGTAATATAAGTTAAGAAGCTTCTAGCTTTTTAAAAAATAGATTAAAAGCTTTATGATACAGCAAGCTCGTTAAACACATAGGAAATTGGCATACAGGTCCAAAATTATGGTTTTGAAAGTACCATGCAAAACAATGAACAAAAAGTTACAAAATACAACTAAGATTTAGAGCTGTTCATACCAACATGTATCAGTTCTTTAACAGAATGTATTAACCCTTCTCAGCTCACAGAACTGTCCCCACGTTGCAGTGCACATGGAGCACACACCAGGCTGTCCTAAGGCTCCTGTGAATTGGGGTATGTCTTGCAGGGGGAAAGTTACTTACCTGCAATCTCCTCACAGCAGTACTCCTGCTTCCAAACCTGGAGTTCCCAACGGTATTACAGCTCCCATTTCCCTAAGCCAAGTTACTAACAACCAGAATACCTGAGCATGCCTCCCCCGACCACCAGCTCCATTAACAATCTTCCAAAGCAGAAACAAAAATTAGAACACTCACAGAAACACTAACATCTCAAACAATGTCCAGAGAGAGAAGAGAGTAAGAAATCCAGCAGCCAGGTACCACCTGGGGAGAGCTAGCTCTTTGAACAGGCAGGGCCAGACTTGTAACCAAGCCCCTCAGCAGCACTCACAATGTCCCCAGTCAAGGCTGCTTAGAATTTGCTCCTAGAGCTCCAGAAACATTCTACGGGACATTAATGACAGTAGGGCCAGAAGAGGCGAGGGTAATGATATATCCCAAGGCTCCCCCACTGCCAACAGCCCCTGGGCGATACCAGCAAGCTCCTGAGTTGACTCCTTCAGCTGCTATAAACTGCAGAGATGGCATCTTTTAGGTACAAGGATTGAGAATTAGCCCATCAGACTAGAAGATTCAGTTGCTGAAGTGCTGGCATGAGGTACTGGTGACCCCCTCCCCATTCTCAAAGGCTGAGGACAGCAGGTAGCAGTAGTATGCACCGTACAGCCAAGCTTGTCTGAAATACTTCCTGCCACTGAACCTGCCCTGGCACAGATACACACACATCCAAGCTGTCATTCTTGGGTTAACCTCATACAAGCTCCATAGCCAATTTCTTATGAAGTTGTTATCTATCACAGGGATCTATTTAGCCCACACTATCAGCTACATAAATGCCACACACTCATCTAATTCTAACGACTGCGCCAACAGGATCCAGCTGCTTTCAAACCACCTATGCATCTTCCAACAGGCTATTTTTACTCTCTCACCACAACACAGTGACGTTTATCAGTTGCCCACTACAAAGCTTCAGCGTCAATGTCTGGGTGCAGAAACTAAAACCGGATAAGGACACTTAAGGCCCAAAAGCATCATACATACATACAAGGCCCAAAGATCATTGGTCTGCTTCAGAATCCAAACAATGACAGAGGACTACCGCAAAGGACAGGGCTCAGAGAACAAACAGGACAACTGTTTGTCTGGTGATAACCACCACCAGCCAACTGTACACACATGACTTCCAGCTAATCTTGAGAGAGAACAATTCTCTCTCCCAAAGACAGACAAAACTAGAACAACCACAAATGTGGAACACCTATGGTTTTCCAATCAAGGGTTGGTACAAGAAGTTCACCCATGAGATGACAGAAAATTGAAAAACCGTAAGGCAACAGTTAAACTGACGGAACCAGGAGAGTTGAGATTGAAGGGGCCTCTGGAGATAGTCAGCCCTCCCCAGCAAAGCATGGTCAAGTAGAGCAAATTCTACCCTTCTACCCATTTAGACAGTTTTTCATCTCAAGACCTACAAAAAACTGGACATTTTTTCCACCTGTCATTTTTCATTACTTCCTTTCTGGAGGTTAAAGAGTTCCAGAGGTAAAATGTGAGATCCCAGAACAAGGACAAAAGGAAGGGTAGAGGGATACTCATTCACATCAGCCTTGATCAAGTGCTCTTTATTTCCTAGAGCTCATCAAAAAGGTGTGCTGTAAGATGGGAGAAGGACAATGCGCTTGGCCATGTGTGTCAGCAGGATTTGTTTAAAAGAACCAAACTAAATTCTGAATTAGAGCTTGAGAGCACAGCTCATCCACAGGCCACCTGGTAGGCACTGCACTGAGTAATCACATCATAGGGATGCTCACTGAGACTGTGCCATGCAACAGAAGAGGAAAGAGAAACACACACTAGAAAAATCAGCATTCCAGAAGTATCCCAGGGCACAGGGGTCTCTACAGGACCAGGGAGCAAGCTGTAATACTTTTGCAAAGTGGTCCTCAGTTCTCCAGCCAGCAGCAAAACAAAGAAGCCGAATCAGACAGCCAAAAGAGAAGGAATTCTTAATTGCATGGCATTGAAACAAAGCAAACACTAGAACTGTTTAAGCTGCTGAGATCTTACACAGCTGCAGTTCCAGACCTAAAGAAAAATAGCGTGTGTGGGCCAGTGGAAGACAATACTACATGGCAAAGCTGATTTTAAGTGCAGACACTTCCCAATCAAAACATTTAAAGCACCCATAAAAACAACAGTGCTTCTTGAAGCTAACTCTAAGATTATCAACAGCAGTGTCAGATGTGGTAAGAGCATTCCAGACAGCGGCTGAAGTATCATAGCTACAAAGGATAGCAGATGGACCATGACATAGCCAAACTGCAGTTGTAAAGCATCAGATTTATTTTGGATGTCTTTCCTAAGGGTAGGGACTGTGGCAGCTAACCGTTCTTTCTATGCTGGCCCTCCTCCTTCAAGCCATATCTACACTGGGCAGCAAGAGCAGGTGGATGGGCACAATGTGCAGAACTGATTGTTACTGATGGCCCCACCTTCTGTGATGGGGGGCACTAATACAGAACCCTCCTGGCCCACCTCATCAGCCAGCACAGCACCTCCTGCCTTATGCTGTTTGAGGAGGAAAAGATTTGGAGGCATCGTGCATCATAGGTCAGATTCCCAGAATAAAAACTTCTCAATTTGGACTTAAAGCTCATTCAAAAGACAGATGCTTCAAGTCAGCAGAAACTCCAGAGGCCTAGCCCTTTACACACTTTGCTCATTTTCCCACCTTAAGTAGAGGCTGAGCAAAAGGATAAATCAGGCAATCAGAGTTTGGGGCCTCTCTCCAGCATTTCAGCAGTAGGGGCCCATCCTCAGTTCTCTCTCCTTCAAGCCAGCCCACTACAGGAGACCAGTGACCTTACATAGCTGTAACAACATCCTGCAAGGGCAGTAGACACTTGACTAAATTTCTCTAAGTCAATTCTGTGTTCCAAATCGCTAAAAAAGCGGGACATGACCCACCCAGGTTCCTGGGAGTCCACCAGCATCACTGTCTCAGAACCACTGCTGCTAATACACAGCAGATCGCGTGATGTGCTAAGACTGGTTTCACTATGGACAGCTCGGAAGAGCACAGAGGAGGAACAGAATTAACTCAATTCCAAACAGCTGTCTCTAGTTTTCAGAAAGCCAGTAAATCTCTCTGCAAGGCTAGTAACACAACAATTTTCTGATTGCTGTTACGTGATTTAAGACATTGCATATATGAATAGAAGGCCCTGGAACCCCTTCGAGGAAGTTAAACCTTTTGATTTTGGATGACTGTGTACTTCTGCCAGCATCACAACACCTCTGTTTACAGCTGACACTATTGCATAAGCATCATCTCAGATGACATCTTTCCTTTACAGGTTAAGCACTCCATTAAAATTGCTCAAGAAACAGGTTATGTCAAAATTAAAATGATCTAATCAATCTGAAAAGCACTAAATATAGTAATACATTAAATGCACATGCAACCAAACACACCCTCAAAGGATGCCTTACTCCTTTCCTAAGCTCAGCTGTTTCCCTAGTCACAAGCCACAGGCCTTCTACAGAGAGATTCCAAACTCCTACCACAGAAATCCACAAGGAACACTTTCAAAAACCATGTGCTACATACCTAAAAATACCTTTAGAAGATCCCAATTCCTAAGCTTTCACACAGCAATTTGACACAATAAACAAGGAAGACCACCAGTTTAACTGCTGCTGTCAAGTCCCACTACACATCCAACTTGCTACAACAAATGTCTTTCCCCTATTTTTCTTAGGCCAGTGAGTTACTGACTGATTGACTGATCTCTTGGAAAAGTTAGCAGACATTCAAAATACACCACTCTCCAAAACCAAGGAGAAGTACCACTTTGTGCATTATGTGGAGTGACATAGGACAATTTTTCAAATATTAAAGAGTCGATACAAACAGTTGCTATTAATCATAGATACTCATGCAGATTTCAAATTAAGAAGTGGACTACTACCATATGATTTCCTTCACTTAACAGCATTTTCCCCAGTATCATAATCGGAAGTGCCATGCTTGTTAGAGCAAGAGAGTATTTAATAGGAAAAAGTGGGGGTTTTTTTCAAACTTTGAAATCCCCAAACACCTGCTCAGCTAATAGCAGATGCTGGCTCAGTTCAAGGGGTTAACTACAACAGAGCACTTCAGATTTTACTTGTTTTAGATTATGCATGTGTTCATCTTGCAGGTAGAAGATGTCGATAAAACAAGGAAAAAAGAGTACATATATTTTTTTTAATATTTACCAGTCATGCTGCTGTCTCTGTTTATTCCATTATGAAGTTTACAGTGAACAAATGCTGCATCAAATAACCATGATCCAAAGAGGTTCAAGATGCTGTTAACCTTTGGCCTGCGAGGAGCTGGAAGTGGCCGAGGCTCAGAGCTTGTCTGGTTTGGGCTGGAGAGTGGAGAAGTAGAGGAGGGTTGGTGCTGCACTTTTGAAGCATGTGCAGTAGTTACCTGTTTGAATAGAAGAACAGATCAGCTCCTAGAATCAAGGAAATTACTTCCTCTAACTGAGGAAATGACCCAAAGGGTCAGCTACTCAAATACAGAGTATGAAATCTTACAGTGCTGGTTTTCATCGTTGCTTTGTTCACAGTCACTGCCCGATGCCTCCGGTTGTGGGGTGGAGTGGTGTTGGTAGCAGTGTTCTGGGGCATGCTCAGCCTGTTCACTGGCGTGGGTGGTGCGCTGTCTGACCGGGGCCGGGAAATGCCTGTTAAGGCCAGGAATAAAGCAGGCTTTCAGCAAAAATTCCATGGGCTCACACAGAGCAGGCCATTAGTAAGCATAGGAGCCTTCGGTCAAAAGCCATGCCTCCCCATGTTCCCCAAAACAGCAGTAGCAAGAAAAACACCTCTCCCTATTTTACTATTAGCAGAAATAAATGCATAAGCAAATGAAAACAGTAATTACATCAGATAAACAATTGATTAAAAAACACCAAAGGACCCCACACCTTAAGGCTGTGGGAAATGACAGATGGGAGGAAGCAGTCTAGAAACAAGAAGAGGGAATGGAACAAGGTTCACTTGCCAAAGACAACTTCACAGCTCGCTTCTGCCAAAATTCAGATGGCCTCTCACTTTTGCCTTTCTTTCCCAATCATAACTCCCATACCTTTTTCTGAGACATCTCTAAGATGTCTGGCCCTTAAAGCCACCTTAGCTTACTGAATTAAGATGAAACCCATCTACCACATACGTTTCTGCTCAGTTTGAGCTGAATCAGCTGCTGAACAGTCAAATACTAAGGCAGCACATGAGATAGAGTAAGAAAGCAGAGCAAGCTATAATTTTTTCTGGCAGCAGCAGGACATTAGTCCAGTTTTTATCCAGCTTCAGGGAAACTCATAGCATACAGAGCTCTTCCCAGTCAGAATGAGAAGCAACTCAACATCTGCAAAACTTGAAGTGACAAACACCCCTTCTGCCCATTTTTATAAATGCCAACACCCTCACGCCCCATTTGAAAAATGATGTGGGGAACTGCAATGTGCTTGAGAATTTGACACATATTTTTTTTTACCGTGTTAACTGAAGTACCTAAGTACTATTCATAACACAATACAGAACAATTTGCTCCTGCTAAACCACCAGTGTTACGCCCCAGGCAGAGTACGCACCATGAAACTTATTGTTTTTGTACACTGGGCTGGAAAAGAGGATGCACTATTTTGCCAAACACATCATGTAGGTACCAGGGAGAGCAAGATAAAACCCAATGCTTTAGCACTTGTGACAGAAGGCAATGAGCTCTCGCATCAGCCTTCGCTGAAGGGGTTTCTGCAGCTCTCAAGTCTGCCTGAGTACACTCTCCCAATCCATACCTACAGCCTGAATTTAATTTCACTGAGAACTCTCCTGTGCCCCAATGCATTGTAGTCTGTCTCTGCACTCCACGTGGGCTGTTGCCACCCTGGGCACTTCAGCTTTACTACTTCGGAAGTCTGAAGTGTCTGATTCATAAAAACCACAGAATAGTTTGGGTTCAAAGGGACTTTAAAGACCCTCCATTCCACCCCCCTGCCACGGGCAGGGACACCTTCCACTAAACCATCTTCTTCCAAGCCCCGTCCAACCTGGCCTTGGACACTTCCAGGGATGGGGCAGCCCCAGCTTCGCCAGGCACTCTGTGCCAGAGCCTCACCACCCTCACAGGGAACAATCTCTTCCCACTATCCAATCTAACCCTGCCCTCTGTGTTCCTAGAGTCTGCTCTTCTCCAGGCTGACGGTCTCATTCCACTGGCAGGTTTTTTTTCTAATACTGTTTACGCATCTGCTCGAGTCTCCTGCAGTCTCACATCAGCTCATGCTTATGGCAGATGACGTTTGCACACATTTAAGCAGAAAAGCAGCTGGAAACAGGCAGCTCTTCCGAGTTACAATAGCACATATTCCCTGAAGAACTTTCAGTAAGTCTGAAGAATAATGCTTTAAATAAGTATAATGCTTTAAATTTCAGGTACTCCATCCTGTTACTTAAAACTGACCAGCCAGAGCTACTCAGTTATGAGCAGACACAAAGAAACACGACTTTCCTACTCAGTAGTAGTAGTCACCCACTAACCGTAAACTAAGTGAAACTCTCACAAAGATCTGAAGACGACAGTCCAAATTCAACACCTTATAAAACAGGCACACAGCAGTTGCCACAAAGATTAGAAACACAGTGGTGAGTGCTCACAACATGCTAAAGCATAGCACTTGCATTGGTGATTTGATGGAAAGAGAAAAGAAGCCTTGTTAGGGAAAGAGATCACTGTTTTTATTTTATATTTCTGATTTATCTGTTTTGCATTTGAAACTAAGACCATCTACAACTTCATGCATTCAAATGTTACTGTTGTTTATACAGATTTTTAAAAAAGTGATCTGAGGTCCCCTCCTCATCAGCTCCAGGATATACTTGCAAATGATAAATCGTATTGCTGTATTTATGGCAAATACAGATTTAAAGAGACTAAAATAACGATTAAGTTAATATTCCTAGCTATCCACGGGTAAGACAAAAACATTACCTAGGAATGCATCCACTAAACAGCTGATTCCACGCATGGCACGAAAGAATATTTGAGGCAGATGTTTAAGGCAGGGGTACTGATTCAGTTCTTGAGTCATCCCACTCACATTCAGAAACTGCTCCTGAAATTTGGGGGTAGAGCTAATAATGGCTGGGTTACTCAAATCCACAGGATTACTGCACACAAAAAGAGCAAAATATATGTTAGTTTAAGAACAGCTGTTAAGATTTTAAAAACACCTGAAGATGCAATAGTTTAAGGCATTTAAATAACACCACAAACCAGCATCCAGTATCAATACATTTTAGCACAGGAAGGTAATTTTCACTTCCTGGGTTGGCACTATTTAACTGTCTTCATTTCAAACATTACCCAAATACACTGAACAATTTTAGTAAAATAAAACAACCAGAGCACACACTTACTAGACTAATTATTGCAGTAATACTAATTACTTATGAGGTTTTTTTGAACCCAGTTAAGAGTTCCTTACATTTTTAAAGTTATTCTAGAAAGGTAAGCAATGAATTAAATATTGTCAAATGATGACAAGAAGGGGAGTGGATTGTAAAAGTTTGAGCAATTTTTTCTGACTGACTCAAATCCTAAAACAGCAAATTTGAAAACTCCAAATTTGAAGAGTATAGTACTTGTGACATTAGTACTACAAACGAAGAAAAGAGGGTTTTTTAGTTAAACAGTCTAATGTTTATCTAGCTTTAACTATTAAATAGCATTTTATATTAATTGTTTAATATTCTGGCTATTGAGAGCATTAACGTAATGCCATGTCCAAAAAGTCTTTAAAACAAAAGCACAGCGTTTGATTCAGCTGTGCATTTAAGAAAGATTAACATGTATGTTAAAATTTACTGTATACATATCTTCATAAAAATAAATATATAAACACCCATTTAAAAAATAAATCGTAGGTTAAATTTAACATGCTGGAGAATAAATGGAAGTCGTATGCATCTCCCAGAACTATTGTTCAGCTCTTCCTGTTTGCTATCTCAGAGAAACAAAATTCTATTGAACTCTTGTTTTTCAGATCCTCCAAAATGCCAAATAGCTGAAATAATTTTTAATTAACTGAACAAGCTTACATTTTGAAAAAATCAGAGTTCAAAGTTGAACACCACCACTCACAGCCTGCCCTGAGCTGCTGCAGGGCACTGGCACAACAAGTCTCTCATTTTACTCTATCCAGGTGCTTAATCTTGGCAATCTCCAGAGAAATGTTTCATGTGTTATGCAAACATATAGATCTGATGCAAGAACAGGAACAATGGATGGCTGTAATTACAATACCTCAGCATATGTAAAAAGCGAAACCACGTTTGTGCAACACACTCATTATCCATTTCAAGAGGAATCAGACCAGCATCTTCATCGGGAATTTTAAACGGAGGAAACGAAGGTCCATATGTAAAACGCAGCAACCTAGAAAACAAGCCAGACTGACCTGTCCTTCAGCTCATACTCCTCAAAATTTAACAGTGCATTTGAGCCCCAAAGGTATCCGCAGCCCACAGGTGAGTCCACAGGCAACAGTGCAACATCCCAAGTTTTCCTAGAGATCCCCATTTTATACAATCACTCAGCCCTCTTACAGCTTTGGATGGTGCACACCTGGAGCCTGCCTAAAGCTCCAGCTGTTAAGCCCCAGAGCTGTTAAGGCACAAGACACCTCAGCAGCCCTACCACCGCTTAGCCAGAGGGATCACCAATTCTCACAGCCACAGGCACATCTGACAGGACATTACATGAGAAGGAAGAGGGAAACATTTTTTAAAAATAAATAAAAAATAATTAATTTAAGCCCTTAGCCTCACAGCTCTTTAGCTCAAGCATTCAATGACACTAGCACATCATATTAGGTTGCAGTTCTAAATTCCAGCTCATGACTGATGACCTACACTGTACCTCAAGCATCCTGAGCAGCACTCACTGTTGACCTACAAGCAGCACAGGACTTGCAACCCACAGTTTAGTGAGTTCTTCAAAACAGATGTGCTTTCTCTGCCTGAGGCTGGGATCTACAGACCAGCAAAGAGCAAACCAGTGATCCAGTGCCATGAGGACAATGCTTGGAGAAATGGAGACCTTTCCCTAGAAGAGCCGTAACTACCTGAAGAGTCACTAGTGACCTTCACTGAGCTCCTGCTGTCTAATCTGACCCCTGCTTCATACCCAGCTTCCCCAAATTACAGTTCAATTTCCCTGATCAACATAAACTTGATGTTCTCTAAAGGAATAGATCTCCATTGCACCTTCTCAATATCCCAGCATTCCTAGAAATCAGTTTGTCTTTCCCTAAGCTAACTTCCTTGTAATGGTCAAGAAACGTCCTACTTCATCCTTGCTCGCTTATAAAGCCATATAGTTTTATAGAGATAAAGTCATTACAACTAGGAGAAGCAGAGGAGAAAAGTAGTCTATGGCTGACTCCTAAACCAAGAGTTAAAACAGGCTGAATTTCCATCTTCCACTTCCGCCGGCACTGGGCAGTAACCTGCAGCCAATTAACACAAGTGTCTGAAATCACAGCCTATTAACAGCCTGGATAGAAAAGCAAAAGAGCTTTAGGACATAAGGCCTTCTCCAGATGCAAGGATGATGAGGAATCCATTCAGTGCAGGAGCTGGTGATGCAGCTGCAGTGACAGCTGTAGATTGAGGTCCCTGAAGGGAGCCGGGGCAAGAGGCTGGGAAATGCCGACCTTGTCCATAACAAAAGGCACTGGACCTGTGGCCCAGCTAAGTGCTCAGACACTGCAGAAGCTGAGGATTAGGGAGGAAGAGCTGAGACTGGCATGAGCTTGGACTGTGAGGGGATAGAAGCCCGGGAGTCTTTTGTTGGGGCTGCTCCTTGGAGGCACCAGCTCAAGCTGTTTCTGGGTTACTGTGCCAGGAATAAAGGGCTTTGTGGAACAAGACATCCGAGACTCCCATGGGAAACCTGGGGTCGAACTGGTGAGGAAACCTGGTCTGACTGTGAGAGTGGGGAGTGCAGGGAGTCAAGCAGGGCACTCGTGGGCTCAGTGAAGCTGCTGCTGCAAAGGGGCTTCAGTCCCAGCAGTTAAAGTCTCTGGTGGTAGGAGAGTGACTGCCAGAGAGTCTTGGGAATGGTCAGACTGGGAAGTTTCCTTAACATCAGAAATACACACATCTGCACCAGGCAGCAAACGCTCTCCAGCCTTGTATCCACCCACATTTAGTGCCCAGAGGCATGACCCTGTGTTATGCTTTTGCTGAGGAATTACCTGCCTCTGAAAGACCCAGAAGTGCCTGGCTCAACCCCATGCACAGTGACGGCCCACACCACTGCCTGGCAACACAGTGCACTGCTTCAGTTCTCCCTATGACTGCAAGAAACTAGTTTTTCAAAGAGCATGGCCAAATCTTCAGTGAAATATGGGACATTTTCAAGAATGATTGAAGACAGAAATAAATTTTAAGCCACACATCCAAGACAGTTTAAATATACTTAAAGCAACCTAGATGGGGTAAAAGCAGTATCTATTGGTATGGCAACACAATTAAGACTCCTGTTTCATCCTGCTAAAAATCATAGCCAAGGACACAAATTAACACTGCGTATGTGTAGAGATTTCCAAATATAATTTTCCATATGGTTTTAATTTGAAACATTTACTCTCATCTTATTGCTAATAACCCAATTCACAGAACTGTTTACTAAAACATTTTAACTGTTTGAAGCTGGAACTTCATTGAAGTATTAGAAATGCAGCTTAAAATACCACTGAACTTAAAGCCAGCCTCAGAGGAGTCTAACTTTTTATATATCAGGCATAAACCAACATTACTGAACACAGACTAAAGCATTCCAGAAACCCTGCAGCCTTCTGTGCACCAACAGAACCAAGATTGTTAATCAACAGTGGGAGAGAAAGTGTAGGCACAGTGCACGGTGCAGAACACCAGCACATTTTGAGACAGAGCTGTTCTTTTCAGATCAGTGAATCATGAAGTATTTTCCATTATGTAATGCTACATCTAACAAGCTAAAAATAGTTAAAGAAATAGTGTGGGAAATACACAGAACTCATATTGCAGTTTTGTTTCCCAGAGGTTTAACAAGTAGCTGCATAACCTGGAAAAAATCTATCCACATTTCACATTTTGACAGGTAATTCAAAGCAAAAGTCTTCAAAGTTAAAATAAACCCTTGCAGAAAAATACACTACTGAATATTTCACCATGCAGTAATTTTAACACATCTTTGAACTTTCACAGAAATAAGTTACTGACAATTCAGAAGAGCTGAAAGGAGGAGACCCAGATGACCCTCGTACCAGCAATTAATTCATTTCTTTCCTCCGAGAGGCTGAGGTTTGTCCCACAAAGACTTTATACCAGAAAGACCTCAACAGTAAGGGTACTGAAACTCTCCTCACTCTTCAGAGCCTTCTACTACAGCCGAAACTCTCCTGCAACACTCAGATGTGAGTGTTTCCTCGCTCAGTTTGCAGGTGACACTGAGGTGGGCAGGAGCTGACCTGCTGGAGGACAGGAAGGATCTCTAGAGGGATTTGGACAAGCTGGATCAAGGGGCTGAAGCCCCTCTATGAGGTTCAACAAGGCAAAGTGATGGGTCCTGCCCTTGGGTCACAACAACCCCAGACCTACAGGTTTGGGGCAGAGTGGCTGGAAAGTGCCCAGTAGGAAAGGCCATGGGGGTGCTGATCAACAGCAGCTGAACAAGAGCCTGGTGTGCCCAGCTGGGCAAGGGGCCAAGGGCACCTGGCCTGTACCAGCCACAGTGTGGCACCAGGACCAGGACAGTGACTGTCCCCTGTGCTGGGCACCCCTCCAGTCCTGGGGTCAGTTTTGGGCCCCTCACAGCAAGAAAGACATTGAGGAGCTGGCACATATCCAGAGAAGGGAACAGGGCTGGGGAAGGGGCTGGAGAACCAGGAGCAGCTGAGAGAGCTGGGGGGGCTCAGCCTGGAGAAAAGGAGACTCAGAGAGGACCTTCTCATTCTCTACAACTACACAAAAGGACACTAGTGCCAAAAGAGGGTTGGCCTCTTCTCCCAGGTGACAACGGACAGGACAGGGGGAAATAGCCACAAGTTGTGCCAGGGGACATTTAGATTGGACAGAAAAGGTTGTCAGGCACAGGCACAGGTTACCCAGGGCAGTGGTGGAGTCACCAAAGGGTATTAAAAGACATGTGGATGTGGCACTTGGGAACATGGGTTACTGGCGGGCTTGGCGGTGCGGGGAATGGTTGGATTTGATGATCTTAGAGGTCTTCTCCAACTAAACAGTTCTGTCATGTATGATCCTTACTGTTCACATACCCAGCAAGACTTGGTACAGTTCTTCTCCGCTACTCTCTAGAGCAGAGAGCCTGTGGGTTGCCTCTGGCCCATCACATCACATCCCAACCACCAGGGCACAAGTGCCAGGCAGCTGTAACACAGTTTCATCTCCACAGGGTCCAATCAGAGTCCAAGAGTCACCTCAAACCCAGCAGCACGAGCACTAACAAACACCTAATAATTTTGATGGTGACTGCCATTAAACCCACATATATAATGCTACACTAATATTCCTGAGTCATTCCTATGATGAAGAGTCACAATGATGGAAACTAATACACACACACACACCACGAAGTGTTAAATATCAGAGAGGTGCTAAGCTTACACAAGAACAGCGACAATCCAACTCAGATCTTCCCTTGCAGAACAAAGGAATACACACATAATCCAAGGATACAGCAAGATCTGTCACTTTGCATTGCTTATTCACTTGTGGATTGCTGTGCATTCCACAAAAAAGCAACTCCAAAACACATATAACCATGATTATCCCCATACATGCATTTATTCCCATGGGATTTCTCATACCTGGAAGTCAGGGCACAAATGACCTTGCTCCACTGCTCAACTACTGCAGGATGATGTCGCCAGTTAGCCACCATCTCTTTGGCAGTTTTCCAGTATGGAGGTGTTGGAAAGCACCGCGTACAAGCGAGTAACCATACCTCAAACAGCACGCCAATTAATTTCTCAGCCAGATTCTCAGCAATGCCACCTTACAACAGAAACACAGCATACCTTCAGTTATTTGAAATTATTTGGATGGAACACTATCTCCCCAAGGAGGTTTCGGTTAAAGTGCATAAAGATTAGGCTCACTTTTTTCATAATTTCTAAGAGTGATTCTTGATTGCTTCCTACAGCCAATCAGCCTTTTTGCAAGACCAAATACAAAAGGTAATGCTCAGCCACATGCATGTAATAAGGGACAGCAAGAATTCATCAATCTTAGGCAGTCTTCTATTGCACTGGGTCTACACTGAAGTCTTTTTTTTTTTTTTTAAATAGGTAAAACTGACACTATTATTTTGCACTAGGCAGGCCAAACAGCAAGACAAAGGGGTTTCAGTGAAACAAACAGGGAACAACATTGTCTGAAACTGTTCTTCCCAAACTGTTCCTGTTTCATCCCAAACTGTATAAAGGAATTGTCCTGCAAAAATACTTTTAGGAAAACTCAACTCCAAATCATTCAGTCTTTTCTGGCAATGCTTTATTTTGGAGTAATGGGGCAGAATTAGGAGTGAGCTATTGTGCTTTGGTAGCTCCTTAGAGCTTTTAATGGGTTCCCCCATCCTGCTGGCAGCTGAATGTCAAGAATAGCCTGAAGTTTTTCCAGTAATTGAACCAAATGGAAGATGAACATGAACCTTGCACAGTTGGAGCTGCTAGAAGAGTGTCATTGATCTGAAGAAGAAATAGTAACAAAACCTCCCAAGTTTCTCTTGCCATAATTGTCGACTCATGAGCCAGCTTCTGGACAGCTTTCAAAACTTGCAAGCACAGTCTGATCTGACTGGATGCCGGGTCTGGCCTGCAAGAGAAGAAAAAAATGCTTGAGAAACAGAACTATAAAGTGACATATCCAGTAACATGAACTTTCAGCAGTTACAAAAGGAAACAAATATTATTGAGACCCAAGACCATGTTTCTGTGCACCTCAACTCTGTCTCTAGGCATCTTAACTCTGCCTCAAGGAGCACAAGATGCACCATAACACTCTTCTCCACATGAGACTCAATACACAGAGCAAACACTCACTGGAGCAAGCACAAAGAGACTTATCTTGGGCCAAACAATGACAATCCAGCTGAGACATCATGAATTATTACACACATAATTCAGAAGTGGCAAAACTAGGAGAACACATTGTTACCAAACTAATTTAAATTATTCCTAGCTCTCCTCTTGTTTCCAAATCTTATCCCTTCTTCCTTTAGTCTGATGTTCCTATTTAATGACCCCCTTCTAGATCTTCTTCTGTAAATCCAAGCAGTTAGGAGTACAGAAGGAAGAAAGGAAACCATTTCATATTTTCAAGGTTTTCCCTGTAGTAATAATCAGATCCACACTGGCACTGCTGAATTACTCAACATAAAGTTGAGCAGAAGCAGCACAAAGCAGCATCACCTCTTCCCATCAGTTAGTCTAGACAAGGCAGAACAGGTACAAAATAGTAACATGACACATTCTGGACAGTATCTGAGGACACTGGTAAAAAAACCTGAGGAAGCCTAAATTTTAAAGGGTGAAAGAGATTACAAATTAGAGTGTGCAATATATGTCAGGCATATTTCAACCTGAGCATAATTTCATCAACCCTCCTACCACTCACTGAAGGGATGACAAAAAAAAAAATTGTAGAAGTATTACCTTCCACTGGGCTACTTAGTATTACCAGGCTCTTACCAAACATTTTCAATGTGGTATAACCCACAAGTCATGTTGCATGGCAAGCACCTCAAGAATGTGCCGATCCACGAAATACTATCAGCTTTTATCTTGATAGCATAAATGTTGTATTACAGTACTGGAAACAAGATTACAAAGAGACAAGATAATGTCTAATGCAAAATTGCAGACTACTAGCCATAGTTCAGGACCTCAGTGGGCTGCTTGATGCTAGTGCTAGATCATAACCCAGAGTCTCTCTGTAGAACAACAAACTTTTGGACAAGTGAGCCCTCTCTTGCTTATAGCACTATTTCTTGCCTGAGCAACAACAGAGGAGATTGTTTAAATTAAAAGATATCCTTAATCCATATAGGCTTGAAGCTTCCAAGGCTGCTTCAAGACTTGTTTCCCTAATCATTTAGAGAAACTGTAAAAAAACCAGGGCTTACATGCAAGCTAATGTGATACTTCTGAGCTAATCTTGTAAAAGGCAACTCCAAGATTCTTGTCCAGCTACAACTTCCTCTTGTCCACAAAGCTAACCCAGTGGCAAGCTCCGCTTGCACTATTTCTAGACTTCTAGATGTCTAGATTTCTACAGAACCTGGCCTTTTGGCCATACATCTTCACAAGTACTGTTCCCACGATTTCATATGAGAAGCATATGAAGTTATTACAGAAAAAGTACTTTGGCAATCACATGTTCCATGGTCTCTCAAGCAATTCCAGACATTTTTGTTGCAGAGGACCCAGATATCTGTACCTCACTCTCCTGGGGAGGCAATACAGGGGGACAGAGTTCTCACATTTCCTTCCAACAGTGTTTGTGGCACTGAAACTTTATCTGACAGCAGTAACAACCACTACTGCTTAAGTCATCTTCAAGACCTCTTGGATATTCTAGGGTTGCCAGAAATTGAAAGCCTGGGGCCTATTCAAATACTTCAACAAAGTGTTTGTTTCTTCAGGGTGGACAGAAGGCCGGTGCAGCAGGGACGGACCCAAACACTCTCTCTCTTGTCACTACAGCAGATAGAGGAAAGGTAACTTGACTCACCCAGCTTTCACAGTTTTATTTTTCAGCACCACACTATTTCAAGGACTGTGCATGTAAATATTCAATTCAGCTGAGCACTCAGACTAGAATAATCTATATGCACCTGCTCTGTATGGGTGTACACAAGCTCCTGAGATGCCATTTACACTGAAGGGCCCACTTCAGGCTGCTGCATTTCACACCTCACCTATACATCACCCTCTGGGTCTGAAACCTTCACAACTCTGGGCTACCACTTTTAAGGCAGCCAAACCAACAGCTGCATCGTTTCAAGAGAATCAGGATGAGGAGGGAAGTTATTCTAATCACAACCTTCCATAGGACATAAGCTTACAATGAAGGCTTAGCATCTTCAACACAAGAACAGATTTTTCCAGGAAACAGTTCAATGCAGTTTGCTGTAACAGCTCCTGGATAAGTATTCTACATGAGCCCATCAGCATCAGCAACCTGCATCAACTGGGTAAACCCAGAAATTAGTCTCCTCTTCCCCACCACAGACACCTAAGTCTGAATCTTTGCCTTTATTCAAGGCAGGTGTGTGCACAACTTGGTTCTGCATTTCATTTGCAGTATAGAAATTTTTCCTGTTGCTGGAGTGAATTCTGAACACAGCTCCCTGGAGGGCAAAACTTAAAAAGAGAGTAGGGGCTTTAACATCAAGTGTTGACAGCAGCAGCCTCAAAAAAATCAGGGTTTTAGATATATCTCAGAAGCTCTTGGAAGAAAAACTATAGAACAGCTATACTACAGGGACAGTGTTTAAAATAATGATTTTTCGGCCCTCCCCGTCTCTAGGTGTTAATTATTTCATTCAACAGCTATCACGTGCAGTCTACCAGCCTACATCAAGGTCCAACAATGACTTTGGGAGAGAAGGGTGAAGCGGAAGCTTGTGCCAACAGCATGCAAGAAGCTGTACTACTGAGCTGCCTGCTACTAGGGCCCCCAGCGTGAGTGCAAGCAAGGGATCACAGAATCAACAATTTAATGGACTAACAAAGAATTCCTTCTCTGCTGTGCCAAGGGAATAAAGGATCCCAGACAGCAGACTGTATTCTGCACTTGTTAAAGCTTAGAGACAATCTCCTGCTGCAGTCTAACCCAGAAGCTTGCTTTCCTCAGACTTGTATCATTGCCTTGACCATCCTTCAATGGGAATTAAAATGCATTTTCACTACAAGTTAAGAGCAACAGCAGCTAAGGGTAGGTGGTAGACTTTGAAGCAATCAATAAATACCTAAGAACTCCTCTGAATTTGCACAAGTTACTATTCAAAGTCTTTTATTAACAAAGCCTTTAGAAAAGTGAAGCAGCGCAAGTGCAGCAGAGCTCTTTGAAGGCCACCTGCAGTGATACATTATTAATATTGATAAAAGCAGATGATCCGATACTTATGGCAATATACTAAACATTGATCTGAAGTTAAGTATCTTTTCAGGGGGCACTATTATTTAATCTTACTTATCCAGTACATATGTCCAACAGCAGCAGGTAAACTTGTCATAAACTATAAACAAGGCAATGATGTTTGCACACTCTGACAATGTAGCTGTGTGCAAGACCTAGAAACATGTCTATCTCAACACCATCCAAGGATGTCAGGCAGTAAGCACTCTGCCATGGGGTTCTTTCAAAATAACCAGTAAAGGACAGTCAGCATAACTATGCACATTTAACAGGCAGCAAGATGCAGGCACAGAGCAGTCACTCACTGCAAGATCCTTCAGTATATCACAAATGTGGTCAAATCTTGAATAACAAGGGCTGGGACTGCCATGATGTGCTCTTAGTTTATCTCAGTTTTACACAATGAAAAGCACATGGTCACACAGTGATGCTCTTCTGCCTTTCCCCTTACCCTCCAGTCATCCAACAGAGATAAATCTTGAAGCTCTTAGGACAGTAAACATTCAAGTGTGTGAACTACCTGCGATTCTCATTACCTAACCACAGCAGCAACAACTAAATTTGCTACTGAAAAATTACAAAAAACATTTGTAGAAACACCTTCCTCCTAAGCTTGCAGCAATAGCAATCTTATTTTACTCAAGAGCCTCTATGCCTCATGAGTCCTCTGACAGGTTACCTACTGACTATAGCTTGGAATCCCTCAGCCTCCTGAGCATCCCAGCCCTAACACTCACCTTGGTACAAAGAGATTTTGGAGATGTTTGAGAATGCTTTGAACATAAAGGTTTGGTTCCTTAATAACGGGTAAAGGAATGGAGTCCTTAGGTAACACAAGAGCCATAATCCAATCTGTATACACATCCACACAGTATTTCACAGTATCGCCATCCAAAGGGAGGGTCAGTCCATAACAAACCACCTCCATAGTCCATTTTACCTAACAAACACAAAGAAAAAGTTATTAAAAATAAATATTCGTAAGTAAGTATTGGTCAGAGCACATTGGTTCTAACTAAAAAGAAAAATAACTGCAGTATGTCGTATGGGCAATTCTGTTTAACATATCCTGCAAGAAAACACCAAACCATTAACTCTTACTCATATTCTTCGTAATATCATGATATATATGGCAAATCACTCTCTAAATCCTGAATCTCTTAAATCTAAACTGTAGAGAAAGCTCTGCAGAACAAACAATAGCTGCTGGTGAAAGATTTACATAGTACAAGTAAATACGGGTACTATACAAAGACTTTTTTTTGAAGTCATATACTGTTGCTTCAAAACTGAAGGTAATTAGAAAGGCTTTGTGTTAAATGCTAAATTCCTGGGGTTTGTTTTGAGTTTTTGTGGTTGGTTTTCTTTAGCCTGAATTTCCTGGTACAGTAGCTCGGACAAACACTTACTATTAAATCATGAAGTACACTGTTGCTATGATCTAGTTGCTAATAAAAGCCCTGTGGAGATTACTAAACTAAAAATATAACACACTTCATAAAACTTGGGACAATAAAGAGAGAAAAATAAAGGACTATAGAAAATCATTAAACTGTCACTCTGGCATGAAGGAAACTATCATCTCCAAGGAAAGGCACTTACTTCTTTGTCTGTTTTTAGTAAACTCTCACTTCCAACAGATGATGTAATTAAAGCTTGTCCAAGAGGACGCACCACTGCATTTGCCACTTCTCTCCCCACATTCTCAGGATAGCTGTGAAGTACACTGGTATTCCCCTGATCATTTTGAATGACAAGATGCAAGGATCTCCACTCTGAGTACATAGTGCCTCTATGCTACAATCCAAACAACACCTGGTGGGGCAAGGAAGGAAAAAAGACAATTAGTCGAAATGTCTATGACATGAGTTAGCAAAACTGAGGCTGTGTATCACAATCCAGACCCTTGTAAACTCAAGATGCACATATCCATTTCATACATTTGACAATCCAGAAGAGATTCCAACAGTTTTTCTTCAGCCTTAGTATGTTTTTTACACAGACAAGCTTTAACATAGCTTGATTACAGAGATTATAGCAAGTTTCAGTTCAGGACTATCAGCCCATTCTAGATACTTAAACTTGAGAAGTGACTTCACCTCACACTTCCGCTTGCACCACCTTTGCAGGGAAGATGCTCTCATTTACATGACATCTTCAGGTAAGTAGAAAACAGTTCTACAAGTACTCTGTTCATGAAGCACTGGCTGCAATTCATCCCTTGCTCCCTTTTTCACCTCAACAGCAGTTAAAAAGAGATACCAGGAAACTTCCAGGAAAACCTTAGTCATCTGAGAAGACAAAAATTCAGCCTCTTTTACATTCATAAGGTATTTCTACAGCAGGCACTACTCAAAACTGGTAGATGAAAAATGCGACTGAGTAATAATAAAGAGTGCCCTTTATCTGCAGTGAGTTCAGGACTGGCTGAGCCTTAGCACATCACTATCTCAAACCCAGCATCAGTTTCATTACAGTTTGGAACATACGGGTTCCAAATCTATGGCATTGGGGTGCATTTCAAATCCTTGTAAAGTCAACACACACACAGAGTCACTCCCTAAAAATCTACATTTGTCCCACAGATTCCAGACAGAAAAGCCACTAGGAAATTTCCCAGGCAGTGCTCTCAGAACCAGACACAGTTCTCCTTTAAATGACAATCTCAGCACAACTGCAGCTGTGCATTTCCCCTCACGGCAGCTTGAGATCAGGAAGCCAAGCTGACCGTGAACTAACCGGGTTTTTTCAGTGATGGGGACTTGGGCTGGGTATTTTGGCATTGATGTGAAACCACAACCAAGAAAGGCGATTAGATGCAGCAGAAGTTAAGCTGTGCTCCCACAGTCCCTCTCAGGCAGCAGCACCCTTGTGTCCCGAGCAGCGGCTCATGGCGCACCAGCCGCACACACCTACGTGCTGTACAGCGGCAGGGCTGAGAGCGCGGCCAGAGCCCCCCGTCCCAGGAACAGTCACGGGACTGCATTCGGCAGCTCAGAGACACTCGCCACGCACGGCCAGTTTTGATCCACACATCAAACACATCCAGAGATCTGATCTAACACAGATGAGAAACATCTGTGCCAACACAACAGCGCAGTGAGGACCCAGGGCCAGAGAGGTGGCAGGAACATCCCTCTGACAGCAGAATGCTTTGTACAGGCTCACAACAACATTAAACTGCTGCTCGAGCAGGTGGTACCACAGCAGCCTGAGCCACCAGAACTGGGACTGCGCCATCTCCCTTTCCTCCTCTCCCACCAGAATCGGCAGTCTTTTATCCATTATCTGAGCCAGCTGACCACATGAACAAGGAAAACAGGGCTGGCACAGGAGAAAAGCAAGGAGTGTTCAAGAGACACAGCTCAGATCAGCTCAAGCTGTCACAGATGGCTCCAAGATCTGTGTGCCAACTACACTCACCTGGCACAACTTGGAAGCCAGTTATTTATATAGGGAATATTTTGAACACTTCCCTTATACATTCCTTGGCCCAAAACCAAACAAGAAACCAGGCCTGGAAATACACATTCCTAAGGACAAGCCTATTTAAACAAGTCTGCCCATTTAGCTGACTCCCCGAATTTTTACACCCAAAACCTACACAAAAAGCCTAATGATTCCCTTCAAGGGAGATGGAAAAGCAAGGCTGCAAGATCTTGTCTTCCAAACTACATCCTTCCTGGTTTGAGGCAGCAATCACATGTGCTCATCTGATGATAGTGAGTTAACCAGAGCAGCAGCAGCCTGCAGGAAGTACAAACCCTGCATCCTTCAGGCACCTTCCCTCCTCTGGGGGCTGAGGCAGGGGGAATGCTTGTGTCACTGTGGTCAAAACCCTTAGGCTTAGAGAAAAATGGCAATTTAATGACACAGAAAAGTCATACACACACACGAAACCTCCAAAATAAAACCAAACCAAAAACCCAAACAAAAATCAAACAAAGAAAAAAACCACATAAAATTAAAATACCAAACAAAATCCCAATCCTCAGTGATGGCTTCCGTCACTGCTTAGCTTCACTATCTAGGTTTCCAAACTGGTATCTTTTCCTTTCATATCCTATAGCCACAGAGGCACTTCATCTTCCCCTTTCTCTCCCACCTGAACATCATCTTAGTCTCCAGCTTGTGTTTGGAGTCAAAGCAGAAGGGACAGAAGTGAGATATCATCTGCTTTCCAAGACTTCCCCCTCCTCTCTCAGCCCCTACCCCCAGAGCAGAGCCCCTTCCCCCTATCCCACAAGGGAAGAGAGGAAGCACTCTCCATTCCTCTCCTGTGACACAAGTTCATTAGAAGCACATAACCCTTTAACAGCATTTGAGGAACGTTGGTTTAAATAAACTGATAAAGCAGCATGTCCTTTCCATACCCACTCTCCAGCTGCCAGTGAACAGCTCATGGCAGGAGCTTATCAGTGTGTGATATGCACAGCACACTCACTGTGGTTGCCCTCATCCCAAAGCAGGGTGTCCAGGTGTGTGGAAGTGCTGTACAGTACAAGCACATGGCAGGCAATGCCTATGTGGGAGCTTTCTCATCCAGAAGAAAGAACTCAAAGGACAAGGATTCCCAAATCCTGCTGCATTTTAGAAAACCTTAATTGCACTAGGGCAGGGGAATGCGAGGACACAATCACTCGCCTTCATGCAGCTCCCTGCCATGATGAAGAAGAGATGCAAAGCTCTTCTGAGTGACCCTTCCACACTTCTGAGGAGCAGCACTTTTAACAGATACAGGATATATACAATTGTTGAAGAGGTTTAGCAGCAGGACAACCAAAACATCTCATATCACACACTCCCAGCCTGCTGCCTGACCTTCATACATAAATTCAATGACCAGCCTGTATCTTATTAATATTTGAGGCTTCCTTCTGTCTTGCTGTAAAAGAAACCTTCTGTTAGTCTTAGCAATACACAAGGAATACCAAAAGAAGTAATTGATTCGAACGCAAAATCCTTATGAGGGATTTATCAGGGTATCGATCTATTCATCCCTCTGTATTCAGCAATTAAAAGTTTTTATTCTGAAGGACTATAAGTTACTTTTTATGTAAGACTCCAGTTCAACTGCCACTTGAATTGGAAATGGCTGCAGTCTGTTAGGATTGGAGTATTGCTAAATCTACCTACTATGCAGCTTCTTCTAACTGGACAGGAATTTAAAAAGGCTGGAAAATCTCCACACAATGGTATCCGAGACAATATTCCTGACAGATTCATAACTTACCTTAGACAAAAAGCACCTAATGCTGCGCAGCAGCAGGACTCCCTCCCTTCCAAGAGGCTGTATTTATCAGTAACTACTGAACCAGCAACAGCAAACTGAAGACCAGAAAAGCAACTGTCACACCACACCTGATTTTGACTTCCGTTTTTGCAATGCTTCTGTATTTCAGCTTCACTAAAGCACCCTCACTGGCCCAGCTAACACCTCCCAAGTTTCATGACACTGAATTTCCACACTTCACATACACATATGTCTTACTGGGGTTCAAATCACTAAGGACTCTCAGAAAGCTGATTAAGAGGAGGGATGAGAAGAATAATAAATAAACCCCTGATGTTCACCAAGAAGTTTTATGTTCACTGTATGTTCCTGGAGGCTGCACTAAATAAAACATCCCCACACTCTCACAGACAGACCTGGAAAGAAATTGCCAGCATTAAAACCAGCAAAACAAAGGAGACATTCATTTACTATGAAACTGAGCATTAATTCCAATATTCCCTAGTGTGGTAGATAATCTGGGTTTCAATGTATTTCCTCCCAATCTGTTTCATTTTAGGAACTTCAGTAGTTATCACCATATAAACCACTGAAATTGGATGTCTCAGCATTGAAGACCCAAGATCCTCAGTTCTCAAGCACCGCAGAAGCCCGTGAGCACAAAAGAATAATGAGTCCATAAAACTCAAAAAATAAAGTTGTATTTCCAGTTTCCAAAGACTTAATGTGAACAGCTGCAGCCAAAATGTTTAAACTCCTGGATCACTAAAGTTAGTCAGTGAGAACTAAACAGAGCCACATGCTGCAGTTACTTTGAAGGAATGTGCAGAAGCTCTGAGCCTGAAGCCGAGGTGTTTGGAGCACGCGCAGGGGAGAGGTCAGGGAATCAACACCCATGTACAGAGCAGTTCCTAAGAAAACATGCACTGAGAGAGGGAAGTGCTGGGGCAAACGTGAACATTTAGTCTTTTGTGCTCAGCAGCTTCAGATGTAAAATGAAGTGTTTTCCTACAACGCAAAAGAACTTCAAGCACAAAGACAAGCTGTCCCAAAAGTGGATCCTTCTTGGCTTTTATTAGAACCAAAGAAGCAGAGCAGAGGCAATGGTTAGTTGTACAAGAGATGCAAAGACCATCAGCAGAGAGATGCTCAAGAAAGGCCGAAGGCCTAATTGAGCCTAAACCAGAGAAACAGCCACAAAAAAGGTCTAAATCAAAGTTCTGGGATATCAGATATGCTTTGTAAGTATTTCCTGGAAAAAAAGAAAGCCCTCTTGTTTAACATGACCTCTCCTACCTAACAGTATTAACATCTGCTCTCCAGAGGAAACAATTCTTGCCAGAAAGCCATCCTGCCACAACCCACCTTCCCCCAAAGCACAAACCAGAGGTTTATGAGCAATTTTTCTCACTCCTGTGACATTCTGAGCAACAGCTGCTATATGCCCACTTGTCTCGCTGCCCTCCAAGTTCATATGGGAGAAAGCATGTTAGATCTAGCTGAGACTAACTGCACCTCTGGTATTAAGCCTACCAGGCCTGAGGAAGCACAGCCCTCCTGATAGCTCACCTCTGGAGCCATCTAACAGGTCACCTCTGTCTAAGGCATGCACTGTGTGTAAAGGCCAACAGCCAAAGCAGAGAGCAGGCAGAAAATAAAAATGGCAAGAACCAAGTAGAAGACCTATCTGAGTGAAAGACCAGCATAAAGTTGGTATTTTAAGTATTCTGTTAAAGAATTAAAAAATATGCATGTCAGGGTTACTATTAAATTTTTTTTTAAGTCTATATTCAAGGCAGGAAGAGATCGGGCACACAAAAAACCAGGAACTCCTGTCATCCCTTTCCAAACCATTCAGCCACAGTACTACTAAGGGTCACAGAAGAGAATCACAGCTGCCCTTGCCTAGAGAAGATGAATTTATCATATTTTATTGCATTACCGTAGCAGAAATTAATACATGAATACACCATGGAGAATGCTGGGCCTCAAACACAAGGTGCCATTTAAGCCACAGGACTCTGGTCTCACTATCCCCAGCACTCCCTGTTCATGGATCCCATCACCTCCTTAGCTCCCAGAACACTGCTGGACACAGCCTGGCCAAAGCAGGAAGCAGGGCACCTTCTCTATGGCACCTGCCATAGAGAAGGCCACTGCCTAGAAGTTGCATAGAAGTTCCTAGAAGTAACAGCTGAAGATAAGCAGAGCCATAGGAAAGGAAAAACATCCGACAGTTTTGTATGTTTTGGCTATTATTCTGCTTTCAAGCTTCATTACTCAGACATCAGTACTACTCTGCTTCTCACTATCACTCATTTTTAACAGTAGGTTTGAGAAAATTATCTTCCAGGCAGGTCATCTGAGAATTTAGTACGTTTTCAAATGCCTCATTTGTGCCAAAAACTATTTAATGAACGTGACCACGAAACAGTGCACTCGACCGAGAAAAATTTTTACTCAGCAGTTTATTTTACATTGGCACTTATTCATCAGTCCAGTTTCTTGTGAAGTCTCCAAACTGCTCAAGCAGGAATGACTCTCTTGAAGGCATAGCCCCCTTACTCCGGGGAGAAGCCTCTCTGCAGTCCCCTGTTTGCCAAATAAATAGTATCTACTGCCCACAGGGCCGGCAGACCAACTGAGCCAGGGAAAGCAGAATCCCGAAAGAGCTCGGGAGGCCTGAGCCGGGCACGCTCGGCACCAGCGGGCTGTCGGTCGGAGTCTGCGGGTAAACAGCGACACAAACTTTTCCCTCCCTCAGGTCCAGCCTCAAGGGAGCGGGTACCACCCTACACTCCTCCCAGGGACCCGAAACGCGGTTCGACCCCCTGGCCGGAGCATGGGCCGAGAGGGGCCCTGGGCCGCGGGGGGTCACTGAGGGTCGCTCCCGCCCGCCCTGCGGTGGCTCCGCGGTACCAGCCAGGCAGGAGGCGCCGGGGGAGCCCCGGTGACAGGTTCGCTCACTGCCCGCCCCGCTCGGGCCCCGCCGCGGCAGCGCAGAGGTCAGCGCGGCGGAGGCTCCGGGCGGCGCCCGCGCCACAGGCCGCACGGGCGGCGAAGCGGGCCGAGCTCGACAGCGCCGTGACGGGAAGCCCGGCCGTCTTACCTGCGCCGAGAGCCCGGCAGACATGTCGGGGCGCGCCGCTCCCTGAGGCCGCCGGCGCCACGGGGCCGCGGCCACACGGGACCGGGAGCGCCGCTCGCTGCGCTCGGCCCGCGCCCGCTTCCGGCAGCACCACAAAGCGCACAGCAGGGCCACGCTCAGCGCACGCGCAACCACGCCAGAGCGCGACTCCCCGCCCATGCACGCGGCCCCTGCGCCGACGGCACCGAATAAGTCGCAGGGACATGCTCTGCGCATGCGTGGACTGGCCGTGGCTGTGCGTGGCGCTCTTACTCTTAAAGGGGCCGCGCACGCCGGAGCGCGCCTCCCCGCCCATGCACGCGGCCCCTGCGCCGACGGCACCGAATAAGTCGCAGGGACATGCTCTGCGCATGCGTGGAGTGGCCGTGGCTGTGCGTGGCGCTCTTACTCTTAAAGGGGCCGCGCACGCCGGCCCCGCCCGCGCTTCGGACTTCCCGCAGGTCCTGGAGGCTGCGCCATCGCACCATTCCCCGGGCGCTGCACCCGGGCCCGGGCAGGGCCTCTGTGGCTCACCGGGACTGACCGCCTCCTGGCCCGTGGGTGCGAGGAGCTGCTGGCGGGCCCGTCAAGCTCGAGCACAGTGGGCAGCGAGCGGGAGCCGCCGGTGCCCCTTCGCCAGTCTGGCCGCGGCTCCTCTTCCACCGCCACCACGGGGTCTGCAGGGCGCTGGTGCCCGGCCCGGCCTTGCCCTGCCCTCAGGCCCCGCTGCTGCTGCGCCCCTGGCTGTGGCTGGGAGGGGACAACGACAGCACCATCTCTGTTTCCCTGGGCCGTGTCTCGCCCTTCCCGCGAGCTTTATTCCCATCCCGCGTTCATTTGCTGCTCCCCTGGCCCATAGTATTGAGTGGTCTGCAGGTGCTGACAGTACTTAGTGAGCCACAGCGACGTGGGTTGCCTGGGTTCAAACAGTGTAGGCAGCATATGAGGGGGGGATTCTGCCCCTCTGCCCCGCACAAGTGAGACCCCACCCGCACAGCTGCCTCCAGCTCTGGGGACCCAACATAAGAAGGATGTGGAACTGCTGAAGCAAGTCCGGAGGCAGCCATGGAGACAGTCGGCTGGAGCCCCGCTGCTCTGGAGCCAGGCTGGGAGAGCTGGGGGTGTTCACCTGGAGGAGAGGAGGCTCCAGGGAGACCTTAGAGCCCCTTCCAGTGCCTAAAGGAGCTCCAGGAGAGCTGGAGACAGACTGGGGACAAGGGATGGAGGGACAGGACCAAGGGGGAATGGCTACCCACTGCCAGGGGGCGAGGTTAGAATGGATATTTCTTTACTGTGAGGGTAGTAAAACAGTCTTCCCAGAGAGCTGTGACAGCCTGCCCTTGGAAATGTTAAAGGCCAACTTGGACAGGGCTTGGAGCAACCTGGTATAGTGGAAGGTGTCCCTGCTTATTGCAGGGGCCTTGGAATAGATGGCCTTTAAAAAGTCCTTTCCAACTACTCTCTGATTCTGTGAAACACAGCCAGTGGAAAAGGCAGCATGGGGCACTCTGCAGGGACTGGTGCCTCGTTCCACAGCCCAGCATTGTTTAGGGATGGTGCAAGGGCCTGGTGTCCTGAGAGCCACTGGAAATGGGCCACTTTACCTCACTGCCTGCTGCAGCTGGAGAGAGACACCATCCACCTGCCTATATCACCCCTGGGGGCACACGGTGTTCACCTCTCTGCAGTGTTCTCTGCTTTCTGCAAGCACTCCAGCAGATGCACTGCTGGGAAAGTCAGCCCGGTCTCATAGATTCCTTATGGGCTGCTCCACAGGGGCCAGGTTCCAGGTCTTTTCTGCAGCATTTGCCTGCACTGCTCCTTGTCCGGTGCAGCAGGAAGACATTAACATAAATGAACAGGAGCCTGCAAAGCTATTTTTAACCCCTTGTATTGCCATCCATTGAAGGAACACCATATATCACAGTGCAAACTGTACTCCTGGTCCCTTCCTGGGAGGAAGACTTCTGGTCTGCACACCATGGAGGCTGCTGACAGCAAGGGATGTTTCATAATAAAGGTTGCTCAGTGCTTTTACTGTAAATCTTTTCCTCCTCTTTGTTCTGCCCCCAAGGGGAGAACAGGGCCCTTGCAGGACACATCTCTTCACAGTACCATGATCCTCTGGCGCCTAAAAAAACCAAAAGAGCTCTGGAGGGGTTAGTGAGGCTGCTGGGGTGATAGAATGCAACACAGATGGAGAGGGCATTTGTGTCTTGGTTTGAAAGACAGGTGTCTGCCAAGGAAGGCAGGAACCTCCCTTGGAATGGAAAATATAACCCCCTTCCCTCCAAATTATTGTAACTTTGAAATTACGGGGCTTTCAGGCAGAGATACGGGAAAAGGAATACCAGCTCTTCACTAGTATGTGTATGGATAACGAGGCAAACAAACAGCAGCAGCGGCAGCGACACCGAACAGAGCAGAGCCCGGTGCCGGCCTCTCCCGGCCGCAGGCACTTTCCCCTCGGGGCAGTTCCGGGCACGGCCGGCAGGGGGCGCTGGTGGCTCCCGGCCGGGCAGGGGGTGCGCTGGTTCCCCCGCGCCTGCAGGGGGCGCTGTGGCGCGAGCTCGGCCGGCGGGAGGGCTGGAAAAGGGGCTTCCTTGGCAAACCCCCAGGGGCAGCCGGGCCCGGTGCCCTCGGGGGACTGAACGGACTGCGGCAGGAACCTCGGAGCGGCGNCAGGCAGGCAGGGGATGTATGGCTACAGTGTAGCAAAAAAACCACCCCGGGCCGGGCAGTGGCAGCCGGGCTCCCGAATATGTCAGGGAGAGGCTTCCTGGAGGGGGAGGGGCTCAAGGTGCAAGGGTTTCCCCTGAGGCACCTGAGCAGATGGTGAAGGTCCTTTTTTTAGTGAGGTAGGGTGTTAATAAGGTCCCAGTCCAACAGCTGCTCCCACAAACACAGCTTCAGTTGCAGTAGGAGAAGACAGGAGGAGGCTCGCAGTGGTGGTGAATTCTCCCCACAGGGACCACAGCCTGTCTCCCCTCCGATGCTGACAAGCGACAGAGAGTGAGGCGCTACGCCCAGCCCCTTCCCTCAAATCTCCTGGTATCTCTGCCCCTCCATGGGAAACCCCTCAGCTATGAGAGTAGCCAGCCGCACCCTTCTCCTGAACCATGGCAACTTCTTTTCTCTCTCTTGAGTACCGGTTGTTACTGTCTCTCAGGAACATACGAGAGAAAATTCCCTGAGACAAAGAACACAAAAGCAGCAATCCTAACTTCCAACAATTTGTTACACAAACAGAGGCTCAGAGCCAACAGCCACATGTGCAGAGGTGAAACTCTGCAAAGCTGGCTCATGGACCACCCCCCTCCCCAAACCACAGTCTGCTTGCTCTTCCCGTCTTCCTCTCAGCCCCTTACCTGGTAGATCAGAGGAACAAACACTCCTTCCCATCTTGACAGCAGCAGAGCAGGGGAAGTTGAAGTTTGTGGATACTGCTAAGCAGCCTCTCAATAAGAGAGATTTTCCATCTCCTTGCACTCATTCTGTGAGAATTTTCCTTTGCTATGCAAGCTATGTAAACGGTAAGATAGGTTTTTGTAAATAACCTTCACATCTGGTGTTTTTGTTAAGCTACATGGGACAAATAATCTGAAGTGGATGTCTGGTGCTTCAGCCTATCACCTCAGGACAAGTGGGGACACTGTCCAATGGTTTTTTGGAACTCAGATATATAAATTATATTGTCAAATTAATAAATAATTCATTCTCTCACTGGACTCGTGTGCTGCTGCATCTCTGAATTCCTGCTAAGACTGCCACAGAAGTTCACCTGCAGCAGCCCATAGAGAGCCACCTTTCCCTGTGTGCTCACTGTGTGTGACTTCAAAACCACTGAGAGTGGCCTCAGGGCTGCCAGCTGCTGCTGCTGCTGTGCTGCCTCCCAGCTCTCTGCAGTTTACCCTGTGTGGATTCTCCATGTAGTATCACAAGGCTCATGCACTTTACCATTGTCATGTAACCTTTATTATGTATAAAAAAGCTAAGATCACTGTCTCTTTCTTCCCTGTCCACTCAGGGTTCTCTCTCCAAAGCCAAGCTGCAGCAGGACTGCTTGTGAAGCACAATGGAAGATCCTCATTCCCAGCATCCGCATGGATCCTGACAGGATGCCGCTGGGCATTGAGGGGCTGGTGACTCACACAACCACTGCTCCAAGGGGTGCAGGCCTTGTACCCTGATGGCATTAGGGCATACTCTGTATCCCCGCAGCCCTGTACGCCATGGATCTGATGTGGCAGGCCATTGAATCCACATGGTGCAGCAATTGAGGTCATCCTTTCACCCTCCCAGCCAGAGTCAGGGACTCTCTGCTCCTGGTCAGTGTATTCACTGTTGGATTCCTGTGGTTTCAAACCACAACTCCCCTCACCAAGGTCTGGAGGAGAGGTGGTCTCAGCCCTTCTTCTGCATCTGTAATGATGCAGTTATCAGTGTGATGGAGACATTCAGGAGCATCACCCTGTGCTGCGGTGCTCGCCAAAGGGCTAGCTCAGCTGGACAGAGCACCGAGCAATCTTGCCTTGCAGCAGTGGAGGAGGATGGAGGCTGATTGGTTGTGGGAGGATGGGCGAGGTCTCTAGCAAGGCTCGCCTCGACCACTGGTGGATAGGGCGCAGGGGAGAAAGGAAGGAGGCGAGGGACTTTTGGGGAAGCAGGAACAGGTTTATTGACACCAGGAAAGGAGACCAAGAAGAGACCTGCACTGCTCTGTGCAGGAAGTTTTATACTCCGGTGGCAAGGGTGGAGCAGACTTAAAACAACCAATAATAACACAGTTGAGGGGAGGTACAAAGGCGGAGAACATTACATGACAGCAAATGGGGGAGAGGGTAGGTGGGGAGGGGAAACATGGACTAATAGAAAGGAATTACGTACCTGGGAGGAGGGGAGTGCGGCGGCCATTGCCTACGTGCAGGGTGTCACGTCTTTCCGCCAAAGCTAACGGTTTTTCCCGCCCAGCTGCCTCAGGGCACCTATGTTAGAGCAGGCAGCCATCTCAGGATTCCTGAGTTCTGGAAGGGTCAAACCACTCAGCCTTTTGACCAGCTGGGTCTAGGACCCCATGGCGGGAACCAGGGCACACTGCAACAACCCTGTTCCAGTGCAGCCTGAGTAAGTCCATGACAAATGGTAAGGCTGTGCTTCCACCCCTGGGACAGTCGATTCCAGATGTGTTGGACACCCCTCAACATAACAGGAAACTGGCTTGCACTCTGCTGCCACAAGGACTGAGATAAACACAGGGGCAATATCAGTTGTGGCGTTCCATTGGGCTGCAGGACTCTAGTTGGTACTGGAGCTCCAGCACATCTGGGACAGCAACGCATGGTACTGCTGTGACTGTTGAGGTCATGATAGCCCACTGCTATCTCCCTGCTCCATCAAATTTTAACAGTGGCCATATGCAGCAGTTAAAGGGTGAGTAAGTCCTGCTGATCACTCCTTGTCCCTCCAGGTGACAGTCAGCTCATTGCTGGGAACCAGGGAGTGTCAGACAGTGGGTTATTGCTGCCATCAGCACCTGCTGTTCTTAGCCTCGCAGCAACCCCATAACAGAGTCATCCCCCGAGAGGCCAGGCAAGGGAGACAGCTGCTTAATTTTCTCTGTACCCACAGCAGCTACACCAACGACCCAGCACTACCCTTTTGGGTCCTTGAATTACCATCCCCTTAGGTAGTCTATGCCAAGGATACATGGGCCTCTGGGGTGGCTGTCATAGGTTGCTTTTGCCACTTGTGCCTCTTAAGTTCACTTCAGCCTCCAATACAGACAACAGTTGGGATTCACTGACTTATTTCCTTCATCTTTTATTGCTGAACTTGACACCATATGGTCTGGAATACCCCTTTGCTCAGGCAGGGTCAGTGGTCCTGGCTATGTCCCCTCCCAGCTGCCTGCCCACCTGCAGTCTTCCAGCCCCTGGTAGGGAAGATCCATCTCTGCAGAAACTGTGGCATATGGGTCAGGAGTGACATATTTCATCTTGGAAGGACAAGGAGACACTCCTCACCATGTTCCCCAGAGTTTGCGATGTGTGAAATAATTTCTTTGTTTGCCTCACGCAGAACCTGTGTGGAGCCTTACCTAGGTTTCACCACAGCTTTTGTTTGCTGAGTGCTAAGCATCAGCCCATGTGAAGTTGTGGATAATCCTGTCCTCTGGCCACTCCAAAGCTCCTCCATGGCTGCTGGACCACAGAGAATTGTGTGGTGGGGTTTTCACACCACTGAGCTGTGGGGCACGGAACTTGGAGGGGAGCCTGATGGCTCACAAGGGCCATAATCTCAGGCTGCACTGAACAGGAAAGGGGAGTTTGGTGATAGTTTTGTGCATACCAAGACCCTTGGTGTAGGATGATAATGAGGCACAAGTGTATATTAGGCACAGCTGAACCTCTGAAATGACATTTCTTTTGCGTGGACCACACATTTTATAACAGAACCACCAGGTATGTTGGATTCTAGTCCATGTGAATTGCCTCCTTTTCCAGGTGAAGGCAAAAATATACTGAGATTCTAGATGCAACCGAATAGGACAAAGGCTTCACCCAACTCAATTGCTGTAAACCACTTGGCACTGGCCAAAGCAATGTGGTTATCATTGTTGAAGGATCAGGAACTACTGGCTGTGGTACATTATTGTGGTACAAATGTGGAGCATTTATTCATTGCTCGCAAGTCTTGGACAAATCTATAAACTATTTTTCCGTCCAAGCCTAGTCTAGGGTTTTTAACAGGCAAGGTAGGAGTATTACAGAGATACTCAAGAGGAATTCCAGGAAAAGAACACATGTGTTGGGAGAAAAGAGGCCAGGGAATTAGAAAACTGAGGTTGGTATTGGATGGGAGTTCTCTTTGCCCACAGCTGTGGCCACGAGAGCTTAAAACTGCTCCTAGTCACCACTTTGCAGTACCAGCCTGTGCAAGCTGTTTTCTCATCCTGTGACCCAAGAGGATTTGATGGTGTTCTGTCAAACACAAGCCTGGTTGACAAGGTACAAGACAGCAGCATTCAGCCAGCACTCTTCACCCAGGATTGGAACCACAGCTTTCAAAAAAAGAACAGCATCAGAGGAAGGCCACTGGCATCCAAAGAACCAAAGGAAAAGGTTTGTTTTGTTGTAAGGCCTTTTTGCAAGCTAGAGGTTGTCATCCATTCACTAATCACACTATTAATGCTGCTCTACTAGTTACGCTCTCTGACAAGTCCTGTTGTCATTTACACTGCAGGCAGCAGCATCTGGGACAAAATATTACATAAACCCGATGGAGAATGGGGAAGTAAAACCGTAGTTTTCAACTTTCTCTGGAAAGCTCCTTTCAAAATTCATGGCTCATTTTCAAATCTCATTTGAGATGCATTGGTCAGGAGTCACTGGTTTCTCCCTGTCCAGTGACTCAGTACTGACAGCTGCAGGCAGGGGGGCATCACCCCATGCCCCCCACCTCAGCCCCCTCACACTTCTCCCCAGCACCACATTAGGCACCCCAGGGTGCCACCACCCATTGTTTTTGTGGAGTGGGCAGTGGAAACAGTTGTCAGGGAGCAGCAGCTTGGCCTGGTGGAGGGGACCGGGCTCTCTGCCAGGCACTCTGCTATCTCCTGACACCCAGATGGACCCCTGCCCTCACTCACTGGGGACCTCCAGTCTCTCTGCTTCAACACTGAAGCTTTCTCCTCTATAAAATCATCATGACTCATCACTATTTCTACCAGACTTTTTTTCTTTCTATCAATCACATTCTCTGGAATAGCTTCCATATGTTTGCCTGATAGAGACAGTAAACACAGTGGTTCCTCAAATCCTTTTTGAAAAGTGGAATGGCATTTGCCATGTGCCAGTCCTCTCCTATCGAGGGCATTTTATCATGTGGTTGCATAAGCAGGTAGATGACTAATGGTTGTTTAGTCTACAATGCAAGAGTATCATCTAGTGCAAGCAATTTCTTCTTATGAGCAATTTGTCTCAAGATTTCTTCTACTTACTTCAGTTTGAAACAGATTTTCTGGCTGACTCATTCCACATAAAGAAAAATCTCAGCCAATGAATAGCCTGAAGCTGTTTTGGAGTAAACAGCACGGCAAAGGCTTCATCTATCTTCTCGAAAACCTTTCTGATTTTCTCTAGGCGTGAACCTCAGTGCTGTTGGATAGCGAGCAGACAGAGATGGAGGTTATCTTGACTTTGGGCCTCAGAGAGATTTTTCATCACACTGTTGTCCAGCTGCTCGTCCTGGGGTGTGCCTCTTCCCCTGCCCACATTTGGCACCCAGCTGGGCAGAGGGCCTGGGAGCTTCATCCCAACCTTCCTGTCCAGAAAGACACCACTGCCCACAAGTGCCTGCTTCAGAGCCTGCTCTGAGCCCTGTGAGAAACAGGACTTTTCCTGCCCAGCTGGATCAGGGACAAGATTCATCACACAGGTCTCCTGTAGAGAAGCAAGTGTTGAGGTGTGACTGAGCTTCAGAAAATTGTATCTAAAGCACACATCTTTTTAATAAGCATTTCACCAGTTTCTTACTACACTGCACCATGCATTTTCTTAGAGGATGTCTTCTATAATTCATACTTTATCATTCATGTTTCAATTCACTAATTATTTTACAAATATTGAGCATATTTCCAGCCCAAAGCTCCAGCCCAAACTACTCAGTCTGCAGGACTATGCACTGAGTTAAATCTATATCCATTTACATCAGTTTGATATATATTTTACATATGACATATATAAGTCATATATAATTAACATATCATAGATAATGTATGTATAATCTTAACCATTCATTAACATACATATACATTTATATATATAGCTTTAATCTGGGTATTTTGGCTGTTTCCTCAGCCTGCTCTTCTTCATCTGACAATACCACAGGTGTCTTGTGAAGATTTTCTTCCCCTTTACTGTAACCCTGGTGTCCCACTTAGAGACTTTTCAGAAAAAGAGATGTGAAAAAAATTATTTCCCATTGCTTTTGCTGCACTTTCTAATATGGAGATGTACTTTCAGGCATGCTGAGCTTTCACTGCTTTAGTTTCCATCAATTCTTACAAAGAAGTGAACACAGAGAAAGCAACTACTGAACAAGTAAACACTTACTGATGGAAAGGCATGGATTTGTAATGGAAAAAGGAATCTGATGTCTATTTTCCAGGCTAGAAGACAGGGAGCTACTCCTGTTTTCACACACAGAGCCAGTGCTCCCAGCTGCTGTGTCTGGAGCAGGGCCTAGCTTAGGCAGAAACAGTGGTTTTTGCTGAAAAGGAGCAGAAGGGCCTTTTGTGTTTGGCTGCTGGGCAAGTGTATGGTTCCTTCAAACATGGTCTGTGCCTCTCAACCACAAACCAGCCAGCCTGCACAAAGGGGTTCTCTGCCTTGAGAACACTCAGCAGCCAGACTCAGCCTGGCCCTTTTTGCACCGTGAGCTGCACTGCCCCAGAAGTGTCCTCAGTAAATGGTCAACACGACAGATGTGCAGGGATAATGTGGAAGATGTTTCCGACATGCCAATAAAACAAGAAGAGTGCTCCTTTCAACTCTTCCACTTCCATGAAAGCCCCAGAAAGACACAAGTGAACCATGGGCCATGATACAAAGCAATGAGGTTTGTGGAAAGCAGCTTTTCCCCCCTGCCCTCAGCATTACCGTCTCTGTCTTATGGGGAGGAGCAGCCTCTTGCAGTAAGTCTTTGAGAAGCTGATGTGAACCAAGGCACAGCATGTAGGGAGCTTTCTGGACAGAGTAGAAGGCTGCTCCATACCCTGGCTATGACTGAAGGTGAGCAGTCATCCCCTGTGTAGCCTGGAGAGATGCTGGACAAATGGAGCCAGCAGGAGAGACCCATCCCAGCAAAGCAGAACTGCAGGCAGCCCCTGCAGGAGTACAGGCTCCATCCAGGAGCTGCTGGGGCAGCTTTGCTCTCTGCATGAAACTGGAAAGGCATGGAAAATCAACATCACTGGCCCAGTAGATCTGAACAAAGCTGGTGAGGCCTGTGGATGCAGGGATGGCATAGTTATGCTTGTGCCCTACTATTCCCATGACTACTGCAACAGAAGGCAGAGGCGTCTGCTTAGGACCAGCCACAGGTTCTTCACAGCCTGTCACCTGATCCCTACTGGCCCTTCCTGGTGCTTGGTGGAAACAAGCCATCCATCAGTTGGGATGGCCCTCAACAATCAAATGAGTCTCCCGTGGGAAAATCAATGGAATAGGCTCCCTTCACCTAGCACTGAAGCAGCATATATGATGCATGCTTCTTTCTGTGCTGTCACAAGAACTGTCAGAGAGGGAAAGGTTAGATTTTAAACTCCTTGCAGAATCAGACCAATCCCAGCAGCCTTCCAGCCCAGTTAGATGCTTTGATGGGGACTCAGTTTTGTCAAAGGTACATCTCTGGCAGATACTCCCTCCTCAGAGAGGGCTGAAGGCAAATATGCAGAGATGTTCCAACATCTCTGATTGGAACAAAAACTGATAGTATTTTGAAAAATCTGACTTGGATTAGTTAGAAGAGAAGCTGGCAGAGACAGACTGAATTCTATCTGTTATTTTCCAAATCCAACTTTTCTCTGAATGTAAGCAGTCGGTTTAGCTGCACTAAATGTGCACTTTGTGCAAGTGATTGGTGAGGGTTATGTTGGCTTAAGACAGTTTTATCACTTTGTAGTGAACAATTCATTTTTCTAGAAAGCTTAAAAAATAATTAATTGAATTAAAATACAGTATTGTTTCAATACTGCCTTAGTATTTTGAACTACAGACCTGAATGGAGGGAGTAGCTGCTTCATTGCTACTGATCTCCTAGATCGACTCATGTAAGCTTGTAGATTTTGACAAGAAAGAATCTCCAGCCAAAGATTTGTGGAGGATTTAGGCTGACATGAGAACTTTTACAGCTATATCTTGCTTGTACAGAAATGAACAGAAACTTGTGCTCTCCTGATGTTGATAAGGACAGCAGAACAGAAAAACATTTACTCTTATCAAGGACAGTGGAACACAACAGCACAGCTTTGGAGAAACAAAGGATGTAAATCAGGCAAACAGAAGTCAAGCAGGCAACAAAATGCACGCAGGATGCCAGCTCAGCTCTGCAAGGCTGACAAAGCAGAAGTTATGCAAGACAACAATATTGCGCTTACTCAAAAGTGGAGGTCGAGGAACAGCCTCCTAAAATGGACACCAGATGTTGAAGACCCCAAAGAACCATATAAGGGCTTCTGATAAGGGGTGTGACTATGTAAAATAAAGCCAAGGAAGTGGGGATAGCTAATGAGTATGTAATCAGTGTGCATGATAAAAATCCCTGTTCACCCAACACTCTTCCAACTGGAATGGAAGAAGGATCCCCCAAGTGACCAGCCTGCTACAATAAAGAATGCCTGCTTCTAATACTCAAAACGTTGTTACAAGTTTCTATCCGGCCCATTTGAGTATCAGTGTGAAGTCAACTGACCCATCCAGGGCCTCAGCAGCCCCATCCGTTCGGAGCCTTGGTCCAGAGCCGCACTGAGGACACCTGGCACAACTGAACAACTCCAAAAGCATGGAGGAACCCCATCCCTGACTGCCTGTACACCCAGAGACCCATCTGCTTCCTAGCCCTCACCCATGCCCACATAGTGGTTATTGCTACACTGGATGCTCAGCACCTCAGTGTATGGTTCTGCACATCACTGCCAGCATTGTAATTGCTTTTCTTTAGTGTCTTCCCTGAGAAAAATAGAAACTAACACTTTGTGGGAGAACTGCAGAAGAAAAATACACAGGTCAGTCAAAAACACATGGGGAGGAGGTGGTGTTAGGGCAAATGCTGCTGCCTTTTGTAGGGTCCTGGACTGCTGTTCTGCAGCACAGGCACAAGTGTAATGGAATTATCATAGAATTACTAAAGTTGGAAAAGCCCTCTGACACCATCGAGTCCTGTCATTAACTCAGCACTGCCTGGGCCACCACTGAACCACGTCCCCCTCTCAAGGAATCCATTCAGTGCAGCAGCTGGTGGTGCAGCTGCAGTGACAACTGCGGATTGAGCTCAAACTGCTGACCTTGTCTATAACAAAAGGCACTGGACCTGTGGCCCAGCTAAGTGCTCAGACACTGCAGAAGCTGAGGATTAGGGAGGAAGAGCTGAGACTGGCATGAGCTTGGACTGTGAGGGGATAGAAGCCCAGGAGTCTTTTGTTGGGGCTGCTCCTTGGAGGCACCAGCTCAAGCTGTTTCTGGGTTACTGTGCCAGGAATAAAGGGCTTTGTGGAACAAGACATCCGAGACTCCCATGGGAAACCTGGGGTCGAACTGGTGAGGAAACCTGGTCTGACTGTGAGAGTGGGGAGTGCAGGGAGTCAAGCAGGGCACTCGTGGGCTCAGTGGAGCTGCTGCTGCAAAGGGGCTTCAGTCCCAGCAGTTAAAGTCTCTGGTGGTAGGAGAGTGACTGCCAGAGAGTCTTGGGAATGGTCAGACTGAGAATTTTCCTTAACACCCAACTGCCACATCCACACATTTTTTTGAACACTTCCAGGAACGGTGACTCCAGCATTGCCCTGGGCAGCCTGTTCCAATGCCTGACTACTCTTTAGGGAAGAATTTTTCCCTAATATCCAATCTAAACCTCCCTTGGTAGAAACTTGAGGCCATTTCCTCTTATCGTGTCACTTGTTGCCAGAGAGAAGAGCCTGGCTCCACCCTCCCATTAGGGATTTGCAGAGTCTCACCTGAGCATCCTTTTCTCCAGGCTGACCCCTTCCAGCTCCCTCAGCCACTCCTCATGACCTTGTGCTGCAAACCCTTTGCCAGCTGTGTTGCCCTTCTCTGGATATGCTCCAGCACTTAATCCATGTAGACAACAGCAAGGACAGTGTGGGGCCAGCCACACCAGAGAGCCTAAAAACATCTTCCTGGATGGGAGAGCCAGTGCAATGATTTACAGTCTTGTGGCAGGAAATTCCCCTCTTTCCACCTCTGTTCAACAGCTCATCTAGTTTACGTAATCTCTAAAAATGTAAGCAGCGGTATTGTTGTTTCTGCTTATAGTGCCTTCACAAGTCCACACTTATCCCTCTTCCTTCCCCTCTAGTTCTTGGTAGCCCAGGCAAGCTCAAAAGTATTATGAAGAGCTGGAATTATGCTTGGTTCTGTGCAAGAAGGGGCAGATAGTACTTGGCATGTTACTCTTTAATGGCTTTTATGTGAAAAAGTATCTATATGAAACAGAAGATAAAAAGATGTAATCAAAAAATTAATTGTTCAATTAGGATAAGGTTGGTGGGGTATAATACACATTGTAGAGGTCTGCCCAAGGGACAAGATACTTAAAAGCCAAGGTCCATCCAGAACAAGCTAAGGCACACCTGGAGACAGGCACCTTCCTGTAACTGAGGCAGGGAGGAGGGCACTGGGCTGAGCGGGAATGGGACTTCCTGAGGGTGGGGCTCCCAGGTGAGGCTGCCCAGGGCCATTCAGGCCTCTGTGGGTATGCTCAGGTCCACCACGGGGCCATCTCAGCCAGCATGTTCAGGGCCTGGCTTGTACCCAGTGATCACTTACTGGACACTTCTGAAGAGGGATCCCAAAGAAAATCCTGGTTCTCATAGGGAGGCACAGTCAATACAGCTGCTGTGTCAAGACAGCCTGAACTGCTTTCTGCTCCAAGATTTGTTCAAGGGCACCAGGAGGGAGTGGTATAAGGGGAATCTGCGAGTTCCAGGTGTGAGGACTTTTGGGAGGTACTTCTGAAGTCCATGGTGCAGTAATAGACCTTAGTGGCTTTGACCAGCCACACCTGAGGCTTCCACTCACCCACATGATGTGTTCAGGGCTCTTTCTTTTCTAATTATAGAATCATAACGCTTGGAAAATCTCTCTTAGGCCATCATTAACCCAGTGCCACTGTGTTCACCATTAAACCATGTTCCCAAGTGCCACATCCACACACCTTTTGAACTCCTCCAGTGGTGGTGACTCCACCACTGCCCTGGGCAGCAGATTCCAATGTCTAACCACTCTTTCAGTGAAGAAATTTCCCTAGCATCCAATCTAAACTTCCTGTGGCACAACTTGAGGCCATTTCTTCTCATCCTGTCATTTGTTCCCTGGGAGAAGAGCCCGACTCTCATCTCAGTCTACTGGGAACATGCTCGGGAATTATTTACCTATACATGCCTCAGTTCTATCTCGCCTACCCCATCGCTATTCAGCCTTCAGTTATTGAAGACCCGAAGTAAAAGCAATTCGCAGGACCACAGGGTGGCACCAGAAACCAGGGCACGGGTTAAGTTTGGGAAATACCTCGATCCTAAATGTTTAGGGTAGGGCCCTACCGAGGGTAAGGCGAGAGGCGCTGGGGATGCCACACTACCCCGGGAAGCGAGTGTTTCCACTTGGAGACGTTCCTGGAGAGGGGAAAAGGCAGGAGGAGGTGGTGGACAACACACGCCCTCCGCGGAGCGCTGCCCGAAACGCCAGACAGGCAGCGAGCCCGCTGTGGGATGGGGATGGCTGCGGCCCCCGAACGGGGACGGAGTGGCACCCGTGCTCAGAGGTCACCCTACCGAGCCACACTGCGAGCCCCGGCACGGCTCCGCCCCGGCACGGCTCCGC
>VXBT01002879.1:88506-132467 GCA_013400235.1 Oriolus oriolus
GTGTGTCCCGCCGCGCCACGGCCCCGGCCAGGGCGCCGCCGGGGGTGGTTTCGCCGCGAGGGGGGTCGGTGGCGCCGCCGATCCCCGCCGAGAGGCGCCGCTGAGGGGAGGCTCAGTGCAGCGCAGCTCTGCTGTGAGGCGCCGGCGGAGAGACCCACTCCCCCCGCTGGAAGTGGGAAACGATCCTCGTCACACCGGGCTGCGCTGGGAGCCGGGGAAACGCCTCGGAAGTGCCCGAGGTTATTGCGGAGATGTTTTTTTCATTTAGATAACGGATGGCAGTACGTCGAGCGTTCTGCTTTCTCTCATTGATAGCTTTTCTTTCTAGTGTTCAGGTGTCAGAATTCTCGTTTGTGTTATTTACTTCAGACAACGCAAACTGGGTGTTTATCCTTAATTCGGCCCAGCCTTGTCGGAATATGAATGGGAGGGGAATAGCTCTTAAAAATTTTTGTTGACTTGAATCATCATGTCTCTTTTCTATTTAATAAATATTTTGTATTTAGTGTAAGTCGTAAGAGGAATTGAAAACACTGTAGCAAAATCAGAGACTTCTGCTATCTTAAAGAGCATCATCATAAGCGGCAGTACAGACGATGGGGTGTTACAAAACAAGCGAGGCTGAGCCCTGTCCTGGCTGCGGGAGGCTGGCGGCTCATGGCACTGCCTCGGGGTGTTGTATTGCTGATTGAGAGCCTGGAGTCTCTACCGGTCTTTGGTGGCTCGTAAGTCCAAGGAGGTTGGAGCCGGTGTGCGATCGTGTCGTGATAAGGTGCGGTCACACCATTAATTGCTGTGAGGCTGTGACTCGGTCACACGCGTGTTTGCTCCAGAGAGCAGGAACTATCTGCTAGAGGTCAGGGGGTTGTGTCTGAAAAATCCAAAAGAGTTTTTGTGCTTGAATACTGAGGTGATGAGAAAATGGGGGTTCCAAGTGGAGAAGAATGCTCCATCCCTGGAAGCATTCAAGGCCAGGATGGACAGGGCTTGCAGCAACCTCGTCTAGTGGCAAGTGTCCCTGCCCATGGCAGGGGGTTGGAACTGGGGGAGCTTTAAGGTCCTTCCCAACCCAGGCCATTCTACGAAGAATCTGCTTCTGCTACCTGTGTCAGGCATGCTTGTGAGTCTCCCGTGTTCAGAGAACTTGGAGGCTCGTTGCTTTGGCTTCTGCTTTGCCTTGTCTGTAGAAACAACACTCTTCCAAATGATGGTGCCTGGCAAACCAGTTTTAGCAGCAGCGTATCAGTCTGGGGGCAAAAGCAGAAAGGTGATGTACAGTAAAGGAGCTCAATTTAAAATTAGCATGAAGGTTTTCTAGCACAATAATTTCCTTGGGCTGGATGAGCAGAGCCTACCAGATGTCTTGCGTAGTGAACTGGGGGTAGAGTCCTGAAGAAGCAAGGTGATCAGTAGGATTCATCTGGATTATTGGCCACTGGACTGGGGATTGTTGAGGGAGCTCAAGATGGACAATGACTGTTCCAATTTCAGTTATTTGTTTGCGTTTTGAAACTTGTGTGGCACATGAGGCACCTTGTCTCAGGGCAGCAGCTTCATGTGCCTTATATTTGCCTTGTATGGAGATTTTTGCAAAGGTAAAAGCTGGAAATGTTACACTGTCGCGATGACCTCTTAGCCTGCCCGGATGGCCAGAGGGCGACAGTGAAAACCAGCAGAAAAGCGTGGGTCGCTGGACACTGAGCCAGTCAGCGTACGATGTAGCGCGCGGCAAGGCGGAGGCAAAGGAGGAGAAGGACTCTTGGCGGCAAACGCAGTCCGAGTTTCTTCACCCTCGAGAGGGAACAGACACGAAGGGAGAATGCCAGCCGAAGAGCCAACTGACAACGTGAAATGGGGTTTTATACCCCGGCTAGCAGGGGGAGGAAAAAAGGGGGGGAACGAAGATGGGGTAACAGGTAACCAATAGCAGTACTGTAGAAGAGGTTTCAGTTTAAAATAGCCAATGAACAACCGAAGAACAGAGAACTTTCTAGCCACGAATTACATATGGAACAGGGGTAATACCTAAACATGAAGGGGATACCCAATAGGGAAACTGGGGCTCTGGGCTTTTAGAAAAGAGGGCAGGTGCGATAACTGATAGACACTTAGATGGGTTGTGCTTTTAGACTGGGGCTACACCCACCGTCTCCTCTCCACTCTCGCCCTCCGGGTCACTGTCTTGGGTAGGGAAATCAACCCAGTCTATTTTTGAGAATTCAGTGTCGCACACTGCCACATTACACAATGAAAATTAAACAATATTATACAATTAAAATTGTACAACTGTTGGAAGCAGCATTATTGGAGCCTGTATCTATATTCCTAGCTACTTGTTTTGTATCTGAGGTTAAAAATTAATTGCAATTAATACATGTGTTTGATTTGCATTTTTCTAATCTCAGATTACCTTCAGAAACCCCCCAGTACTCCCATTTGCAGCTCATATTTCACATTGGTCATACATGACACAATCCTCGGTGTTTTTCATTGGAAAGTGTAAATGTAGTGGTATCTTTAGATTTCAGAGGCTCTGTTCTGTACAACGTGTCTTTTGGTTCCTCAAAGCTATACTAGAAATTTTTTTTTAAGATACTGCTGAGACTTTTTTTTTTAAATATTCCTGTGGTGTATGGTCAAGGTAAACATTACAGCAAAGTAGTAATATATAGCTATTTCAATAAGAAGCACAAAAATTTATAATCATAGTATACTAAAAGACAAAGATAAAAACAAAAGAGAAGGCAATTCAGTTTTAAATTTTGGCAGGGGAGGTGGTTGTTTTTTATGTGTAAAAAGAGACTAGGGGTTTTAATTTTTAATGACTTAATTTTCATTCTCACAAACAGTAGCTTAGTTGCTTCCTGGAAAATGGTGAAGCCAAACCCTCAGTTCTGTTTCCATAGGCAGTGCTAACACCATAACCTTCCCTGAGCAGGGCTTGTGTTGTGCTCTTGTGTCAGCTGTGTCTTGGATACAGGTAAATATGTCTGTGCTGCTTGAGGCAATGTTGGGCACTATGCAGGGCTGGCTCAGGCTGTTTTGTGTCTGTAAATATTATGGCCTGGTTTAACCTGTGATGGTTCCAGGCAAGTGGAGGAGTGGTTTGGTACTGTGTCCCTGTTTAATGCTTGGGACAATGTTCCTGACAGGTATCTCAGTGCTCCTCAGTGGTTTCATGTTCACGTGAATGTGGTTTGAGAGGAATAATAAAATCCTGTATTGCTTCTCTCCGGGAATTCTCAGTGTTGTGGCCAGTCAGGTCAGTTATTAAGCAGAGCAGTTGTGATTTGGTCCTGCTGTGGAAAGGGTTGGGTGACTGTGCCTTCTACTGTGCAAAGCAGAGTTGATGAGAGACCTCAATAACCTCACTTGGTCTTCAATTCTATTCTTGTAAATTCTGAATTGTAAATGGGATTTGGTGTATTTTTAATGATCATACTGATCACTCACCATTTTCTGCCTGGTCATATCGCCTTGTATTCTGTGACTGGTATAGTGCCATTTATTACAGTAATCCAATGGGCACTGTGGGAAGCATGGAAGGAATAGCCCTGTTCTCATTTGGCTATTGTCCTTCTCAGACTTGGATGCATTTCTGCATTTACAACGGGCCTAGTTCCCCAAAGGGGTTTTCTTTATTTTACATAATATGAAAACAGTAGAGGTTATAAATTTAATGTTTAATTTTAAAATAACCTTTTCTATTCAGTCATGTGTAAACCAGACTCTCTTTGTAGTTACCAGACGGGCTAAAGATGTGAAACTGGCACTTTTTTTCCCCCACAAGAGCTGGAATTGTGGCTTTTACCTGTGTGTTTGAACAGAGGAGATAGGCAATCAGCTGCTTCCTTTTAATCTCTATTTTGGTGATGAAGCTGTGTGTTACACCTTAAACTGATCTAAAGACTAGCTGCCATGCAAAAGGGCTGGTCATATTCTTGCCCTCTCTTGTGCCACCTTTAGCATTTACTGGAGGTTTTCCTGATCCAGTTCAGTTTGCTGAATAATCAGAGCACTAATCCAGCCCCTCTGTGTCCTCATCTCCCCAGAAGATCAGCTTTTGCCAGGTAAGTAAGCTGAGTGAGTTCAAAAAAGACTTGAGGAGTACCAGAGTAATAGATTTTTGTGGCGTAGGAAAGTGTTCCTTTCTAACAGTGACCGAAAAGAGAAGAGTATAAGGTCACGATGTATAATACAAACCTTTGCCTGATGGCCCTCCTGTCTCTTGCCATTTGTAGGATGTCAAGAGGTAGATGTTGTTTGCTTTTATTTTGTTCATGATTAATGCATTTTTCTTCTGTGAACTAGCCTGTGTCTCCTATCCACTTAAATGTACGGCACTGCCACATCCCAGGGAGATTTTCCAGAGCATAGAATCACCTTGTAGGTGCTTTTTTACCTGCAAACCAGGTAAAAAAGGTGTAGTTTTACCTGCAAACAGGTACCTCTGTTTGTTTTGTTTTGAACTTGACAGCTGCTGGCTTAATTTCCTATCTCTTATCTGTTGTATTGTTTGGACACAGTGAAGAACTGATCTCGATTTACCTTCTCCATTCAACTGATGATTTTACAGGTTTCTGTTGTATGTCACTGCAGCAATCTCTGTTTCCAGGCAGAAGAACCCTAGCCTCATTACTCCTCATTCATAATTTTCAAACCTTGTTTCCTTTTAAAAAATATTTTCCCTTCCATTATGTCCTCTTGAAAAGATTTAAGATGCAGCCATTCTATATTTTTATATGGTGGTTTTATTACTAATCATTTTCTAACATTATTTTTTTCATGTGTTGAATGACTTTGAGCTGATGCTTTAATCAGTCTGTTGTGACTCCAGCAAGATTTTCTAAATGTTAATGATCAGTTTGGAGCACACCACTCTATATGTGAACTAAGGACCATTTATCTTCAGACTGCTGCTTTATTTGTGCTGAATTTAGTCTGTTATTTTATTTCTCCATTATTACTCTCAGAGGGTTTTTCTGCAGATCTTCAGCCAGCCTTTCTTTTTGCTCTCAGAATAGCTTAAATCGTAAGGAGACTTTCACTCTGCTCCTTGCCCCTTTTTCCAGACTTTACAAATACAGTGTATAGCAGAGTGCTGCAAAAGGCTCCTTGCAGTCTCTCTCCCTGGGAAAAATGACCACCTATGCCCACCCTCTGTGGTCTGCTTTCAGCTGAGTGTTAGTCCAGGGATGGGCTTTCCCACTCAGGGTTTTCTGAAGCTCTCCGGATATTGACTGTGCGGCAGTTCCGTCTGCCGTGAACGCTGCTCAGGGAGGGGCTTTGCGTGTCCTGTGCCCCTCTGGCTCTCCCCCTGCCCCGTAGTGAGCCCAGTCTGCAAACAGCTCGGACTGGAAATGAGCCCAACAAATTACAAATTAATACTGATTTAGTGGTGTTGTACTGGCAGTACACAAATGTGGGGATTTAATTAGATAGAGTCAGTTCAGTCAGGTAAGTGCATATGTCTGTGCTTGCTGCTGCTGATTGAAACTGCTACCTTACAGGCTGAACTGTAGTCTAGACTGAGGCCGTGCGTCTGTGCACGCACTTCCTATTTCATACTGTCACATTTGATGCTGTAGTTAGATTAGTGTGGCTTGGTGTATGAATTACACCTAGGTACTAATTCAGTTGATTTTGTGACTGCGTCTTGGATGGTTTCCCTGGGCTGAGGCAGATAAACAGTCTGACCCTGGGTTAACATCTGGAATTCCTTAAACAAAGTGATTAAGGGGGGGGTTTAGTGCATTTATGTAAATTATTAGGGACCTAGTAATACTTTTTATCCTATATGTAACATATATATGGACTTTATTCTATGTTTTTAATAGTTTCTTTTGGCTGTGGTAGTTTTGAAATTTATTACTTAGCCAATTAAATCGGGGGTGGGGGGGGCAGGGTTCAGATTGTGGAGGTATTTCTACCTTTGCATAGGCAGAAACTGTAAATGTATAGTTTTATGACGTGTATTGGAGAATGAGGGCTTGTGTTTGGATTTGTGCTTTGTCCAGATGGTAGAAGATGGAACGTGGGGAGTGGTTTATGTCTACTTTTCTGTGCTGCCAGCTGAAGTGCTGCATGGCTTGTCTCTGCCTTGGTGGAGAACTAATATAACAGCGCTGGGAGTCTTGAGCAAGGACATGCTGCACAGTTGACAAAGAAGTGTTTTTAACCATTGTATAAGAACTCTACATTTGCTATTTTGCTTATGTAGTGGTTTTCCAGAAAGAAATGGCCCTTGATACAAATTAAAATTTTTTCCTTTAGCTTGGATGAAAAGGTTATCGAATACATATCATATGGCCCTCAGGAAAGCCAGGGAAGATTTTTTTTCTCATTTTACAATGCAATTGGGCTTTATCCATCAGCTGACCTAAAGAAAGGCACAGGACTTGGTGAAAATCTTCATGTGTATTAGCTCAGCTATAGTATAAAACTAATAATTCCTGCCATTTTTAAAGTAGTTAATTGGAAACATTCATTATTAAAAAAAAATCAGTAAGAGATTTTTTGTTGTTGTTGTTGCTTCTAGCAGTAGGTGGATGGAACACTCAGCAGGTATTCCTGCCAGTTCGTGTTTATTAAATAGTTGGTGAGGTCATTGTCAGTGAGTGACCTCTCTGCTCCATCCCCATGCAGGTGAGCATGGTCATGCTGCTGTGAGGTTGCAGTGCCTTTGGGGGTCCAGGAGTACTTTGGAGTTGAGAGCAGAACTGTAGGACTGCAGGGCAGCTGGTTCACAGTAAGGACATTGCTTTAAGAGGAGGGATATTATATTCAGCATTTTAAACTGTGCAATGCCTATATAATGCAACCGCTGTAGCTGCTGCTCTGCTGGTGTAAGAAACAAAAGGAAGGAGTTGTTGCTTAGAAGATTGTCCATCAGGATGTCTCCTTGGTGAGACCTTGGCTTGCCTGTGTTAGCCTGTAGTGCTGGGCTGTAGTCTGGGTTGTCTCCCTGGCCACAACGTGACTTGGTAGTGTCGGGCACCGCACTCATTCATGCTGCTGTGCCACACAGCTAACTGAATTATTGTAACTGAAGAGTCGGCATAATCTAGAGCTCTCAACTGACATTTTTCAGTTACTGACCCATCATTGTCAAGATTTCAGCACAAATGTCTAAGTTGCAAAAGGGCTGGACTTTTCCAGCAGAGTGAATACAAAAGCACAGAGGGGGCTGTAGCTTTGTTTGTACAAAAGAGCTCATGAAGTAGTTCATGTCATCTCTGCTTAAGTGTAATTTTGTTTTTTCCCAGTGCCGTGTTGAAGAAAAGGCAAGGCCTCCACCGCAGAGAGCAGCAGCAATGTGGGTTGTGTACTGTAGAGATCCAGGTGTACCCTAGCCTGGGAACACTGCCATATGGGGGGTCTTGCCATAAGAGAGTAAATGTTTAAAATATTCTTTTGGCCACACTGAGCAGAACCATTGCCCAGGTATTCAGTACCATTTGGACACTTAATTTCTGTATTTGTAACTGGTTTTAAATGGACTTGGAGCTCATGGCTATCCCGGCCTGGACTCAGTTATGGGGCTGACCACATGAGGCAGGAGCCAGAGATGAATTGCCTGTGATTTCAAGGGATCACAAAGTTTTTCTAATCTTCTACTGAAATGCCCCAAACAACTCAAAGTCTGCCCTGCTGCCAGCCAAGCTTCAGGAAATTCCTCCCCGCTTGTGGAGCTCTTTTGCTCTCAAAAGCTTTTTCTCTGATCTCTTTGGCAGCAGTTCAAATCTTAGAAAGTAGAAACCATGAGCATTTCTCCTGTTTGTAACATGCAAAAGAGTTCTTGATGTGGAATTGCAAAGTGGGATGTTTGCAGTTGGAGAAGCTCTTTAAAAAAATTTACAGCCACATTGATTTTTTTATTGTCCTGATATTTGAATATGTGCTTGTCTGGACGTATTGCATGTGGTCAGAGGATTTGTGACCAAACTCTTTTGTGACAGTAATTGCTGAATGATTTCTCTGTGGCCGTGCTCCAAGGGAAGGAGCCATCTCAGGTTTGTGATGGTTACTCAGAGGTGTTACTCGCCTTAAAAGTGATTGACTGTACTGCAGCACTCCTGTCACTGAGCCAGTGTTCCAGTTCCCACCCCAGACCTGCAAGGAAGTTAAAAAACTTTGCTGATCTGATTTCCCTGGGGGCTATTGTGGTTCTTCAGAACTTCTGTGGTGGCATGCTGGGAAGCATAGAGGTGGAGGTGCAGGGATAAGAAATGCCATCTTCCTTACCACCCTTCCCTTCCCCCCCTGCCAAGTCTTGCTTTCTGATATATCTATACTATGGGTGGTAAATGGAAGATTTTTTACGACTGAGTATTTTAATGATTGGACTGAATGATCTTAGAGGTCTTTTCCAATCTTAATGTTATGCCACCTTTCTGGTCCCTCTCTAGCCTGAGATGGTCATACCAGAGCAGTAATGGAGACTTCTTGCACACTTCTTACCAAATGTTTTTTTGCTTGTTTTGTTTTGTTTGTTTGTTTTGTTTCCTGTTGATGTTGAGTATGAATTGGTACATCTTGTGTGATGCGTACTTCCGTGTTGTCTTTACTAAGTCTTTGTAATGCATAGGATTGTTGGCAACAATTTCCACATTTTAGGTAGTGTGGCAGTCCTGTATCCAGGTATTTGAGCAGTTCTTGAAATCTGGGAAGCAACAGTGTCAGCACCAGGGCTGCCTGTTCGCGCGTACTCCAGAAGCTTCACAAGGATAATGAACCCATCAAGCCCTTTGAGTAGTGATTGAGCTTACACTGTGAGAAATGGCTTTTGTTGCAACATTTGGTAGTAATTGCCTAAATGACGGGGAATTCTAGGCTGTTATAATTATATGTATGCTGCACTCACTCCAGCATAAAAATGTCTTTAAAATGATTTGCAGAGCTCGCCAGTTAGTTTCTTGGGATGGGGGTCCTGTGCCTGTTCCACGTGTCCTGTGCCTGTTCCTGAACGCATTCCATTTCTGGCACTGGTTTTAGGTGTTAGAAAATTATATTTCCTTACTGAACATTGTTTTCCTTGGCAGTGTGGTGACTTCTTAAAATGTCTAAGAAGTCCGTCAGTCTGCCTTTTTAAAAATTTTTTTAAATTTAAAAAAAAATTTTTTTTTTATTTTATTTTTATTAACTGTGACATCCTGAATGGAGCAGAATTTCTATAGGAATTCCAGCATCAGCAGTGAAAAGCAGATGGGAATGTGCAGCACTGGAGGCAGAGCAGAAGAAGCTTTTGGGAAGGGACAGTGAGCTGAGTGCTTGTGTCACTTGGGGCTGAGCTGCATAAAGTATCCTCAGGAGCTGGTTTGGTCTGTGAAAAAAACCTTCATCTTCTTTTTCCCTTGTTTAGAAAATGTTTTGTTGAGGTTGCAAAACAAACACAAAACAGCTTTCAAATGCCAGCTTTGGAAATTGTGTTGCATCGGATTTCTCAGACAGATGAAGGCATTCACTGAGCATTATATTATCTTTTTGTGTCAGTAGCGGAAGAATAATCCAGGTTTTTCCTTGGGCCTTACAAAAGATAACTGCTTTTTCCCCCTTGACTTCAATTGTTTCATTTTTCTTTAGTAAAGACAGGAGTTTCTTAACAATAAAAGCAATAAAACAGTCAGAGAAGCCTGTGCTCTCTTTTAAAAAAGGAAGAAATAAGAAATAGGATAAAGTCCATGGTATGGTATAGTAACTTTTGAAGAAATTCATAGTAGAATAGAAATACGAATTTAAGACTGTGTATAAAGGCAGGAGAAATACTGTCAGTACTTCATTTTCATAAAATAAAAGCTGTTTATTTATTTATTTAAAAGGCATTATTCAGCCCTTTAGGGAGGTTTCCAGAATATTAATCTCTCTGCTTTCTCTCATTGGTAGGTAGTACTTGTTGGGGAAAAAAACTGAAATGGCTTGAAACACATTGCCCCAGAAAGCTTAATTCATTACCTGAGCATTAATTGTCTGAACTGAGAAGTGTTGTAATGCAGATATCTTGCTTTTCAATAGTTTTATTCCTTGATGTGATGTATTAATGTTTTCTCAGATCTCTAGCCTTCAAATGTTCTGGGCTATGGATTGATTATAAACATGGCACTTATGCTGCTGTTTTTATCCTGTCTCCCCATTAAAATGAACTGCTTATGTAGAAGCCATCATCAGTCACCTTGTTGGCCTAAAAATAACTTAAGCAAATGCAGTCTTTGTATTGTCAAAATGTTCAGTAAGGAAAGGCTCACAGAGTTTAAATCTTGATCTTTAAACATTTCATTTAGTGAAGTCTGAAGTATTTTTATTGTATCCTAAATCACTAGACTCGAATTTTCTTTTGTGTTTTTAAGAAAATCCCGAGGTTTCTGAGCAGCAGTGATTCCAGAGTCTGGGACCTCAGCTTTCAAGACTGGCACTCACCTTTCCATCCATCAAGGGACTTGTTCCATGCCCTCAGTCTCTGCTTCCCTGCAGCAGGGTTCAATAATCTTCGTGGCTCAGAGGTACAGGGAAAGCCAGGTTGTGGGGAGCAGAGGTACTCTCCTCCTTGAGTCTTCTGGTGCCTCCAAGCTCCTGGGTGCAGTTGCAGTAGGAGGGGGATCTCTTTTCTCTTATCTGGCCAAACAGACAAGTCCTGCAGTGGTTTCTGGGCAGCTATTAGAAAGTTCCATCCTTATTTTACTGGCATGCCTGTATACTCCTCATTTGTAAGGGATGAGCAGTCACATCTTAACATTGACAGCTGCTGCTTCTTCCTCTGAGCACCTGCATTCACAGTCGCCACTGACCTGGTGAGAAGCTTGGTTGAGCAGTGCTGTGCTGTCTTTCTCATGTGGTGGCTAGATGAAGAGCAATGACTTTTATTACTGCTGATTGCATAATAGAAGGTAGAAAACAGCTTTCAATCAGTGATGGTGAGGGTTCTATTTTACTCCAAACTGTCTACAAAGGCATTGCAGAAGTAGCCTTGGAGCTTTTACGTCTTTCTTGGTTTCTCCCCTGACTGCATCTTCATTTGAAGGAAAATGAAAATATTTAACCTCAAACTGAGGTGAATATTTAACAGGAGTGTATTAGGTGCCAGTGTGTTGGGCTGCAATGCAAAGTACTGGTCCCTTCATTAAATGCAGAGTTATTCCATGCTGACTCAAAAGATCCCAAGAGAAACAAGACAGCTTAATCCCAATATGTGGTTTGGTGAAGGAATTGTGGAGAAAAATTTGTTATCCTATGCTAGATGGGAGGTTCAGATAGATCAAAGAAACTGATCTTTGACTTCACTGTATTGAGTAATATCAACATAAGAAGCATTGCCTGAAGGGTCTAAGAAGACCAAGAGTACAGCGTAGAAAGAGATCATGATGAACTTAACTAAACCAGATCAAGCCATTGTTTTGAAAAGAAATGAACGCCTGAGCCTGTGATGGTTCCCTCTGCACGCTTCATTTCATAAAAGCTCTTGAACGAGGAGAGGAGTGTAGGACTTCTCTGTAGTGGATAGACACTTTTCTCTTTGCAGCTCCTAGGTACTAACCTCGCAAAGCTCATACACGAATGGAGCAAATGTACATAAAAGACCTAATAAAAAAAAAAATCAAAGTTGAAGTCAACTTGAGGTCAAGAGGAGAAGCATATGAGTATCTTAAATTTAAAATTACGTAATAAAATATTTTAAATGAAATTCCCCGCTCTGGGAGCGGTGGGGGAAGCAGGGCATTATGTCAAAGGTTCCATGCACATTTACAAAGGTTTGTGGCAGCATTACGGCACACTTCTAAAGAGAAACTCTGATATATCTCCCTGAGGAAGTGTGAAAATTAGTCCTATAAAGCAGTAAAATCATAGGAATAATCAACACTGGAGCTCATTATGAGCATTATCTGGGAATTTTTTTGAGTATAAGAGAACTAGAAAAGAGAGAGAGAGAAGTGATGAGAGAGCAAAGGCATGGAATTAGAAGAGAGAAGGAGACATTAAACAGTTTAGGACTTTGCACCTCGGAAAGAAGCCACTGGGAGGACAGAAGGAAGTAATAAAGCTTTATGGAAGGATGACTGGTGCAGGAGGTGAGTGAAGAATAACTGGCATTTCTGAGACCATGAGGACTGTTGGGACATCCAATAAAAATACAGCTATAAATCAGACAGACGGAAGATTTATTTTGTACAGTGTTTTCACAATATTAACCATTGCCAGAGAATGATGTGGAAGCCAAAAGCACAGAGGAGTTGAAGTTGGAAAAATAAGCGGAAGACAGGTGACAAATTAATTTTTAAGAGCAAACATACGTTATCATAGTAAATGGAAGTTAGCTTTGAGGAAACATGAAAAAAATCCTGTGGCACTAAGTGATAAAGTAGCATTTTAAATTCAGCATAGTGAAGTAATGCAGCTGGAGAACAGCCCCCACTGTATGTGTACAGTGATGAGCTCTGAATTACTTTTCCAGTCAGAGACAGAACTGGAGGTTATAATAGGCAGTTCTATCAAAATACTATCTCATTGTTTAGAAGAGCAAATTGCAGGTTAGATGCTTGTGGAAAAATAATAGTGATCAAACTAGGAAATTGTGGTGTGTAAGATCATAGTGCACCTGTGTTCTGAGTGCTGCATGAGTTCTAGTCTCATCACTCTCAGAGACCCAGTGAAACTGGGAGAGGTTCTGAAAAGGTTGATGTGAATGATTAAAGTTGTGCAATGAGTTTCTTGTAAAGAATGATAAATAGATCAACGCTCTTCAGTTTCAAAAAGATGTCTTTGAAGAGGATATGATGGAAGCACAGTCTTAGCAGCATGGCATGTATGTGAACCCATTATTCACTGTCTCTTTTGATAAACGGACTAAGACCACCAAATGGAAATAGTGGGTGGCAGGCTCAAAACAAAGTGAGATATTTCTAAAGTTGGGAGCAGGACCTCCTCCTTTGTCTTTGGCATTGAGTTTTTAATCTGCTGGAACAATTCCCTGGATTTAAGCTGATTTTTTTCTGCAGTTAACACTTCATCAGAATGCTGTTCATGGAGCTTTGTAAGCTTAGCTCTAGAGCTCTGTTCACAAGAGAAATCCTTTCAAATGGTGGAGTAGGTATATGCAGCCTGGCAGGCTAAAATGACCCCTCTGATCAGTTTTCATTGGGAAAATCAGTGCAACTTTGTTGGGCTACACTGTGTGTTGGAAGAGAGATTAGGCCTTGTTGGCTGCAGAAGGAGCCTCGTTCTCAGACCCGGAGGTGATCCTGGGATTACAGCCAGGTCACTGGGGATGGGCTGAGAGAGGATTGTGAGTTTCTGGACAGTGTCAGCCCTATGAGATGTGATAATTGCAGTTTGTTACCTTGTAAGGTATTGTTTACCTTTTACCGTAATAGGCAATGTCTAGGAAATATTCCTAGATTGGTGATTGGGGAACACTGAGGTGAACTGTTTTCCTGTTTATATGAGGTGATTTCCTGTTTTTCCATTGGTATTTAAGGGAATTTTGGATACGCAATAAAGCTTTTTTCTTCTTGCACCTTTACCATGATGTTGCGGAGTCCCTGCCCATGCGTGAATACTGCACAACTTCTCAACAAAATATTATAGAAGAAATACTTAGTAAAGTCAAATACAGTTCCTGCAGCTCAGGATATAAAGCCTCGCCTTGTGTCTGGTATTTTCAGGTTGTGATTGGAGTATTAAAACTTCTGGGACAGCAGGGCCTAATATACCCTCTGTCTGACCATTAGCTGGGATGGTGGCATTTTCTTACACTTTGGTTGTAGTTCCAACTGCATCTATTGCAGAAATAATATGACATTAAAATACCAACCAGTTGCAGTAGTGTTGTTTTGGGATTGCTCCACAGGAGTTAGAAAAGCAGGTGGTTTTGGATTCATGGAAACTGGACATGGTTTCAGTGTACAGGTACTATTTATTTGTGGTTTATTACCTGTGCTTTGTTGTGTTTGCATATTTATTGACAGAATTAATTTTTTGCCATTTTAGGCCGATTTAGCACCTTGCTAAACATTTCTTTACTGAATTGTAAAGACAAACTTCACTAACTTAAACTCATAAACTGCTCAAGTGAACTGTGCTTTTGAGTTGTGTTTAACTCAACAGACTGCTCCTGACCTGCAGAAGGGCATCTGGTCACAGAAGCATGTCATTATTTCCAGTTCATTAAATAAAAGCTATGGCCTTAATCTGCACATCTTTGAGATATTTGGAGTTTGAAAGTGTAGGGAGTGGAGTGGTGGAGTCTGCTGGCATTGCTGAGATAACCCCTCATGGTCACTTGTGTGAGCACATGGTCTCAAGAGCCTCGTGTCTCCCTGGGGACACCTTGCTCCTGAGCAGGGCACGACTGTGCCCGAGACTGAATCGGATTCTTGAGGTGCTGAAGAAGTGTTCGGTGGTAAGGTGGGTTATTATCGTTTTGCTTTTAAAGTGTTATTATGATCCAGAGTAATTGTATTCCTGAGGTTTCACAGGTAACTAAATGTCCTGTGTTCTGTGGGTGCTCTCAGACCTCTCCACTGGTCAGCTAAAACTCATTATCTGAAACTGCTGTGGATGAGTCTCAAAAGAGTATCCACAGTTCAGTTCCCTCATGGTGGCTTAAACAAATATGATATTCTTTATAATGGGGTTTGGCACCTGATTGTACCCCAACTCACCTGACTAATACTGTCTTTCTTACATCTTGTGGTATGACTACTCTTCTTCAGAACATTTAAAATATTTTCTGAGGATTTTTTTAGATACCACAGCTATAGCATGGCAATACTGGACATGGGGTATGTAATACATTTGCCATTTTCCAAAAGAATGTGGCAATGAAGCTTGAAAAGGGAGGAAAAAAGAGTAATGTTGGAGTGAATAAAATCAATCCAGAAGTAACTAGGGCTTTCATTTTATGTCTGAGATGCCTGCATCAGCTTAAATTCGGCTTAAAGGTTAATGTGGGAGAAATGTGCAAGTAATGTTACAGAAAGGAAATACTAAACCAAGTAAAACTATTTGATGATTTCTCTCCAAGTGAGTGTTGGCAAGCCAGCCTGTCTTTAGAGAAGGTATTGTCAGGCTTTTGTAGGGTTGAGGCTGGTGTACTAACCCTTGCTATTTGTCAAGGGCATTGGAAAGTTCCTTCTCTGGACAGCACATGTGGGCAACGGGAGTTGTGACTGCTCAGAGCTGTTCAAATGGGCTGTCAGAAAGAGCAGTCTTTGATATAATCTCCAGGGTGTGTTACTTTATATTGCGTATTTTGGGGGGGTTTTGTAACAGTGGGATGAAAGAGTATTCTGCGTGTAATAGGTCAAGCTCTTGATAATTTTTGTGACTCAAGGAAGGAGAGAGGCACCAAGATTTCATAGGCAAGGCTGCCTTACTGTTCTTCTGCAGCATGAAGCCTGAGAATAAATAACTTCTGTGTTCACAAGGAACAGCAGTGTTTTCACCACACTGGGGAAGAAGCTTCTACAGGACTTGAGAGAGACAGATGCTGCCTGAAGTACACGTGGATGTACAGGCAAAGGACAATTATTGTCAGGTGCTCTTCTTTTGCCGTATCCTAGACATTTGCTCTTGAACTGAATCAGACTGGATGATGCACTACTCCTGCGCAGTTCTTCACCTGTTTCTTTTTCTGGAAAATATTGAACGTTTTTCAGAGTTGGCAATCAATTTAATATTAAGCCTGTTATTTCGACATATTAATATCTGCCCTGAAAAATTTACCAGGAGATGAATTTCTGCTCCAACTATGCCTTTAATGTGGAGTATCTGAGTTGACTCCTTATTCATTATGAAACAGTTTTAGAAAGGGAATTTTTAAATAGTTCTGATGTGTGGCTGTAGCAGTCACACATACTTTTGGATTTTCATTTTTCTTTTTATTCTGGTCTGTGATATTTTGAGGTTAAAAATCTCATTGTTTATACCATTTGCAGCAAGGGAAATTCCCGTTGGATAAAAAGAAACTTATTTTTGCAGTGAGAATGGTGTGTGATGCTAGAATCTACATCCTTAGAGACTTTCAAATCCGTTAGGCCCCAAACAACTGGATCCAGCTTTGAAATTACTCTCTCCTCCACACATCTCTTCCAGCCTACATGGTTCTGCAATTGCATCTAGGTCCTGTAAACAGAAACCTTGCCATGTTCCTGCTTCGCTGTCCTTACCTGCAAAAGAGGCTGTGAACAGGCTTCTGAGAAACTTCCTCTTAATTCTTACTTGAGGAATCAGTTTTAGACTTTGGTGTAGTCAGCTTTTCCCTTCGTTGCTGCTTTGGTGTGGTACATCCTTGTCTCATGCTGGTTTCCAGGGAATGAAATCAGGAATTAATCTGCTGTAACCAAGTGTTTCTAAACACAGAGGGGTTAAACATGAAACCCATGTGATGATGCAACTTTATTCAGGACTAGAGTATTAGAACTAAATCACTTGTATTGACATGTTCAGTTAGTTTTGAAAGAAGTAAAATCTTTGTGTTTTAACATCTTCAGGGATCTGTTTACAATAACTGCATATCCGAGTTGACAGTCATCCTCGGGATCATGGATTTCCATCGTAAGATATGTGATGTGAAACTGTCTTAAGCTTCTGAATGTTTGCTATATCCCAAATATGCAAAACTGAATTTCACTTAGTAGGAACCACCCTAACTTACACTGTTATTTCTTAATGAAAACTAAATTCTGAGTTGATCTAACCCATGGACTTTGGTTTGGAGAAATTTGGGTGAGAAAAAAAGAAGTTATTGCTTTTACCTGATAGATATTGCAGCAAAAGCTAGATTCAGATTACCTTTCTAAAAGCTGTTCCTTTTTGGTCTAAGTTGTTTACCCAGTCCAGTTCACACAGTAGACAGCTTTAGTATCTGATTTTGACCACTCAGATTTTAACAGGAGTTGGTGCGGGGGTGAATGAGGAAAGGGAGGGAAAGAAGGATGGAGAAAAAGGGAAACAGAAGTTCTATTGGCATTTTAGGAAGGCAAGGGCCTTCCTAAAAGATCCAAGATCTCACAAGTCTAGGAGGCGCCTTTAGGAGGATGTGTCTGCTGGACTGTGGCAGATCTCAGGCAGCAGTGATCAGAGCTTTTGCAGGAAGAGGTAAACTCACAAGCAGCCAGAACCAAGAACAGCCACTGGAAATCTGTAGAGAGCAAATTGGGTTTGGGTGAACATGGAACCTGGTGAGTAGGTCAGTTTCCTGCTTAGGCCTTAATCTGACAAACTTGAAATTTGGGAAGGCATGTTTGGTACAGAGTGCCATCTGCCTTTGGCTTCCAGCTGCTTGCAGAAAAGTATTCCTAATTTTATGAAAAACATCACTTGCCTTCCAGTGGTATTTTAGGTATTTACTTTATGTGCAGTTTTATAACTGACTTCAAACACAAGTCATTCTTATGAGTGATGTTCAGCTTAAGTAGTTGGTATTTTCTGTCCTGTGTCTTTACTGTATTCGTGCAGGTGTTTGCAAACTGCCCCTGGGAGTTTGTAAGGGAGGATGCTTACAGTGGCTGAAAGAAAATGTGGTCCATTGCTGCATCACAGAATCAGAGACTGGTTTAGGTTGGAAGGGACCTCAAATACCTCATTTCAACCCCTGTTCCATGGGCAGGGGCACCTTCCACTAGACCACATTGCTCAAAGCCCTGTCCAACTTGGGCATTTCCGGGGGTGTTTCTACCCTCTCTGGAATAAGACATTATTACCTGTTTATCAAAACTCTTCTGTCCATTTCAGAAACTTACGACATGAATGCCCGTGCTGATGTGTACTTACCTTTCACTTATGGGCCTGGTTGCTTGTATCCATGGAGCACCATGAAGACTCCAGTGAGTCTCTGGGTGTATTTCCCTACCCTTTCGCATCTGATCCTCAACTTAGACTGCAGGATTTGGAGGCGGTTCCAGAGGTCATTACATCTGGTCCTCATTGCATGAGTTGGTTCTAATGTTCATGTGATTGTCTGATAGGCTCCTTCAGCTCACTAAACCAGCAGAAAGCTAGCCTGGCAAATAGTCTGCATTACATCTGCTCATGTTGCAGTCAAGCATGCCAGACATTCCCCGAGGCAGGGTTTGGGTCCTGGCTGCAAGGGGGACAGAGCAGAGGAGAGATCTGAAGGGTCTGGTTTTTCTTTCAGAGCCTGTGAGGTGAAACTCTAGTTCCTCTATATGTCCTGAAATAATACCCTACAACAAAGCAACTCAAATTAGCAAAATTAGAGTTCTGTCCTATGTTCTATATACACTCTATCTAGATGGATTAGATTTGTCATTCCCTGAAGCTAAGTGCAGGCCCCTGCATATCATCTGGCAGCATCCTGAGCACGTACATTAATCTGCTCCCTGATTCAGCTGAAGAGCTAATGCTGCCCAGACACCTGGTTTCTTAAAATCCAACCTCAAACCAAGATACTTGACAGATTTAGAAAAAAGATGGCACACAAGGAGCCTTTTTATCAGTCAGTTCACTGATCCAAATGAAAGGTAGTCCTAGAAAAATCACTTGAGGGAGAGGGTAAGGAAATCTGATTTTGCGTGTTACTGCATAATCATCAGCCTGGTGCAAGGGAAGGAGAGGAAGGAAATTCTGTCTGGTGTAGAGAGGGAGGACAGGAGCATCCCTTTTGTCAGAAACTCACAATTGTATTAAATGACTAATGAAATTACCTCCTGAATTGGTCCCAAATTGTCCTGTATCCATTACTGGTTTTAATTGTGCTAACTGGAGTTGCCTCTCCTGGCCAGCTGCCTCAGAAGGGACATGCAATACAGCCTGACACATACAAGGATGTTTTCTGCTTGGAAGCAAATTCACAGACTGGAAATGATGGAAAGGACAGCTGTCTGGCAGTTGCAATGGGTCTGAAGTAATGGCACTGATACTGGAGAAGAGGTTATCCTTCGATGACACAGGTTCGGCCAAAATGAAAGAGCTTGTTCTGGGAAGCTTAAGGAGCAGTACTACATGCATAAGGGGAATATTTCAGTAATGACTAAGGAGGGGCAAAAAGCATATAATAAAAATCTTATTTTAGCAATTTGTTTTTCACACAATGTATTCTTAAAATTTGTGTCAGTCCTGTGAATGCCCCTTTTGCAAGCAGTCTGCAGCTATAGCAGATTAAGATAGTGAAACTGCATCCTGAGACTTAAGTCTGTCTTCTGTGTGCGTTGATATTCTTATTAAGCATCAGTATTTAATATTGAGCAATATGTATTTGTTGTGATAAAACTTAAGGACTCTCTCATGTCCACCGTGGTGGATAACTTTGGAATTGGAGCTGTTAAAGTGTTTGATCAGCTTTTGCCTGGAAGTATACTACTTTCTGATGGCCGAAATAAATTTTTTCAAGTTTGAGTGAAGTAAGAAGAAAAGTTTGGGGTTGCTCTGCAAAGACACTAGAAGAAATTTATATGTATATACATATACAGCACAGTGGAAGGCTCTTCTTCAGCTGAATGAGCTGAACCAGAAGCATTTGTGTCTTCTTAGCTGCTGAGGAGCAGAACTATTTGTTCTTCCTGAACTTTGCACATGTCTGTGATGATTTTTAAGTTTGGTTTATCCAGGCTGCATATATATTTGTGTGTGTGTGTGTATATATATATGTATATATATATATATGTATATGCCAAGAGATCACCCTCACTGGTGAATATGTTACTACATTTGGTTTAGGTTGTACAATTTATATATTTGAGCGAACACGAAATTTAAATGCAAGTCACTCTACAAATTTTTTCTTAGGCATTTGATTTCAATATTTTTCTTCTGTCCCAGTAGCACCCCACACAAATGAACTAAAAAATATCAATCCAAATTGCATTAGAAAATATGAAAACTGAGGTCTGACTAATTCTTTAGCTATACAATAATTTAAATAGTGGTTTCTCACAGACAGCAAGAGGGCTCAGTTCAGTGTAATGGCTATATTATCAAACGGTTTGGGTTGGAAGGGACCTTAAAGGTCCACCTGCCACTAGGCCAGGTTGTTCCAAGCCTCATCTAACCTGGCCTTGGCTCACTGCAATTTAATATTTAGTAACCGGTGAAAATGCAACTTTTTCAATAAGATAAATAAAATGCAAAATCAGCATTAAATTCCAGTAAATTGAAATGTGGTATTTGATGATAAAAATCATTGTTAAAATCTCATTTAAACAGTTTTCCAATTCATCTTGCTCTGGAATGCTTTACTTTGCTCAATGCAATATGTATTCACATTTGATTAATTTTTTTTTCACTTAAAGTGAAAAAAGTGTGAAAACAGTTGTTTAGTAGGACGCATGGCTGAAATGAAGGAGAAACAAGCTTGAAAATAAAACTGCAGAGGAAATGGAAGGATCTAGTGGAAAGCAGTCAGATTTCATCATAAACTGCTTAAGAGCACGTTCCTGCTGAAGACAGCATTTTCCCCACTTGCCTGCTGTTGCATGGGCAGATGTGTGCTGGGGAGCAGTTGAGGTCAGCTACACATAGTGAGTGCTCAAGTGTGGGGACACAGGACAGGGAGGAGATGGCAGGAGAAGAAGGTGCAGTGGATGTGATAAGTGACAGTGCTGATGAAGAGCTACACATGTTTTGTTTTGGACAAACATCCAGCAAAACCCCTCAACAGCCCTTACTGGTGCCTGGGTGGGACCTCCTGAGCTATAGGGCTAGTGAAAGTAGGTGGCTCAGTAGAGGTGAAAGCATCTTAGAACAGATCCATTTGAACATGTCCTTCACCATGAAACTGGCAAGAAGGGCTCTGTGGTTTAGTCTGAGCTGTGTGAGCTCTGACACTGGGTAACAGGTGTTGCTTTAGAGTGATGCCACTGGGCACGAAAGGACATAGAGCATCATGTGAGTAACATGAATGGTGGTAACAGTCACTACTTATTTCATTTGCCTTAGGGAGAAGGGAAATGCTGGAAAGCTGTTTCAAAGAGATACCATGATCAGAAGGGATTCTTTCAAAGACAATAATTTGCACAATTTTCATCACAGAAATTTCTCATTCCAGTTTATATCTTGGGTGTCCCCACTCTAAAACTTCTTGGACTGTCCTGTATAGGGCAGCTCAGCATGGTTCGGTGTTTTCATGGGCACTGGTCCAGGTACTGTAAAACACTTTAAAGACTTCTACAGCATTCTTGCTTAATCAGCCCTATAGTCGATGCCTGTTAATTCAGGCGATCAGCAGGCACGGTGTTCTGCTTGCTGAGCTCATGCTCAGCATGAGTTACACCCATGGCAGTATGACACTGCTTTTATTTAGAATTGGACTCATGCAAAGTTAATGGAAAGCTGGGCACAGACCGTTTCTTTACCACTGTTAAACATAGGTCTTGTTTAAACACCTTAGAAATTATATGCACCAGCTGACATTTCTGTTCTAGGTGTAGCCCAGATGTCAGAGACGTAAAATCATGGCAGGTTCGATGCCTGAGGTGGCCACCCAAAAAACAAGAGACTAGACAGGAATAAGGGAATAAAGGTAGGTATTTATTTGAAGGGCCTTCAAAAGTACACCCTGAGTAGGCCAAAAGCGACACCCAAGATGGACCCCTGGTCACGAGTTCTTCACACTTTTATAAATTTGGTTCATTTACATATCAGGGTTAATTGTCCAATTATAACCTCAGTTCATGATGTAATTACCCCAAGTTTGCCTTCCTCTTCAGAGGCTTTAGTTTACACATTTTGGGGCCTGGTGTCCTTGAAGAGCAAACCCAGAGAGGTTTGTTATGTCTGACCAGCGTGGGAGAACAGCAGCTAACAGACCACAAGAAACTTCAGAGTTACACACTAGACAGTACAGGATTTGAAAAACATAAAAGTTAAACCATAAGGCATCAGGTTAGGAAGCTGCTATTGCTTTGCTCAAGTGCAGTGATGCCTTAAAGATCTAGGAATAAAACAACACACTTTTGAGACAATATTAGTATAGGAGGTAATATGAAGGCTGGTCTTTCCTGGGGGCCTCCAGGGGCAGATATGGAGAAATGCTCAGCCTGCACAGGGTGAATACAGTTTTGTAAGTTTAGCAAATTAGCGTAATTGACAAGAATCTCCAATTGGAAGCACAAGTGATGAGCGAATTCCTCCTTGGTTCTACCCTTTTCTGAATTTTCTCCTTCCCCCCTGCTTCCCGCTTAGATAAGAACTAAACTTTGTTTATGAAAATGTGTCTCAAAGAGCTGGTTTCAACCTTGGCTCCCAGAGAGCCTAACCTTGGAGTGCCAGGGCTTGGGGCCTCTGGAATGTGTTTTGTCTTTCTGCTATGAACTATATAACTACACAACAATAGTCTACAGAGTTACAAATATATATGAAGGAAATATAAAAGCAAAAATAATTTTGGCAACAGCGGAAGCTGTGACTGCCCTGGTGAAGCAGAACAGTTTCTTCCTGTAGGCACACAGTTTGCCTTGGAGGTGGAGCACCATGTGGCACGTTCCCAAAAATGTGTGAGCTGGAATGCAAAGTGAGTAACCTTGGAAAATATTTTGAAACTGAATTTGGGCCCTTCGCCTATTTCTCTTGAAGTTTACCATGTCAGCCAGCATTTCAGTGTAGAAAAGAGTAGCCTGTGCAGGTTTTGGGAAGCACACTGCTGTCTGGAGGCTTACACAGGGCAGAGGAGCAACAGAACAGGAATGCCCAAGGGTCTCAAGGCCCGTAAATGAAACTTAACTGAGACCTATATGCCAAGACTGTGTTCTGCCCAGCCAGGCTGAGGAGCCGTGCCAGACAGCTGGTTTTCCTGTCTGTGAGAGAGCAGCGCAGGAAGTAGGAATCCCCTTATGAAGAACAGGAGAAGTTACAGTGGAGAGCAATTACGCAGCAAACATAGCTGAAGAAATAAATGCCTGAGCAGCAAACCTGCAGCCCATGGTGTTGTGATTTTTACACTGGCTAAGCACCAGGCACCCACAAAAAAAACTTATTCTCCTCTGCTATAGCTAAGCAGAGGAGGGGAAATTAAAAGGAAAACTTAATGAGTTGAGATAAGGATTAGGGGAAAAACATTTTAAGGGCAAAACAAGCTCAAAACTTACACAGTGTAAAGAAAATTTATTATTAACAGAATTAAAAGTAAAAAGGGTAATGAGAACTAAAATAAACCTTTAGAACACCTTTCCTTCCCAGTCCTTCCCGCTTTCCACTGACAGCGCAAGGAAACAAAACCAGTGGTTTTGGTCAGTCTTTCACTTCTTAAAAATCTTTCTTCAGCATGCTTAAGGAAAAGAGTTTCTTTCTTCTGCTATGCCGTGGGATCCTTCCCACGGGAGATAGCTCTCTGCGAACTTTTCCAGTGTGGTTTTAACTTTCACAAACAGCAGCCCTCCCGACCTGCTGTAACGTGAGTCCTTCCCACGGGCCAAGCAGTCTTCCCGCAGCTGCCTAGCGTGAGTCATTTTAGTTCATGGGATTTAGTCTTTAAAGGATAAGCTGTTCTAGTTTGGAAGCAAGGGTTCTCTTTCTCTATCTCTAGAAGCAAAAGTCTTCTCTCTCTGTTCGAGTTCCTCACTAGATTACAGCTTTTCAGCATCCACTCACTCCAGCATGAGCACTCTTTCTCTCACAGGCTGCGACTGGATCTCTGCATCCCTCTGTGCACCTCTTGAATTACAGGGAAATAATTTGTTGTATTATAGTCCTCCCCACAGCTTGCAGGAGAATCTCAGCTCTGATGCCCAAAGCAGTTCCTTCCCCTCCTTCCTTTGCACTGACCTTAGTGTTGCCATGTTGTTCTCCTCATGTGTTCTCACTTTTCCCCTTCCTCTGACTCGGAAGAAAATTGTTGTCCGTGTATATTATTGTTCTCAAGTTCTATCAGTTGAAAAGTTCTTGTAGAGTTTCGCAGTGCTGAAAAGGTTGACCCCGTCTGTGCTCTGTGTTGGGGAATTGTTCGCTGTGTTTTTGTCGCTGGCCACGTGGTCCTGGCCTTGGGAAGGCCCCAGCAGCCCCTGGTGGGATGGGTCCCGGTCACCACCCCTCGGGAGAAGAAAAGAGACCTTTCCGTGGTTTTTCCGTTCTCAAATATGTCATCACAGAGGCATTACCAACTTGTCTAATTGGGCTGGTAACTTGCCCATTGTCAGAGCCTTCAGCGATTGGCTCTGTGCCAGACATAGTAGAAACTTCAAGCAGCTTGTTCCTGCCCGCCAAAAACTAGATGTTTTTAAGCTAGCACACATGGGTAGTGTATTTTGGTTCTGGCATGGGTTGAAAATTGTGGGTTTGTTCCCATCTTTCTTTGCATACCTGGGAGCAGCACTTCTGCTTTCCATCTTGTAAGACGTAGCTGGCTTGTCAGAGAGTGGTTCCCAGGAACCTTACCCGGATTGTCATGGCTGTGAGTGAGTCCCTAGAGAGGAGCTTCTTCGGCTTGCTTCTGTTGTCTGCCAAATGAGGGAGCATCTGTTTAAGTAAATTTAATGCCATGTTGTGTAGCATAGCTTGCCAACTGATGGGTGTAATTTTGCTTCAGTGTGGTTAACGTACAAAGCAAGAGTGTAAGTGGCTATGGAGGTAACGAATTATAAGCGGTAGTCAAATTGAGGTGAAAAAACAAGAATTTTTTAGCCTCTGAATGCAAGGTTTTGTTGCACTGAGTTCCTAAACAGCGTGGAGAGACTGTACCCCCATAAGAAAACAGATCTTAATTCAAGATGCAGCTCTTGCAGCTCCTAACCCTGCAGGAAGCAGTTGTGCCAGAGCTTCAATGACCAGAAAACGGAGCCTCAGAATCTGCAGGTATTGCAGTTCACATTTGGTGGGTCCAGGCCTGTAGTACTCATGCTCTTGACTTACTGAACTTTAATGTGATTTCTTTCTTTGTATATTGAAATGATGTAAATTGAGAGCAGCTTTGTATTAGAGTAAACATGCAAACATGTATTTAAGATTTTATTTATAGATAGATGGTTTCTTTTCTAGGGCTCACCTGCCTTGCTTTTTTGTAGCCTTCTGTCTTTACCATGATTCTAGTCTCTGTGCTTCATGATTCACCACATCTTTCCTGGATTCTTGTCTTACTGGTTTTCAAAGACCATAGAGTCTCCTTCAGCCTTTAGGAAACCTTTGGAAAGGGATAGATGGTTTCAGTTGGGAGATTTGAGTGTATTTATAGTAATATATAAATAGAGGCAAGAGGAATACTTGCAAAGCAGGTGGTACTGGGCCATTTATAGAAAAAATGTATGATTTATACATGGATTGTTTTAGACAAACCTTTTGCTTTGCCTGTGGCCTGTCTTCTACAAAAATCTTTTGAGTGTTATGAATATTTATGCTCTTTTGTTGTGGTATTTTAAACTTGCTTTCAGCTTATGAAATGACATGCTTGTCTCTTTAAATAACAGGAGGAATGGAGGGAGAAAATTGTTTCCTGGGCAGGCAAGTCTGCAGAGCTTTTACAAGGAGTCTTTAGCATGGCTGGAACAGAGAATAGCCTAGCTCACCAACACTCCACCCTTTGCTTTGCCTCTGCACTTGGAGATGTGCTCTACAAAGGTCTCTCTGCTACAAAGCATCCTCTTTTGAGAATTTTTAGTGGCCTTTTTTGCTCAAATGTGCCTGTTTGCTGTGTTTCAAACCAAAACACATGTTGCTGTTAGCATAGCAGGGTGCTCAGGCAAAGTTGTGTCAAATAGTCATGTAGAGCCAGTAGATTTTATGCTGTAATCACAAATTACCCAGAGTTAATCCAGGGCAATCACATTGAGCTTGCTAAGACCTTGGGAAAAGTACATGTATCTGCCAACAGAATATCCTCTGACCAGATTAAAATGAAGTCCTGAGGCTGTCTCAGCCATTTTTTGGAGAGCTCACAAGTGAGTGGATTGGGAAGAGCTGATTCAGCAAGCTAAAAAAGCTGCTTGCAAGCAGTGATGGGGATCCCCTGTGCCTTTTCCATCAAAAAGCCTTCAAAAAACTTCGGAAAGCAGAAAAAACTTTAAATTGCTAGGTGAATAGATATAGAATCAAAACATTTAGAAAAAAAATCCACCATCTGAGGTTGTGCAGGTTTAATCTTTCTGTGTGATTTTGTTCTCAGTTCAGCAGTTCTCAGTGGCTTCCTGGCTCACCTCAGTATTTGGTTCCCACTGGAGGGATCCTTTGTAGGTCTTGTTCCTGGGTGAGAATGTGCTACGAGCTGAGGAGCTTCCCAGGCTGACTGTGCTGCAAACTCACTGCAGAGCAGTGAGTTGAGGTGAACACAGTTGTTCTTTTGCCACTTTTTTTCTTCTGTGGTTAGTAGCCTATAATATCCTAGACAAAGAATTTGATTTGTGACAGTATTGCAAAGTATTTTCCTAGCATGCTCAGCTGATGCCCAGGAAATCCACCACATCCTTACTTATGTTCCATCAAGTGAAGTTGATGACTTCATTTATTTCATCTGCGGTAATAGGTACAATTTTCCTGAACAGTCAGGTAGTCTGCACCACCAGGTGTGATCATCTCTTGCCAGAGCCCTTTTCATGGTGCTGCAGCTGCTTGCTCTAGAAATTCTTCTGTCTAGAAACACAGCTAGAATGTCTAGAGTAAAAATTAAATGCCTTGTAAACTCAACCGTATTTTTCCTCCATCTTCATTGCTGTATTTGTATTCAAAGATTTCTCCTCTGGCTTTGTGGCAGCAGCAATTTCACACAGACATATGGCAGCTTCGCATAGTGTTGATTACGTTTTTTTTCTTTCCTTTGCTGACTCTGCACCATCTGATAGAATGATAGTTTGGGCTGCCAGGCTGACAGTGTTGTCTGCACATGTTCCACTGGACCAGCACTATCTGGGGCCATTTCTCTATCTCACCTTGTATCTCAAGGGCTGCCCTGAGTTGTGGACTCTCTTATGTTCTGCCAGCAAGAAGCGTGGATCTCCACACCTCCGTCTCCTATGTGTAGATGTGGTTTTGGCTGTATGTCTCAGGGATACAGCACAGCCTTGCCTTTGGTGGCAGGATGCAGGGGTGTGGGTGTATAGGGCATGGCAGGGGGAAGTCAGTATTACCACATATTAAACACAGTTTTTCACTCTGCTGATCAAGTTATTTCCAGACACGCTATGGCTGAAATACCAGGAATGCATGGAAGTGGATGCAGCTTCTCAGTTGAAAGGCCTGAGCTTTCAGGGACAGCTTTCGGTGGGCAGGGCAAGGAGTAACCAGACTGACACAGCGAGAGCAGGACTGGGTTTGCCTTCTTCACTTACAGGTGCTTTGTGTTGCATCAAGAACCAGCTTCTCACAGGCTTAATTTGAAGCACAGACAAGTGTAACGAAAAATCTCTAATCTTCCTTTGATTAGCATAACTTGTAATGCCGTTTCTAACAATATGCCTTTGTTTCAGAATCTCTATTTGCTGCTTTGAGGATTAATTGGCTCCACTTCCAGCACCATGGATGAACTGCAGGATGTTCAGCTGACAGAGATCAAACCGCTCCTGAATGACAAGGTAATGCTGGCTGCTGCTTTATCCTCACAGGTGTACTCAGGATGACTTCGTGTCTGGCAAGGAGCCCTAGCTGCTAGAATCTGTCTACAGATTAAAGTACTTTAAGTACTGAAACCCAGTAAATTCTTCCCCATTCTGGTAACCTACCACCACCGGCTCTTCCAAAGTCTCAGGGGAAGATAGACCACCACAGTTCAGGTAATTTTGGAGTCCTGGCCAAACAGTATGTCATGCCTGTACTGAAGGTTTGTAAAGGCTGGGCAGCAGTTGAAAAGGTGATCTCACTCCTGACTTGGTGTAGCTGTAGAACCTCTAATAATTTTCTCCTTGTTAGAAAAATGCTGGATTGTATCCTGGGATTTTTGTTTTTGTTTTTGGTTTTTTTTTTTTGCTTGTTTGTTAGTTTTACCTTTTTTTTAATATTCTGTCTTAAATGATCCTTTAGTGTTTTGACCCCTAAAACAACCCTGTCTCCCTGGACTTATTATGGAGAGTAATTTCCTTTTAATGTCTGTAGAGCCCAGTTAGAACAGTCCAGATTCATGCAATACTGAGACTTTGGAAAATCGTTGTATTGCAGCAGCTGTTTAAGTCTTTTGCTGTGTCTTCTGTGGGCTGGAGAAGAGCCATCTGGGCTCTGGGAGAGCCCCAGCCTCACTGGATTCTGCCATAAACTGTTGTTGAGAGTGCCTAAGTTCATTACAGGCATCCCAACAAGATCTAGCATCTGCAAACTGTGATTATGAGCAATGTGATTTGGTCACTTTCCATGGCTCACAGCCAAGCCTAATGGTGTGGGAAGGAGTTCCTAAGGCTTTGCTGTTTGATGGCTGACATCAAGAACTGGCTTGTGCTGCCAAAGCTGTGGTGCTTTGTCCATTCACTGTGTACTTGTAGAAGACTGCATCGTCCCCTACAAAATGGGTGAAATCTTTGAAATTCTGCTATGTTTTAGTCTGTACTGATAAGTTTTTGCTCATTTCTTTAGACTCCTAGCATATCTGTGTAGTATCTGTGGAATCTAAAAACTCAGATGAAATCTGCAGTCCAGCTACCAGTTCTGACAGACTAGTGCTGACTACTGGGCTTCCACCATTTTTTAAAAAAATGTGTCCTGTAAGAGTGAGTCTTGAAAGTACAAAACCATGTCAATCAGCAAATAAAAATACGGAATACAGGCCTTGAGGACAGTCTGTAATTTCAAAACAAGAGATAAACATTTACAGAAGATAAGCTTCCTAAATGCAGTGGCCCTGATCTTGCTCGTGCTTCTCCTGGGATTTTCTGTGTTTGAATTCAGCTGGATAGATTGCCCTTGCTTCAGTCAGCTGACCTAAGTAGGAGGCATTGAAGCATGCCAAATCAAAGTGTTTTTCACTTTATAAGTTTCCAGGCTTTCTGTCAAGTATTGCCTGGTCAGCCCCATCCAGTCCTTGCTGTGGTGTCAGTTGTGATTCAAATGCACAGTGCTCACCCAAACAGAACACCCGGTGGTGTTAACCAGCGTGCAGCGTGCACATAGTGATTACTTGCTTTCCTTGACTCAGTATTGAAGTTACAGGAAGTATATAGTATCTCAGTAGGGAGAAATACGAAGGGTGGCTCCAGAACCATCCTCAGTACTACATGGGAAGAGAAGTATGCTGTGGCTCTCCTTTTCACACTTTGTTTTAACAAAAGGAGGGCCTCAGGGAGCAGCCACCTCCAAAGTCCGGCCCTTATTAAGGCTTTCAAGCTTGAGAGAATACATGTGTGCTTTTTAGACACAAGCTAGAATGCTCTCTCAGGTGGTTTGCTCAGCCTTTTGCTGACAGCTCTCAGTGATGTAATTTACTGTGTGGTCAGACACAGTGTTTTACAAAGCACATGGGCACACGGACAGGTTCCTGCAGAGCTTCCAACCTGCAGGATGCCAAGTGGGTGCTGTACTGACTGTGTTCACCTGCATGCATGGGGTCACCCTCTGGGAAGAGTCAGTGGTCAGCTGCTGCACGCCGTTCTCATGCACTCAGGTTTCAGGAGCTTGCAGGTCCCTGTGTCTGTCATGAAACGATCCCATGCCTGCAGCTGTGGCTGCACAGGAGCTGACTGCATGGCTTATTTTCTTGCACTCAGTACATGAGATCCCAGGAGTAGTCCTTTAGGATTTTTGCATCCAAATTGTTAATGGACACCAGGACTAGACAAAACCCAGACCCATACGCAGCCTAGCTGTGGCCAGTGTCCTTCCTTCCTGTGTGCATCTGTCCCTGTTTGAAGACTCTCAGCTGTGCACACAGGTATTCACTTCCCTTAGCTGGTAGCCTCCTTACAGCCCTATAACCTTGTTATAGTTCTTGCATGGGGTTTGCTGGTACAGGTCTTGCATTTTGCTGCGTACCTGACTGCAGCATAGTCCCTGTGCTAAAACAGAAGTCTTTATGGGAAACTTTCATCCTGTTGTTGGGGGTGTTCTGAGGCATTGTGCTGATCTCCTTTTTTCTTTTTTTTCTTTTTTCCTGTTTTTTGTTAACAGAATGCAGCTCGCAACTTCCAGGACTTTGACTGTCAGGTAAGACCATGTGTGGGACATGAGGATCGCTTGGGAGCTTTCCATAGCTCAGCAGTAATGTTGAGAGAGATGGAAAAAATATCTGTATTTTAATTTTCACTCCTATTAAGGTTTAATCAATAAGAGCTGGAATATGTCCAGTGGCAGAAATTGCCCTTCACCCTTTCATGCCAAGCAGCATGAAAGTTCTGAGGTGCAGACTGCTCTGCCAAGGCTACACAACATCTTGCAGGATGGCTGGTCTCCTGAAAAACAGTTTCTTGGAAAAATGCTGAAGAACTGCAGCTCTTTCATGTCCCATCTGGTTCACTGGCTGGGAAAGGAGGAGCTTGCATGTTCTACCTATTTGTCTTGAGAGGAGATGGAAGTGACAAAGCTGCCCCAGATACAGCACGCTGCTTTGCTGGGCCTGTTTTGACAGAGCCATGGTTGTTTTCCAGGAGTTTATTGATGGTACAGTGGTTAGCCCGATGGCTCTGGTTCCCATAGGAATAATCCTTTTGTAGAAGTGATTGCTCCACCAGCATCCAAGACAGAGGACATGCTCTGTGATAGGCAGAGCACAGCACTGAGATTCTGTAGGGCATTTTGTGGAGCACAGACTCATTTCCTATATCAGGTTGTCCTGCTGCCTTTTCACTGAGCATGCACGTATGCAGCTAGTGGCTATTGTTTCTCTCTAGCTGTTGGAGGCTGCTGTGTCTGTAGTGCTCTGCTCAGCACAGGGCAGGTCATACAGTGCTGCTGTAGTACACCAGGGGCTGGCAACATCATGTGATAAATTTAATAGAAGTCAGTTGATGTTGGTTATTCCAGAAAACCATTTGCACCTATGCACAACAGGAACATAGTAAATACAGTCCTTTGAAAGTAGTCTGTATTTTTTCCTTCTCTTAATATCAGACACTGATAGTGTCCACCCCATGTGGGCAGATACACGTCACTGTACTGCTTTAGCTCAATTCATTGTGAGTTTTGGTATCTTAAAGCCTACAAGTATAAAAATCACTAATCTTATCACATTATAACTTTAGTGTCTGATCTGGAAAGCAGCAATAGTGTTAAGCAGTGCTTTTTCTTTTGAAATAGAGGTAGATAATGGGTTTAAAACACTTTCCTGTACCATCATGTCTCCATCTACCTGTATCTTCTCTGTTACCTTTACAGGTAAAGTGTGCTCCCATGTGAGATGGGTAATGAGTAAAAATAGGTGCAATGCCTTTGAGTGTTAGACAGCAGAGGCACTTCCTGCTGCTGTCTGTGTGCGAGGATTAGGAAGAATATGAATATACTGTGTATTGGCCTCTGCTGCCAGTCCTCTACTGACCCATCAAAGCTCTAGGTGTGCCCATACCGTGCCTGGCTGTGAGCAGCATGGTCTTGGGAGCCAGAGCAGAGTGGGAAGGTGGGAAAGAGGCCCTGTCACAGAGCTGGCTGCTGCCTTTTGGCTCTATACTTTCCCACAACAAGCAAAGCCTCTTTTTACTTTTCTTTAAACAGAGCCCCAGATCTGAAGCTGGGCAAGCCCCACAGAAACCTGGCACTACAGCCACCAACCTGTGCACTCAGCATGTCCCAGAGCTGTGGCTGTCCTCTCCAGGGCTGAGCTTTGGGAAAAGCTTAGTGGTCTGCAGCCAGGAAGGACAGGCTTGTTGCTTCTCTGCTTTGCTGTAGATCACCAGTGCGCTGGTGGCCATGGCAGCAGTTGGGCAGGAGGCAAGATGTTCTTTCCAGGAAACCCTGTTATTCATGTAGAACTTTTTTTTTTAGCAAGATGTTAACACGGTATCTCTCATGACTGTAAATATTGTCCCAGCCTCACCTTCCTCCAGCATCTCTCCCTACAAGGTGTAGTTTCAGGGTACACCTGGCTTGACACTCCCCTGCATAATACTTGGAAAATACCCCAAGGGCTGGTTTAATTCACTGAAATCTGCCAGAGAGGATGGATTGTGTGTTGGGTCCTTGGGTTTTCTGTCTAAGTTGCTAGTACCAGGAACAGTGCTTACACTTGGAGACTGAGCTCATGTCCTGTGAAAAATTACTGCTGCTTTTAATCTGGCAGAGTACATCTGGCTGCCACATCCAGGCCTCTGTGGTGTGACTTTACCAATGTCAGTGGAATTTGAACTGCCAGGGCTTTCAGAGGAAGGAAGATCCTCTTGTGTAGAGAAAGACTTAAAAGTACTTAGGCTGGGACAGTGATTTAATTTGTCCTGAGTTTCACAGGAACTGCTGTGGGGAGGATCTGAGTTTGACAAGAACAAGCACAAAGTGGTCATAGGTTGATGAAGGCTGATAACTAGAAGATGGTTTCCAGTTACAGTGCAGTGAAGTTCTCAATCAGCTTCCAATAGCAGCAAAATCTGCAAGGAGCCTGGTGGGTTTTAAGGCAAAAATTAAAGGATTTGTGAGATGGATTTTATTATCTTGTACAGTGTAGTGTTTGCAATATGAGACCATGGCATCAGTGATGTGAGACCTGCATTTCAGACCTTTTTATTTTTCTAATAGTTAAAAAAAAGCTGTTTTAAATGGAGTTGAAGCTGTGGCTTTGACTGGGGCTGACCACATCCTGAGCTGTGCTTGCAGGGCTGCACGCACTGGGATGAAGGAAGAGGGTGGTGAGCCTCTGTCAGGACTGTTGATAACCCTGTTGGCAGTGCAGGTCCAGTTTGAGCTCCCCAGTAAAAGACATTGACATATTGGAACAAGTCCTGTTTTATTTCTGTGTCTGTGTTATTCTGTGCCCTTGGCCATGAGGTCATTTTCTGTAAGTCCATCCCAGAATTTCACAGAGCATGCTGAGTTGGAAGGGACCCACAAGGATCATTGAGTCCAGCTCTCAAGTATATAAGCCTATATTGAACCCACCATCTCTGGTATTATTAGCACGATGCTCTAACCAACTGAACTAACCTCAGGGTCCCAGCTTTGTCCAGGACTGACTGATGTCCCTGCCCTAGCTTCTACTTGGATACAGCCAGAGTAACAGCCACCCTCGGTGTTAGTTCTGTGATGCCTCTAGACCTCACTCTGGCTGAAATCTGGAGTTTCAAAATATTCTCTGCAGCTGGGCCATGCTTATGAATGGGAGAAGTGTTTAGTTTAATCCCATATCAGGAGCATGTCATTAGCACTGTCACTGACTCTAGGAGGTGTGGAGGGCCTGGCACACAGGTTCCCCACACTGTTTCCTGTATAGCTTTGGCATGTGTTACTTTTCAAGGTAACATGTATATTTAAGGTTTTGTAAGTCTTTCCTTTGGTGAAAAGGGGTGATGCCATTGTGATTTTTATATTCATTTCCCTGTGTGTTTGGTTTTATTTTTGAGTAACTTGTTAGGATGAGATCTGGGCAAAGCAAACAGCACAACTTTCTGCTTCTTTCTGTTTCTGAAATTTGATACTCTGGGGTGAATGTGTGTGAGGAAGCTTTCAGCTTTCCTGATACAGCTGACTTCCAGATACAGCTGTCCTGGTTTTCTTAAACTGTTCGTATGCAAGCAACCAAAGCTAACCCTGATACATAACAGATTGCCTGGGCATCAGTTAAACAACCCCACATAATCTGATAACTGCAGTGGAGATGAAATGGAGAGCTAGCATGGGAGCTTATTGGTCTTTATCAGTATGAATTTAGGTTATTCTCAGAACTAAAAAGTATTAACCTAAATCTGAGACCTACATTTTACTTGAAAGCTGTACGAACCATAATGAAGTCTAGGCTTGGCTTTTCCCAATGTCCATGGGCAGATGGTTGAATAAGTGGTCTGGGATGCTGATGGACAGATGGTGTGGTGACCTGCACTGTTAACAGAGCTATGCCTGTGCTTTTATTATTATCTGCAGACCCTCTGCAGCTTTCAGAAGTAGGTGTTCTGTCTCAGCCTACATCTCTCCCCTCTTTTCCAGATGATTTGCTTTAAATAGGAATGAAGGAATATGATAATATATTTGTAAAACTGTCCAACTAAACCTGTGTTGTTTCAGTCTGACATAAGCTGGCATTTGATCTGATGAGTTGATTTGATCATTTGAGCTGACACTTCCCCTCTGCTGCCTCCCACCAACGGGAAGGCAGAGAAGTGTTTGGCTTTCAGCATGCACCATGCAGAAGGGGGCTTGGTGTGTGGAGGTGCTCTGGGATTTGGCTGAATATTTGCAGAAAGCTCTCAAGGAGGAGGAGGTGGGAGTAAGTAAGTCCCCAGGACATGCAGGGTTCATCTCAAACAGAAAGGACAAGGCATCCATAAACCCTTGGAGGAAAGAAATTAAGCTGCCTGGTATAAAAATGTGGTGTCTTGCTGGCATTTGTTGGGGGTTAGGATTCTTTTTGCTTTTGTTTCTTTCTGTTAGGGAATTTTCTCCCATATGTTCCTAAGGAACAATAACAACCGGCTACTTAAGAGAGACAAAAGAAGTTGTCATGGCTCAGGGGAGGGGTGCAGCTGGCTACTTTCTTCATCTGGGGGTTTCTCTGGGAAGAGTGGAGATATGGCAACATTTGGGCTGGGGGAAGGGGTTGGGTGCAGCTCCTCGCTATCCTGCTCTTTCGGCTTCAGAGGACGGTCGGAGCTGCTGCTTGCGGGGTAGAATTTGCTGCTGCCGCCAGAGCCCAGCCCGGTCCTGCTTCTTTTGCTGTGGGTGAGCCTTTGCTCCTGAGAGCACCCTACCTCACTAAAGAAAGGACTTTCACCATCTGCTGGGGTGCCTCGAGGGAAAACCCCAGGATCCCAAGCCCCTTCCCAGGGAGCCATTCCCTGCCCTGCTCCAGAGCCAGGCTGTGGCTGCCTGGCCCCAGCAGGTTTTTTTGCCACTGCTCCGGGTTTTTGCTACACTGTAGCTCTGCCTGGCCGGATGCCCCACGCCCCCGCGGTTCCAGCTACAGCTGTGGAGTTCCTGCTGCCTCTTGCTTGCTACCCTGGGTGAGCCCACCCTGCCATTCAGGCCCCGCTCCGAGGTTCCTGCTGCAGCCCATCTCCGCCGTTCAGCCCGCTGCCATCACCCCGTGCAGAGGCGGCCGAGCTCGCGCCACAGCGCCCCCTGCAGGTGCGGGGGAACCAGCGCACCCCCTGCCCGGCCGGGAGCCACCAGCGCCCCCTGCCGGCCGTGCCCGGAACTGCCCCGAGGGGAAAGTGCCTGCGGCCGGGAGAGGCCGGCACCGGGCTCTGCTCTGTTCGGTGTCGCTGCCGCTGCTGCTGTTTGTTTGCCTCGTTATCCATACACATACTAGTGAAGAGCTGGTATTCCTTTTCCCGTATCTCTGCCTGAAAGCCCCGTAATTTCAAAGTTAAAATGATTTGGAGGGAAGGGGTTCATATTCTCCATTCCAAGGGAGGTTCCTGCCTTCCTTGGCAGACACCTGTCCTTTAAACCAAGATACATTAATGGAAAATATAGAATTACTCAGTTGCTTGTGCCCACAGTAAAACACAGCACAGTGTTTGCAGAGTTAGTGACAGACCTCGATAAAGAATTTCTTGCCACTTACTTTTACTGAAAGTGTCACTTTTCATTAAGCTCATGTTTGTACTGATTCAGTTTTGGAGAAGTTCTTTCACAAGTATATAGACTTAAACATAGTTTGAAGCTTTTTTAATCTGCATTTTTGAAAGTTTGCTTATCCATGCCTAGTCTCTTTGCTTTATTTTTACTTGCTTTGCAGTCAGAGAGGGTATTTGCTGCTGAGAGGTTATTGACATATTCCATTGTGTGCATTTGCTGATGTTGGAGAGGTTGAATTGAAACTGTGTTCATTTTTTTTTAAAGACTGCTTGTGAGTGCTCCCCAGTGGCATTGAATACAAGATGTTTTAAGGCATCTTCTATTTACTGTGATGAAATAAAATAGAACATTAGCACTTTTGAGGCAGGGTTTGCTTTCTCTGTGTGAATAATGGGAGCTGTTCTCACCCGTATTGAAACATTTTGTCTGGCATATTGAGGACCATTGTTCCTCTGATTTGTAGAATGAGTAATTTTGTTCAAAGTCCTAGAGTGGAATTAATTAGAACACAGAAGATGTTTTGATCTAGAGAGCAAGTCTATTTAATACCTGCTAGATTAATGCTGCTCCTAATCTTATTAAAACTAGCATCACTACTAAAGTACTGGTTTTGACTTCTGACATCACAGCAAAAAACACTGTAAAGATAAAAATTATTAAAATAGAATTTTATTTTGGCCTCTTTTTTTGCATTATTTTTGTTTCTTGGGAAGCTTTCCTGTGATTCCTCCCATCTGGTTTTCAATCTAAAAGCTCACTTTTCTGTAAAACTGCAGTGTTGAGTTCTGGAAAGTTGTAGGTAGCTGGACTTGGACTGAAACATGACTCTAATTTCTAAGTGTATGTGCACAGTCCTTCCCTGGGGTTTACTTAAACATTAGTTTTGCTTTCTGTATTCTGTGACAACAGTGTGCCAAAGGGGTGATTATGCATTTGTAATACTTGAAGTTCCTGTACTTTTTATGTTCCTGTGAGTTTTTAGAGCAAAGCAAATATATGTGCTTGAGGTTGAGCTGTTTTCATCTGTTAGGCAACACCCATTAATGGTATTTCACAGTAATTTATGACTAACTGTGCTATCAGGTTTAACTCAATGCAGTTCTAGTCCTTGGGGGTGTGGAAAGACTGGAGATAGAGAAAACAGCCCTGCATTCTCTTCTTCAAGAAATTTTAAGATGTTCATTGTCTCTTCAGCAAAGTATTGAAATGCAGCTTGGGACATCATATTAGTAGGAAGACTGTCCTTGGCTAGAAACATGGCCCTTGGCTTACCTGCCGGGCTCCTTGAGGAATTAAGATGATCTGGGGTCTAGCAGTCACACAAACTATTTCATTCGCCTGAGTATTAGCACATTCAGGTCTCCGTTGTGTGGGCCTCAGGTTTACAAAGGCTGTGTGTTTGCGGGTGGCAGCACCTTTAGTGCACTGCCCAGGGGATGGGAGAGAGCCAGAGGTTCTCTGTTCTGTTTGCGGCCCGTGGGGAAGGCTGCAGTTTCAGACTGCTGTCTCAAAACAGCCGTGCAGAGTGCCCCCTGCCAGCCTTGGGCAGAGCAGAACTCATCTGCCGTAGTTAAATTTGCCCTGAACTCTTATAGATGTAGGCAGATCCAGTTTCCTGCCTTAGGTGGGGAAGAGGGGATCTGCTCTCAGAGCAGGTGTAAGAAGCACTTTGTGTTCCTCAGTCTGTGCTGGGTACCTTGCTCATGATACTGGATACTTGACTGGAGTGCAAGAAAGTTGTAGTTTTAACTGCTTCTTGTCACACATGGTCAGGGCAGGAGATGGAGAAGTGCATCTTGCTACATCTCAGACATGTTGTCATGAATTGCTTACTGGTCTCAGCATTGCGTGGTTGTAGGGGTTTGTGATTTCTGCTTTGGGAGCACAAACCCAGCCTGTCAGCTGTGCTCGTATTGTAGCTCACTTGACTGAGTTCCTTTGACTGCAGAGCCAGTGTCTGTTCTCTGGCAGGATCTGTGTTGGAAGTGACTTGCCAGTTCTTGCTGACTGACACTGAGCATTAGCAAGGGTCACAGAGAGGCACTGAGTCCATCCTTCACCATCACCTGCCTTTGGAACAGGCACACACAAATGCTTGTTTGTATATACAGAAGCAGCAGCACCTCTGTCTCGTGATGCTTTTGAGTTTGTGTAAGCAGATTGCATATCATTCTTCTGCTCCTCTCAATTCTCACCCAGAATTTCTCTTATTTAAGACTTGGTTACACAGAGTACCAGAAACCATTGCCTGCCTGCATAGATCGTATTGTGTTTTCTATTAATAAGTTTCTGTTCTGTAAGGAAATGAATAATTTACTTCAAGATGTCGCTTTAAATCTGAACCATCTCCTTCAACTCTACTATTTCCAAAATAATTTTGCACTGGGAAGGATCTGGGAAGCACTCAGCTACCAGCTGCCTTAAGGTTGGCAGTATTATAATGGTAAGAGTTACCAAGTGGTGGTGTTTTAGAGTCTTACAATATTTTTTTCTTATCTTACAGGCATAGTTTATAGTATTGTTTTAGTAATGTGTAGAAATTTGAGGGCAGGTGTTGCTGAGAGCAAGACAATGGAGTTTCTGCTTTAATCTCTCTGTAGTTAATAGCTGGGGTAGGCTGTCCCAGGAGCATAATGCAGTTGTTTTTCACCTTTGCCAAAAATGGCAGAGATGATGTAAAGTAAATAGCTGTAGCCACAGAATCAGTGAAAAAGGGGAAAGCCTGCCCTGAGTAATCTGCATCTCCTCCACCTTATAGCAGAGCGGCAGAGGCAGTTTTCTTTGCCTTAAGTGAACCAGGAGCTGAATGTCCTTAAGTTGAAAGGTTTTCTGGGGATGTTTCTAGCCCTATGCTAGTACAGACATTCAGCAAGCTTGAGCAGAGTGCAAGCAACAGATGCCTTGCTACTCTGTGTTCTCCCAGGCTTTAATGTTAAAAAAAAATGAAGGGATTTCACAGATGTGTTCTTTATTGCCAGTCTCCACATTAAATAAATTCCCAGTTTTTCTAAGGAATTAATTTTGAACTTTGAGCAGCTTCACACTGGGAGTAAAACTCATCTGGTAATGCCAAAAAAAGGAGCTTAATAAATCAGTCATGAAAAGCACTGGTGATATGAATTCTAGTCGTTAATCATTCCCACTGTGAAACAAATGGTTTCATCAGCCTTTAATAACTTTTAAAACTTAAGCACTGGATCATACTGTGACCTGGGTCTGTGGGAGCATGGCTGGAATTTGGACGGCTCCCTCTGCTGCCTGGGAGTATCTGGAGCTCAAGGCAGTAGCAGCTCTGGAGCTGCCATTGGATGCCTCACTCCTTTACTCAGAATGTTTTTTCTCAATATGGGAAATTTTTGGTGGCGTTAAGGAAACTTCCCTGTCCAACCCTTCCAGAGCTACTCTGGCAGTCCCTCTCGCACCACCTGAACTGGGACCAAGTCCCTGGCAGCTCACATCCCGCACACAGTCACAGCGGGTTTCTTACTGGCTCTACCCCAGGTTTTCCATAGCAGAGTCACAGACACCCAGATCCCTAAGATAATTTAATCATGGTGCAACAACTAAATAAAAAAGCAACAAAATAAGAGCTTGAGCTGGTGCCTCTGAAGAGGGACCCCAAACAAAGGAACTCCTGGGCATTTGTCCCCTTACAGTCAAAGCACAAAGAAAGTCTGAGGGTCCTTGGCTGCTGCAGTGTCTCTGAGTCTGGGTCCCCTCGCTGGCCTCAGGTCCCTGGGCCCTTTGTTTTGCAAAGGGTCTTCAGTTCATGGCCTCTTGCTGTGGGGCTTGGGCTCTTGCCCCACCAGAGCTCAACCTGCAGCTGCACCTGAAGCTACTGGCACTGAATGGATTCTTTAACAGGTGGCACCTGTCAGTGGCACTGTAATTTTTTCCCTCTCTGGCCAAAGGCAGAGGGTGGCAGTCAGAAATAGTTCCTACCTTTGAACATTTGGCCACGTGCCTACTTCTTTCTATAATAAGTCCCGCAGTAGATTTATGCTTTGGCAGTCATAGTTGGGTGTGGGTTTTCCTCCTTAGTTTGAGAAGCATTCAGAAATGTTAAGAGCAAATAGAATAATGTCCCAGCCTTGTCTGACCTTCTTCAAATCCCCAGCAAGGAATGCCTTCCAGCAGTTCTTGTTTGAGTTTGATCTCAGATATTTCAAAGTGTTGTATCACCTTCCAGTATCTGAGCCACTATGGTTCACACATACGTCTGAAGTGCAGGGCTCTTTGATCAAGAGCAGAGATTCTCAGGAGCTGGCACCACAGAGATTGTAGCAAAAATCATAGGGCTTTCAGAGGTGGTCAGTAGCAGTGATGGCCTTTCTCTGGCCACTACTTGTTTTTCTGCCCAAGCTCTACCTGAAGGTGTCTCTTAACAGTATAGCTAAAGCAAGGCAGTGCCTCTGCCACCACATGTGCACTCACACTGCTCACTTTCCATCTCGATGAGAGATCCTGTGGCTGCAGGGTCAGTTGCTTTGTTTTCCTAATGTAGTGGGACCCAAGCCTGCAATCCCACTTCCACATTTCTCTAAGACCATCAGCTCAATGGACATGGAGCAGGGCAAAGGGACAGGAGAAGGACTCTTTCCAGTGGCACTTAATCATCAAGTCAGCCTATCTAAATTGCATCCATTACATGGTAATAACACTGCATTTTAGCCACAAACTTCTGTGGAGCAGCAGGTTAAGGAGCCCCAGAGCGTGAGAAGCCATCATTGACATGATTCTGAGGGCAGAAAAATGTATTCTGTGCCTTCCAAGAGCTGCTCTGTGATGGGAACCATAATGTATTCCAGATCAGCATCCTTGGGGAGAAGGAAAAAACTAACCAGCAAACCATAGAAAACTTCACTAGTTTTGCACTCAAAGTTCAGAACAAAACCTGCACAGGAATGGAGAAGATTGTTGAACATAAACTGAGCAGAGAGCAAATGCCCACCATCCATCACAGCAGAAACAAGGAATGGTGCCAGAAAGCCAGCATGACTAACAGAAGGTCAGGGAGGCAATTGTAAACAAAGCATTTTTCAAAAAGCTAGAGAAAATGGAAGAGGTTATAAACTCTAGCAGATTAAATATATGAACAGAACAAAGCCAACAGGGGGTTTTGAGAGATGATTTGCAAAGGGGAAAAAAGCAACTGTCATGTTTCAGACCTGTCAAAATGGAACCTGGAAGGAAGGCTTAGGACTAGTCATAGCAGAAAACTGAACATAATTTTTTCTGCATGCAGGCTTGGCACAGAGCAACTCACAGAGAGAACTGTGCTGGAATGCTCTTTGTGGGGAGTCAGCACAGACCCTGCCTTAACTCACAGTGTCTGTTGCAGAGGCTCTACAAAAATAATATTTATGCATTTGTAGCAGGTTGCCAGAACTGGAAGTATCAATCCAGGAGTTTTAAATAAAAGTTTAAAAATTAAATATTTGAGGTGTTTAGTGAGAGGTTCTCCTTTGTTGAGGCTGCCATGGTTCCCAGTCATTCACCTGTCAGACATTTTATAAGACAGGTCAGAATTCAGAGGAATTCTGGGAATTCACTGACCACCTATACAAGACAGACTGATAAAATTAGCAGAGTATAGTGGATGAATTACACTGATAAATATTAGGAAAGGGTAATGTAAGTTTTTAAATGGAAGTTCTGCTCTGCAGAGCTGTTGGAATCCTTCAGAAGAGTCAGTAGTGATATAAAGAGAATTCAGTCAGTGCAGCCTACTTGGATTTCCAAGAACCAAAAGGAGTCTTAAGACATATCTCTTAAGGGACTCAGGAGGCCATGCAGTCAGAGGAGAAGTCCTGATGGATGAAATACTGATTAAAAAAACCTCAGCATTTGTTTTCACAGTTGAGCTCACTTGAGGAGCACTGTGGAGATCTGTGCTGGGACCTGTGTTGCTTAAATATACTCTCTAATGGTATGGAAAAAATGATGGAAGGTGCAGTGACGAAAGTTATCTGCGTTTGGGTAAACAAAGTGTGCTACACATTGAGTCAAACCTTCCTAGAGTGGAAAATGAAAGCATGTGCTCAGGGCTGATGATAACCCAGAGGCATAAGACCTTAACATTGCAAGGGATGAGTGACAATGTCAGCACAGGGCTTGTGGCTTTCAGCAAAGCAAATCAATCCTTGTTCATCAGGAACAGAGAACAAAGCAACCCCATTGTGCTGCTTCGTGCATCCACAGCATGCCTGCATGTGTTTGACATCCTGCCAGCCCCCTTGGCTCAGCAAGGACAGAGCTCCCTGGGGCACTTTTGGAGGACAGCAGTATGGTCAGGGTTAGGTGCTGTACCAGGGCTGGCTGGATTGTCCCAAGCACATCAGCCCAGAAAGGGGCATGTGAGGGACACAAGCTGTTAGGGTGTCACTTCTGGGGAATATGGAAATGGGGTCAGTTGCTCCCGAGCTTCCAAACCAAGGGCCAGGAGATCTCATGCAAAATCAGCAGATACAAGATGGGGAATTACGTGGTTCTTTACCCCACACGTTAATAATGTTCAGCTGCTCTGGTCACAGGGGGAGAGAGGTACCAAAAGCGCAAGTGTTAGGCACTTGCATCCTCATCCTCAGAAAGCTGAAGACTGCACCTCCAGTTCAGGAAGTCTTATTTGACCTACAGATTGTTGGAGGCTGGGAAAGTTATGGGAAACTGTTACAAGATGCAAGTGTTTGCGGACTTGTATCACATTTTCCTTTTCCACAAGCACAGGCTCCTGAAGTCAGCCCAGCAGGCTACAGCTACAGCTGGTCTCCATGACTTCTGTTCCTCATCCATCATTGCTCTTCTCATTCCCAGCCCCCAGGCACTGCTGCTGTTTGAAGCTGTGGTTCCCAGCTGCACTGAGTGGATCCATGGCAGCTGCCTGCCCAGCCTCAGTGCTGTGTCCCAGCAGCGAGTGTGGCACAGGCTGTGCCCGCAGCTGGCGAGAGCCAGCTCTGGGAGCCACGCTGCCTCTGCTACCCACCTCCTATTTGCAGCAGGTGGGCTGCAGCTGCAGTTTATTTTTACCTACTATACAAATAAAGGCAAAAGATAAAAATCTCTTCAGAAAAACCTCTGATAAAATTTTCAGTCCCCAGGTAAAAATTGAATTTTATCCATCTCTTCGAAACACAACCTGTGCACCATGATCGTCCCTCGCATTCGTCTGCCATGTTTTGCAGGCTGCAGGTTTGTAAAAGTCTGGCTGTCTCCTGGCCACATGTTTTCTACCTGCCTTCTCCTATCACTGCTTTCCTGCAGTAGACCAGATAAGTGTTCAGACCTTAGCTGGAATTAGGCACCTGCAAGGGTAACAACTTTTCAACCTCTTTTCAAACTACACTGGTGCAGCGTGTCATAGCTGGCCTGAGCAGAGAGCAGAAAGAAACCAAGTGTGCCAGATTCTGGAAGTGTCTGTTACTTTCCAGCACAACATTTCTACATGAGGAAAGGGCAGATAAGAGGAGAGAACATACCAGAGTTGTGTTTTGGAACAGCAGCAGTTACGGAAGCAATGATGCAGTGTGACACAGACAGGACATCTCACTAGGCCACTGTGAAGGGTGTCTACAAGGTCATGAAGAAAGTGTGTTTTTCAAGGACAGAGGGTGCAGCCTGCAGAGTTCCTGTTCTCTCATTGAGTGCTCTTGTGTACCCCCTGCAACTGGGTATTCTGCTCCATGTTTGAGAGAGTAATAAGCCAGTAATAATGTAACAAAATAGTAACTTTTGGGGGGCAGCTCAAGGTAGCAGTTGTATAAGTGTAGAGACTGTTGTTGTTACCTAAAGCATAATACCTAAGCTCTGGTTTAAGCCTCTATCTCGTGCTGTCCTGTGGCTTTGATACAAGGGAGAGAGCTGCTGTGGAGACAAACAGGTGATGGGGAGTAATGTGTGCTCTAATTGTGTGGCATCTGAAAATGATTTTGTCATTTCCAATCAGAGATTGAGATAAAAGCCCTAAAACTCCAGGGCAAAGTTTCAGAGAAAATAAAGTTCACTGGAAAAACTGACATAGAATTACCTGTAGGGAAGCTGGGGGTAAAACTCAGTCTTATTTCTCAAGGTGATCTTGAAAAAGAGATCAGCATGATAGCTGATGTGCAGCTAAAGAAGTGAAGGTAGAAACCCTTACCTAGTTGTAGCGGCTGCTGCTCCCTTGGTAGAAAGGGGAAAGCCTTGGGAAAAGGCTTTAAAAAGTAATAGACTTTATTCAGAGTAGAGAAGGGTAGCTGCTTCCCAGAAGGAGGATTTCCACCTTGCCAGGAAACTAACAGGAGAAATAAGAAGTAACCTTAAGCACTCCCAGTCTGAGGCATTGACACTGTACAAGGCAGAGTAAGAAGTCTACAGATTTATCATCTTATATTTTTTAAGTGCTGCTTGCTGAGATTTGTTAAAGATGGGATTTCTTATGTTGCTGCCATGTTCAGTGTTGTGCTGGTTTAAAGGACAGGTGTCTG